>VZRW01002219.1:0-92670 GCA_013398125.1 Aegotheles bennettii
GGTCCTGCTAGATATTCTGTTCTGCACAAGATCCTGAACTTCATCATCTCATGGGTCACTGCAGCCAAGGCTGCCCTCAACCATCACCACTTCAACAAGACCCTCCTTGTTAGTGAGTGTAAGATCCAGCAGCGCTCCTCTCCTAGTTGGTTTATCCACCATCTGCATCAAGAAGTTATCATCAATGCATTGGAGGAACCTTCTGGACTGAGAATGGCTGGCTGAGTGGGCCTTCCAGCAAATGTTTGGGTAGTTAAAATTTCCCATGACAACCGGGGCCTGTACTTTTGAGGCTGCTGTCAGCTGCCTATAGAAGGCCTCATCAACTTCCTCATCCTGATCAGGTGGCCTGGAATAGACACCCACAACAGTATTTGAGTGATGCATATGGTCAGCATTTAGCACGAAGGGGCCTGGGGCTTGACGCTACCACTGCATGACTGCCTCTATCACTGGCCAAGGAAGTTGGAGAGGTGGAAGCACACAAGTCCATACCTGCAGAGGTAGAAATACACAAGTCAAAAAACAAAACTCTAGGGAAATGAGATTCAATTTTGAAACAAAAAGTAACAAAGGATTGTAAGGGGCTTCCCAGATACCCAAACTCACTCATAGCCACACACAAAGGAGCCAGATGTTCCCGTGTCAGAAGAAAAGTCCAAGTCTGGTGTCTTGTCTCTAACAAAGGCTGAGAGTGGTCACACAGAGATGTAAACAGAACAAGCATAGAGGAGAATTTCCCAAGACATTCTCTCAGTCTTCAACTGTTCACAGCTCAGGGACTTCAAGACAGATGTGCTTCCTGGGTGTTTAATAATCTCCAATACTGCACTCTCTGATCTTGTCTAGTCTCCTTTTGAAGCCATCTAAACCCTTAGCATCCAAACATCCATAATTCTGGAAGAGAGTTCTGCAGTTTAACTAATTGCTAAGTGCAAAAACATCTTCTTTTGCTTGCTTTCAGCATGGTTCCCCCTAGGTTCATATCATATTCCCTTCAGATTTGCAAATGTTGATTTAGATGCCCAGTTGCAGCCATCCTGTCTTAACTATGAAGGGATGTGCTTAGGAAAAGCCAAACGCCATCAGGTGTTGAACCCGGTGAGGGACATGAAGGCTTCTAGAAGGATATCAGCAGCAGAAGGCAGATAAGGAAAAGCATGGGCTCAGTCATGAATGGGGTAAGGGACCTGGTGACAATGGACATGGCTGTAGTATTCTATGTTTTCTTCACCTCAGTCGTCACTGGTAAAGTTCTCTTTCAGCAATTCCATCCCCACCTATGGGAAGGTCTGGAGCAATGAAGGCTCACCCTCAACGAAAGAGGATGATGTTGGGGAACATTTAAACAAATCAGACCTACGGAAGTTCATGGGATGTGACGGGATGCATTCATGGGTGCTGAGGGAACTGGCCAATGTCACTGAGAGACTGTGGCAATCAGGGGAGGTTCCTAAGGACTAGAAGCAAGCATCACTTCTGTCTTCAAGGAGAGTCAAGGTGATTGAACAAATAATCCTGGAAACCATTTCCAAACATACTCTTATGGTTTGAGGGGGCACAGGCAAAATTCTGTGGTATTAGTACAAGGACTCAGAGGGGGGTGTGGAGTTTAGGACCCTTTGTGAAAAGGGGTCCAGGGTGGGGAAAGCCGAGGAATCTGTATTCCCTCCTACTTCCTGCCAAACTCTATAAAAGCCAGGAAAACACGACCCAACATTTAAGTATGCAGGAATAAGCTGTGCAATACCAAGTTTTTACAACTGATTTCCAGCCAAGGTTTGTGGGCTTTGGGGATTGGGCGTTTGGTTTTGGTTTTTTTTTTTAATGTATCTTGATATTAAGAGATCAGTTTACAAAACCAGAAACAACCAGTGCCTGATAAATCTTAATGTTGTATATGTTGAACTCTGGTACATCACAATAGTGTAATTTAAAAATAACACCTTTTCAGATTTCCGATCACTGGAATGTGATCGAGAAACAAAATAATGCAAGAATATTGCCTGTGAAAATTCAGAATGTCAGGTGGTCACTAGAGAAAAATGCAGCAATACGAGGAGGTGCAACTGTAACTGGAAAAAGCAGAAAATTTCTTACTTTTTTGATTGTCAGGAGAGAAAAATACCACACCTGCTTTCCTCAGCTAGATGAAAGGCACCAGTATACAAAGAAGAAAGATAGTTCTGTCTGACTTGGGAGTAGTAATTTACAGGGAAAATGGAAGTTCAAAGAACAAATAAAGTAGTTATTCTTTTTATAATCAAATATAAAGGAACACTCAATTTAAAGTCTAATTATAAGTGTAAAAAGCACTACTAAGAAGCAGTTTCAAGTTCTGCAGCCTTCCTTCATATTGCCGTCAGAGCTCACTAAAAATGCATTTCCTGTCCTTGCTGCTCTGGGAACACCCATGGAGCCAGAGAAACTGGAAAACTGCTCTTGAACCTTTAACAATATGTAGGAAACATTTTCAGGCATAACGTGGTGAAGTGGACACAGCCACTGAGGATGAAGAATAAGATGATGCTTCCTATCATTCCTTTGTCCCTGGGTTGTTTCCTGGGTTCACCTTGCAGCCAAGTTATATGAAGCCATTTCCTACCCTCTCTTCAGCGCAAAGGCTCTCAAGCCCCTTTCCCTCAGAAGCTGTCGGCCTGGCTTTGTCCTACAATGGCCTTGGAAGTGTCATCGGGTACCTCTCTGTCCTATGGGTGTACCACAGTAGTTCAGCCTCAAGGGAGAAGATACCATCTTAAGGTGCACAAACTTGCCTTGACTGTACATACCCATGTGAAAGCTGCACAAAACAAATAATGGTGTGCAACAGATAGCAATGAACCATCTAATTGCTTGGGGTTAGGTTTATTTTTTTATTTTTTTTTTAATCAACATTGATACTTTTCCATGTTCATAACTGGTCATCAGCAGACAAAAAGGTTCTTCACTCAGATATAACACAGACTGGGCTGCTGCATGGAATCCTATCGTTGGTTCCCACATCATGTCCTGGAGCTTTAAAGCAGAAAAGCACAAGAAAAAAACACATCAGACAACCTTCATCACTTTTTGGGTCCTGCCAAAATGTCAACTCCTGATCATTTCTTTTGAATGAATGACAGCTTTGTGACAGGCTTTGAAACTCTCTTCAGAATATCTCATTTAGAGGTAAATTCTTGATTATGGCACTCAGCTTAGAATTGTAGAATCATCAAGGTTGGAAGAGACCTTCAAGATCACCCAGTCCAACTGCCTACCTACATCACTACCAAATCACATCACTCAGGGCCACATCCAGATGCATCTTGAACACCTCCAGGGACGGTGACTCCACCACCTCCCTGGGCAACCCATTCCAATACCCAATCACCCTGACAGTGAAGAAATTTTTCCTAAGGCCCAATCTGAATCTCCTCTGCTGCAATTCAAAGCTGCTTCCTCTTGTCCTTTCACTATGGGCACAGCAGAAGAGACCAAACCCCACCTCACCCCAACCTCCTTTCAGGTATTTGTAGAGAGTGATGAGGTACCGCCTGAGCCTTGTCTTCTCCAGACTGAACAAGTCCAGCTCCTTCAGTCATTCCCCATCAGACATTTTCCAGACCCTTCACCAGCTTTGTTGCCCTTCTCTGGACACGCTCCAGCACCTCAATGTCTTTTTTGAATTGAGTACTCGAGGTGCAGCCTCACCAGTGCCGAGCACAGTGGGACAGTCACTGCCCTGGTCCTGCTGGCCACACTGTTCTTGATGCAGGCCAAGATGCCATTGGCCTTCTTGGCCACCTGGGCACACTGCTGGCTCATATCCAGCCGGCTGTCAACCAGCACCCCCAAGTCCCTTCCTGCCAGGCAGCTCTCCAGCCACTCTTCCCCAAGCCTGTACCTTTACATGGGGTTGTTGTGATCCAAGTGCAGGACCCAGCACTTGGCCTTGTTGAACTTCATCCCGTTGGCCTCTGTCCATGGATCCTGCCTGTCCAGATCTCTCTGCAGAGCCTTCTTTCCCTCAAGCAGATCAACATTTCCATCTAGCTTAGTGTCATCTGTCATCAACTTCCGAAGTCAGATGCTGTCTACGTGAAATTTTATAGCCAGTGAAGCATGACTGAGTATACATAAAATAATAATAAAATTTGCTCTCCTGTTCTGGAATTTTTTTCACGTAATCAAGCTACAGAGAACAATGCAGTTTAATCATCATTAACTTGGGATCAGCATTCATGTTTCATCTAGAGCTAATGCAGTCAAACTGAGAACAAAAGCAGCGTATACAAAGGAGAGCCAGACCTCACTAAGAAGTTAATAATTAATAACAACTTTGATGATATCTAACCCATCAGCAAAAATGCAAAAGAATTTTAAGCATAATAAATCTCATTGCAACAAATTGAGTTCCTCATATTTTCACCCATACATACGGTCTAGCAATCTTTTCAAGTGCAACACGATAAATCAACATGACTTCTCACAACACTCCATCATCACCACTACATTCATCAGTAATTTCTGAAGATGTAATATGCAGTTTGGATTTTTATGGATCCAAGAAAAGCAGATTTAAGAAACGCAGATTTGCTTCATCCAGTAATCTGAAACAACTCAAATCAGACCAAGTGCGCTGCATTCTTCCCATGCAGTGATCCCCACAGGAGGCTGGTGGTAGAATTGGAAAATTAACCTGCCAGCCTAATGTAAGCCTGTTTTACCATTGACAGTGTAACTTGGTCCCAGATAATGTTACCTGAAGCAGCAGGTTCCTTTCACTTTTACTGTTAGTGCTGCCTGCAGGTTCCCCAGCTGCCAGATCACGTTTCTTACATTTTTCAATAGTATCAGATCACACTGCAACAGAAAAAAATATTATCCACAAGCTCACATTTAAGTAACTCTGCAGTGTGTAAATAAGTTGCTTCAGTGAGCATAGGTAGAACCACAAAAGCAGTAAAACAGCAAAAGTACAGACAGAAATGTCATTCATGGAAGCATTTGATTTTGGTACTCTTGAAGATAAACATCTTAAAAATATTTTTAGATTATTACATTAAGTACTAAAAAGTTGCAGATCTGTTCAGTCCCTTTATTAAGACTCACTTCTCCAAGAACCACGATTAATTCATGATCTCCACGTACTCTGGATCACTCAGTCTTATCTTCTGTTACTGAGCCATGTACCAATCTATTGATGGTATGCCCAAACACACAACTTTTATTGTAAAGCATCAGCCACGTAAAATATTTATTCTAGGGATCAGGGCAGAGGAAAGAAGGCAGGAAGAGAAGGAATAGTCTTAAGCCACATTGCCAAGAGGTAAGGATCAGATGCCTCAAAAGCACTTAAAAATACCTCCCAGGTATCCAGTATCCAGTGTTCGTTTAAAACAGTGTTAGTTTGAAGCAGTTGTGACAGCAAAGAAAAATGAGTATGAACAAAGTATAATTAAAAGAATATCTGCCCAAGCTTGCCTGAAATAAAACTTAAAAGATGGTTTGTGTTATTTTCATACATGTTAAATCAAATGCCAAAGTTGGTATTTGAAATGTCAACATTAACAAGACATATCAAGAAAAGTTATGTTAGCAAGCTTTACCCTTGCATTACCATTGGATGACAAGACAGAGCTTTCAATCCTAGAGTCACTTAACAGCAAGATAAAACACTCAGTGCCTCTTCCTCAAGGGGAAGAAGGAGTAGAGATGTATTTAAGATTCTCATTTGGGGACATTATTTCAAGTTTGGGGAACACTGACTTGAAGTTTTACAGTGCACGTAGTTCAAGATGAGCCAGGCTAGCAAAAGCATACTATTAAAATGGTCCGACTTAACCTGGCTCACAACTCTGTAGGCATCTAAGGCCATCGACCTTCAGGGATGCATTTTGCTTGGAGCCCAAACACTGCAGCCTGGCTGAGAGAACTCCAAAATGTAAATACTGAGGTAAAACAATCAGGTTGCACCTGATCAAAATCTACCCATGACATTTGCAGTTTAAAAGATAAAAAACCAGCACCTGGGGTGAGGCTTACTCTGCCATTCTTGGATATATACACCATGGGAAAGAGCAGAAACAAAATTAAGGCAGAATTATGGCTGCAGCAGAAGAGCAGGAGGTTTGGCTCAGAAGAGATCTTTCTATATACTACATAAACTTTTTCTTGCTCCTACTTCCAACATTTTAGCAATCCTGTAAGTTACAAATCTTTTCATCTCTTCAAACAGTTATGCAAAACTTATGGTATAATTATGGTATAATTCTACAAGCAATCAAAGCTTTTTGTCTTGTAACTGGGGTGGAGCCAAGCCAATTCCAAAATGATGGCTGCAACACTTACAGCTGCACTGACTAAAAAGAAGAAACAAGACAATACCTAAACAGGACAGGAGAGGTAGTGGGGAAAGTAGAAGAGTTAGACTAGAACTTTTTAATTTACTGTAAGTGCAATGTTCCATCTCCCTATGGTTGGCGATTCCTCTTTAAGGATAATCTTTCAAAAAATTAAACAGGTATTCTTCTGAGTGACAAAAAGATGAAGACTATTCAAAGAGGTCTTCAACTCTTAAGACAAAGAACTTACCACAGTACAGTTCTGTTCCTTGGTCCCACAGCTAAACTAAAGCTGTCAAGAACGGCTGATATTCGCTACTAACACTGACAAGGAAAAATAAGATGTAAAAACTTATTTTGACTAAGAATGAAACCAGCACGTGCTTTATACATTAAGCTGCTGCTTTAAAACTTATTCCAGAATTTCCACAGAACAGCCGAGTGCCGCAAAGTTAATCAAAACAAGATGTCTCTGAGCAGTTGAGTACCAAGCAGTGAGATCCTCCAGTGCTCAGCAGCAGGACCACCCAGAAATTTCTTTTAAGATGCAAGCCTAACAGCTGGGAAACCAAGCTTAGGCAAGTTGAACCATTTCTTCTGTGTAACATTATCCTCTCCCAGGACTGCGGCAGATAAATACACCCTCATTCACAAATACAGCTGTAGACTTAAATTTTGCATTTTCTGATCTCATCTAGAATCCCAGAGAAGTTTTGGCAAGCATGACTATTATATACAATTAAAAGCTCAACTGTGATACTTCTTTGTTAATTCCAAGCAGCACTGTGATGGTGAAGCATACCTGCATTCACAGAGAGTTCAAGTACTCGTGCACGTGTTTAAAATACTCCATATTTGATAGTTGCTGAAAAGAAACGACACTGGGGAAAAAAACTATAGTGAGAATTCATCAAGACTTTTTTTAAATAACCAGAGAAAAATCACTTACAGTAATAGTTATATTTTATTTTCTCTTCTAGTTTCAATGTGCAGTATTTTCAGCATTATTTTTTTAAAACTTTAACATACATCTAAAATTATATGCTCTCCTTTTCCTATGAGTACAATCGCTTTTGTGGTTGGAGCTCCAAGCTTCTGCTCATCATTGCCCTCCAACTACACAAGACACCACCACGGGGTGCGTGTCACATGCGGTTTACCTTATCCCTCCTTGGGCTGATCCAACGTGATGGTATGCATACACAGACTGATGGAAATTATAAGCTCACACAAAATGCACGTGACAAAAAGCAGCACATGCTTCACAAATGCTCTGCAGCATTTATACCCAGTTACCTTGAATACAGCTAAAACTTGACACACGATAGAAAGCTCTCCTGGGTATGACTGTGGGATTCTCCAGATTTTTAATGGATACTTTAAGGTAGCATGCACAAAGACTTCACTTGAAATCTCAGTATTAGGTAAAATTAACATATTGGACTTTCCCAAAGTTTTGCTACATTGCTTATTCTAGTTCTTACAGCAGCTTTCTTTCACTAAAATAATTAAACTACCTAAAAATTACCCAAGTATTTTGCTCTCTTATGGCTTTCATCAATTGTATTCTTATAGCCAAAATAGCTTTGAAAGTAAAAGAGCAAAGCACTTACCATTGTCACTTAGTTGATTTCTACCTTAAGTAGGAAGTTCAGTTTGGATTGTACATGGAAAAAGTCTGCTTTATGCAATGAACCTACTTGAATTGGTTCCCCACCTTCTCAAATCCCATCCCTTTCAACCATTGGGTAAGATCCTGAATGACCAAATTTAATTAAACTGCTTATTGCTGTATTTATTGCTCATTAAACCCTAAAATTTCTTGTAGTTAGGAAGTATAAATGCTTAGCCATGACAGCTCCACAAAATCTTAAGACAAACCAGGTCTGCTGCTCTTGGAGAACTATCTTTGCAGGGGTTGGACACAACCTCCTTATCTGCTATATAAAGTTAACAGCCATTGAAAAAAAGAGCATGGCAAGACAGAATGCTCTTAAGGCAAATCTACTAAATATCAACAAATTACTTTTAACCCAAAAGATTCCACTTGTTCCCCACTTTGTTTGATCTAAATCTGTTCATTCATTATTCAGTGCTTTAGGAATGCTGCTGGTGGTTAAGAAACAAGCAATGTCTTGGTGCTGAGAAGGCATTCCTACCCAAGCAAAAGTAATACACAATCATTTCCTAGATGCTTTAGGCAAGAAATGACATCCGAGTATACACTTCAGAGAAGATTTAAATAAACTCACATTCAATTTCAACTGGCAGAGAGCGTAAATAGTAAAGAAAATACTTTCAATCCCACAAATAAGAACTGCTTTACAATGGGTTGTAGTTTCCAACTCCTCATTTTTGCACTCAGTGCAAGGAAGGGGGCATGCTGAAATGAAATGCAATCACTCTATTTAATGGGCCAGTGGGTAGCTGGCCCAAAAAACTATTTAAAAAAAAGTTGGCTAGCATACAGTGTTCCTAAGGGAGGGCCACATCATAGATGTAGTAAAGTAGGTTCTTTAACAACTGAGTTGTAAATGAAGTTCTGAACATTAATCTGTCTTAAGTATGCTCCCAATCATGCCATACCTCTAATCTTACAAGATTGTAAAGAAGCCAGCTCCACTGCAGAGAACATTAAAGAAACTGTTTGCTTTGGTTAGCCAGGTCACCAAACGCGTGTCTTAAGCTCAAACACATTTCTACCCTGTTCTCAATGAAAAACTGAACAGCCTCATTTTCAGAATTAGCTTTCTGTGTACAGCAAGTTAAAAACATTGTGTGAAATATAACTTTGCCTTAAGTCAATCTCAAGAGACAAGTGTTGGGTTTTATTGTTTTGGCTTTTTTTCCTTTAAATCTAACATCAGCATTTCTTAACGGCCGTTGTTTTGCTGTTACTGCCCCCATCCCATACCCCTTGGCTCTTGTCACTAGAAGCAGGCAAGTGATTTTAAATATGGTTTCAATCCAGAAGAAGAGAGGTTGGGGAAAGTGTATCTAGGAAGTAGACAGAAAAGTGTGCTGCAGGTGAGAGGTCAGATTTCAGGCAGTACTGGTGTGTGTACCCACACTAGGAAGACCCTTAAGCTACATTCCCTTCAGGTCACTGAGAATTTCCTAAGAGGAGATGCCCTTCTTTAGACACTTAGGACACATGTTTCAGGAGGTATACTATGACAAATCTCCACGAGAGGTTAAAACAGATGGAGTTACTACTACCGGTGGATCTGTGTGAGGTTAGAACTGACTGCATCAGCTGTAAAGCTTGACTAGAAATAGGTAATGCAAACATTTCCCTGAAGGCTAGCAACGGGCGTTTGAGAGAAGGGGGCCTGTTATATCTGATGGTTTTCATCCAGCCATGCTGACTGCTTAATTCAATGTATTCCTTGGTTGGAAAGATTCTATGGCAAGTTCCAAATTGGTTTGGCAAGTTTCAGAAAGGGGCTAGCTCCCGTTATCCCAAGATAAAGTAACCAGCTATTTTGTGTTAATCATGAGGAGCTTAAAATGATGAAGAATGTAACAGTTTGTAACACAACATATACTGTTATATGGCGAGAATATGACTAACTTGATGCCTAAAAAATATATTAAAATCTATCTTAAATTTTGGAAAATAGCTTATAAAAATATCTTCACTTAAACTATATATCATACAAAAACTGACTGGTGTGTGGGTTTACAGTAAAAAACAATTATTGGTGGCTACAAAAGGGAAAAGTGATCTATACTGCCCTTAATGAAAGCACAGGGCAATATATTTCACTGCCTTGAATTAGTCTCTTATCAGAATTAAGATAATTTTCAATATAACTCAAAAACTCTCAAACAGTATCTATTTTATTAAACCTTTTCCTGAACGCCTGTTCAGTTTCTTTTAAAAATTACCACAGTGCTGTGGCCCAAGAAAGAAGAGTAACCCAACTAAGGGCAGAAATAATTGCTCTAGATAGTAAGATCTGTAGAGAGCTAAATACAGCAACATCTACAGTTGTTTCTGCTGCCCATACTATTGGTTTCGTCTACTGTAAGAGAAAGTGACACCAGTGGACAAATCCTTTGTAATCAATTTATGGGCAGAAGCAACAATTTTTGGTCTAGATCAGAATTAGTTTAAATACATGGGTTTAATAAATACAAATATACACATCTGTATACATTAAATGTTGTCACATGTGTATAATTTCAACATATACATTATATACAGAAATACATACAGCACATGCTCCTCCTGACAACACTCTCTCATTTTTCCAAGTGTCACCAAAAGGTGTGATAGGAAAATGAAAAGAGGTTAAATATAGGATGTGACTGAGAACCAAGATATAATTTCTCTTTAATTATAAAGAATTACAACAAATACAACTAAAGACAAATGCTGCACTAGATTTTCCCCATGTAATGCTTAGGAATCAATGGGATTCCCTGGGTGGCAAGTAAAAGCTAAATCTGGCCCTGTGTAGTGTCCTAGAATTCATGGACATCTGTACTGTGTTTGTGTCTAAAGCATTATGTATACAACAGGTAACTAAAGAGGTTGTAATCTAACGCCTTAGCCAGTCCCAGAGTAGACTACAGCAGCCTTCTGATTCTTAACTGCTAGCATAAATTTGTTTGAATGAGCGTGGTTTGAATCCAGATGACTCCATGGTCTCAGTTAGGAAAGGTCAAATGGTTTTTGACTACTGGGGAGCTTGCACCGTTTTGCCTCTTCAAATGCTGTGCTGAAGATAAGAGCAGTTTCTTAAGCAGAGAAAAGGCTGATCCAGAGTAACTAGTCCTCTCTTTTACCATTATGTTTCAAAATAAAGAAATTCAGAAGAAGCTGCAGAAAAGTGGATCACGAGAATGCCTCCTTAGTACAGTTTCTCAAGACAAAGTAATCAACATATTCTAGTTTTAAAGCACTTTAAGAAAAAGTGAGATGCAAAACAAGATGTAATTTGTACATTAAGATGGATTTCCAAAAGGAACATGAATTTGAGCACAAGGGGAAAAAAAAATGAAAACAATATAGATGTCAAGACATTCAGTAGCGTGGCTTCTGTTCATCTCAAATTACAGCACAGCTCATGCACCACACATCTTACAATTTTACATACTGTACATGATATAGAAATATTTAAGTTAAAATTTCTTTTACTGATATACTGTACTCAAATTTTAAATCCTGAGAAGAAAAAAGAAAAATGTGTGGTTACGTATGTGTACTATATCTCCGGTATCACCAACACATACACCACAGGGTATCAGAAAGTCCGGAGAGAGGAATTACATGCTGGAAGTGCAACCCATGAAAGCCATTTTCTCTTTTCCTTGTTTGGGAGAGACATTAGGAAGCAACTTCTATTCTGTACTACACAACAGTATATACAGGTACATAAAACAACGATGTTTTCTAATGACTGCAGCTTGCAATAACAGTGTCTGTCAGTTTATCAGCTGCGACACAGTGGCTTCAGCTGAATATTAGGAAGAAGAGTAATACCAGTTACCTTGCATGTAGTACCTGCTCGTATTTTACAGCTAGTAAACATGTCTCACATTAGTCCCAAACACCACTTGAAAAACATTGACATACTTCTTTTCCCTCACAGGTGCCTGGTGTCAACAACAAGAACTACACTAGGCTTTTCAGGTGATTCCCAGTGCTGCAGAGCACTTGTCCATGCATTCTGGAAGCAAACTGGCAGGTCCATATTTATCACAAATGCAACCCCAGATACTTTCTTGATCTTGCATTCCCTATAATTCATATCAGATTCCAACAACAGTCATGCAGTTCCATTACACATCAGGATGTTCAACATGCTGTGACCTTGTGGACATTCTGCAAACAAGTTAACAGGCGATGATATGGGGTTCCTGGAGATGCTACCACTTCAAACACCGACTGAAAGGCCCTCCGATCTAATTCCTCCTCTATCTGATGTCGATAAAAGTCTATGGCCACCAAACAGAAGATGTTAACATCCACTTGCTCAGATTTTCCCATTCTGCTGATAATGTGTGGAAGACTGAAACATAAGTTAAGGTCAAAATATGACACAAGTTGCCCATCTTTTGGTATAGCACTTTAAACACTGTTCTCCAATAAAATGGTGTATTTTTGAGTTCGCCAACAATGCTAAAGCACAGAATACTGTCATGTAGTAATTAAAATGCTACCACAGAAATTTTATTTCTCCATTAGCTTCACACAATTTCTTATCCCCAGAAATTAATTTTAACCTAGCAGTAATTTTCTTTATCCACTGGAGCAATCAGCACCACAGTTGCAACTGCTAAAAGCCAAAGACCATTGCTGAGATTAAAAACCATTAGGAAGCTTCAAACATGACATATGGCCACTTTTTTGCCCGATCATGAAATGCAACAGTTAATTTTCAATTAGTTTCTTTTTAAACAAACCCAGTACAGAAACCACCTATGTCTTTTGGCTGTTCCAACTTATTTGGCTGATACCATTCCATTGTCAAAGCTCGCTAGTACTGCAGTTCACCTCCAGGACACTTGCAAAATACAGTTTGTATGTAGAGGATGATTTTCTTGAATTTGAGTTTTTTCTTTGTTTTAAATGTATTTTATCTTGCAGAAGAAAGATAGAACAAAGCTTTTAAAGGTCACTGCAAAGCTATCCGGTGAAGCTTTTTAAAAGTCCTTCAGAGTAAGGACTTTCCCAATCATCTAGCTTAGTTACAAGAAACAGATCTTAAACCAGTAGTTTTAGGTAACTTCAGTCTCATAATCTGTTTAGAAGTTCTTTTCTTTTCCTCAAACCTGAGGCACCAATAGCACAAGTGATACACACCACTACTAACTGCATAAACCTGACTTTTTTCATATGTTGAACTTGTACTCTTCTCCTTCAAGGCTATCAATGTACTTTACAGAATCACCATATTTACCCAGAAATGGCACACATTCAGACTTTTTAGGATACATTGCTGAAATCCATTGACTGGTGGAAGCACTGACAAAAAAACAGGAAAGACTCCACATTGCCATTGCCACGGGTGTTCTTTGTGTGAAATTAGAGAGAGACAGCATCACCCAGTCACGGACCATTGAGGACTGTCCAGTGCTATGTAGTGTCTGGAATACCTGCAAAAATATTTTACACAGGAATAAAGACATAGTAGATGGACATGGGAAAGTGTTTCATTTCTCTTGTAAAGGTTCTCTCCAGCTACAAAGCTCTGAGGTTCACAAACTGGATTCCTGGAGACAACTCTTTGTCAAAAGAATTCATGAACACAATGCCTAGACAAAGAGATTCTGCAAAGAGAGTCAGATAAGATCCAACTGTACTCATGACATCTGTGCCAAACTGAACTAAGCATACAGAAATGCAAGACATTTCTGTTGTCTATTTTTATACACCAAACATGGTGCACACACTCACTCAAGTGATGCATAAATCCAGTAAGTAGGTGCTGAAGAGCAAAATACCCAGAAGCCCAAGTCCACAGGAGCTTGACTGTAGAGTTCACAAAACCAGATGACTAGGACTGGCTCCTTGAGATCTAAAGAGTCTGAACACCAGGATCCCAACTATTAATTTTCTCTTTGTTTTCCCATTATCAGAGATTGAGCTGCACTGCTGCAAGCTTTATCTTTTGGGCAACATGGAGGGCTAGAACCACCACATCGCCTGAAAGACAAAGCTCACAACAGTATGGCTCAATCACTGCAAACAGTTTATTAGACCTAACAAAATCAATATTTGCCCTTCTGATTGACCTGTCAGTTATTTAAGAAGTCTTCTGAAGCATTTAAGAAAAAAAATAAAATAAGCATTACCTTATAAACTACCGTTGCCATGAACTGTGGGTAAGGTTGCTGATTGGATAGAAATTCTCCAATAACTTTATTCATTACATCTTGTGGTGGAAAAAAATCATCAAGGAATTGTGGAAGGATCCGAGCTACTACTCTAGCTTCAAAAGGAAATCCCTTCCTGATCCTGAAAGTAAGAAAAAAGAACATATTTTATGATTGAATTCCAGTGAATATCTCGTTCTTTTCCAATTTAATTGACAACAGACCATTTTACTTTCATCTCTAGATAGGAAAAAAAGAATCTTTGACACTCAGGAATCCAAGTCTTCATGCAATCTTATTCTAACAGTCTCCCTGAGCTATCAAAGCTTCCAATAGAAGTTGTTACAGGTGTCATGTCCTCTGCCCTGCCCCCTCTCCCCCCCCTTTTTTAATAGTCAGAAATGTTTGAAGCTTTGCATCAGACATGATTTAATAATACAAATGCTGAAAATACTAAGCAAGAACAAAAAAGACAGGGAGATCACTACTTCCAATTATCAGAGAAAAAGACCATTTATAAGCAGAACATTCATTTCCATTCATAACATTTTTGCAGTTTTTTTCATGCAAGAAGAGATGCTCCAACTTAAAGACAATTTTACTTAAGTAACATGGATTGGAAAATCGTCCTAATAAAGGCTGCATCTGTTGATAGGTCAAGATCAAGTTACCATCGTGTGTTTATTCCTTGCAAAAGTTATTTTCTGCTTGTAGTATTCACATTTGTTTTGCTAACTCTTAGGAGTGGTATTTTCAAAAGCACTCAAGCACTGCTCTAGTTCTGTTCTCACTGAGTGCAGAAGTGAAACCCTCATCCAGTTTCATAGGAAAACCACTGAACACTTTAAGAAAATGTAAACCACGATCCCATAAACTACTACTCGATATCTAACACGCTATGCTCACTTAAGACAGCTTGAGATTGTCAGTTCAAAACAGGGATTTTGAACTATTTCCCTTAAATGAGTTCCATGTGAATACAGAAGTTTTACTGTACCCTTCCACTGCAATTACTTAACAGCATTGGAAAGAGCAATAGTTGGGTGAGGGAAGGGGAAAAAGGTTTTAAACTCAGGGTGGTTTGAAAGATTATTTCCGGCAAACTGGATTTATATCCTTGATTATGCAGAAGACATCCTGAGAAGCACTTAAGAGTTTGACCTGAAGGGAGCTGGAAATACATTTATAAAATATTATGGTTTGCACAACACACAGTATCAGTCAGAACATGTCTGTTTCTCATTAACATTCCCGTACATTTGTGCTGCCTTCAGCAATTCCATCAATGTTACCATGTATACTAGAAGTATCAATTTTGAGCAATGGTAAGCAGAGAAATAACATTAATTAAATATTAGAACTGTCAAAAAGAGAAGTGACCACACAGTCCCAAACAGAATCATTCCCCTCCCAGTGCCCCATTACACGTTTATCCTCCTACCTATCAAAAAGGACAGATACTCGTTCCATAGCTACAATCACAGATTCACTGTCAGGAGCAGCAGGATTTGCATCTGTGGTACGACTGGGGCTGATTTTTTCCTTTCCTAAACCAAAATAACTTGTTATAAGTTTCCTATGAATGATAAAAGCAGACCTTTTTATCCTTGGTAACAAAATAAATGAAGAAAATTAGCACTTAGTAAGCTAGTGTCTCAGCACATCAAAGGTATAAAAAACACAAACACAATCACAGAATGGCAGGGGTTGGAAGGGACCTCTGGAGATCATCTAGCCCAACCCACCTCCTAAAGGAGGTTCACCTAGAACAGGTTGCACAGGACCATGTCCAGGTGGGTTTTGAATGTCTCCAGAGATGGGGACTCCACGACCTCTCTGGGCAGCCTCTCCTAGTGTTCTGTCACCCCCACAGAATTTTTTCCTCATATAAATAAATACCTGTGTACATGCAAGTCAGCATTAATCCAAGTGCTGCCATTGCTCTGTGGGGGCTCTGCACATTCACTCTGTCAACACTCAGTTTCACTAGGGATTCACTATCCAGCCTAGAAAGTTGCTCTGAAAGAAGAAGTCGTTCTAATCCTCTCAGGACACAGTGATAAATAATGGAAGGCGTTGACTCATCACTTCCAGACACCATGACTCCACACATCTGAAATAAAGAAAAAAGCCAACCACCTGTTTCTGAGATGTATTTAGGTCATCTTCTACCACCACACCACTGCAGTTACTATGAAACTGCATCAGGTACTAAGAAAACTCGATGAAACTAAACCCAAAAGCACACGTACACCACGATAATCAAGTTAAGTGTTAAAGATAGCTATGTGGTGATCCGTGGTTACATGACCACCTGTGACTGAAGGCATCACAACATACCTGTATAATTCCTGCAGAGAATTCAGGCCCTACATCAAGTGGGTAATTCTCGATCAAATAGAAAGCAGCTGCACACATTACCAGGATGTGCTGTTGGTTATGGATATTTACACAGCTGTAAGCAAGCAAAAATACTAGAGGTCACATCAAAGTTGTCTAGGTCACAAACAGAGACAATATAAACAATGCTTGGAAATACTAAGTATTTTTTCACATTAAGTTTATGCAATTTAAAAAAAAAAAATCACACCAAGTATCACCAAGATGCTATAGGAAAGAGCTGTTTGAACTCCAGCCGACAACTAAGTACCACTTGCTGCCCCAGTGGGACAGGGGAGAGAATCAGAAGGGTAAGGTGAGAAAATTTGTGGGTTGAGGTAATGACAGTTAATAGGTAAAGCAAATCTGTGTGTGCAAGCAAAGCAAAACAAGGAACTCACTCCCTACTTCCCATGGGCAGGCAGGTGTTCAGCCATCTCCAGGAAAGCCAGGCTCCATCACGCACAATGGGTATTGGGAAGACAAATGCCATAACTCTGAACACACAACCCCCCCCCTTACTCCTCCTTCCCCCAGTTTTACATGCTGAGCACGGCACCGTATGGTGTGGAACATCCCTTTGGGCAGTTGGGGTCAGCTGTCCCAGCCGTGTCCCCTCCCAAGTTCTTGTGCACCCCCAGCTTACTCACTGGTGGTGTGGGGTGAGAGGCAGAAAAGGCCATGACTCTGTGTAAGCCCTGATCAGCAGTAACTGAAACATCCCCCTTACCAACACTGTTTCCAGCACAAATCCAAAACATAGCCTCATACTAGCTACTATGAAAAAAATTAACTCCATCCCAGCCAAAACCAGCACACACTGGTTACCATCGAAATCCAGTGCAGAACAATAAGCTTTCCAGCAATATAATTACAAGCTATCATTGCCTGACTGGTTTAGAAGAAACGAACTTCATTACTGATCCTGCAAGTCTTATTCAGAGTATGCCTTTCGACAGAAAATTAAGGTTTAGGGAACACAATTTACCAAAGACAAAGTTTGAGCTATCAAACAGTTTTCTCACCCTCAAATATCCTTTTGCTTCTGTAAATCAAACCTGAAATTGGCTGATAACTTCATTTGCAAGATGTCAATGAAAATGCCAAAACCTGCTTGATACAACAGCCTGCTCTCAAATGTACTGACAAGAGAAAACCACAAAGAGCCCTTTTGTTCACACATAAGCATACAACAGTTTGGGGTTGGGGGGAGCAGGGAAGGGGGAAGAGTCTTACTGTGCTACTCCTTTCAAATTGGAGAGTAGATACTCGCTGATAATTGGAATGAGCTGCTTTGCTGTCTCATCAAGCAAGTCACACTCCAGAATATAAAGAATTCCATGCAGAGCTCCAATCCGACTTGGCATATGGGTGCTTCTTAGGGTTGATTCCAGCAGTCGACTTACTGGTTCAGCCACAGCTTTATCCTAACACATCCAATAAGAGTATTCATTAGAAGTCAACACTGGTTCAATACTGGCGACTCCTGTAATTTGGAAATACTTGGAACAAATTAAAGAGCAGAAAATATGGCATGAACCAGAGCCTGGCTTAAAACTACTTTGAACCAAATGTGACAAGATCATATTAATCAGGTAAGAGATGACTTGCAGATTAACTAGTAAACTGATGGTACTTTGTCTTACCTGTAAGAAGTTCTCATGATTTAAAGACAAAAAAAACCCAAGATAAGCATTAGTTCAGTAAATAATACATGCTATGAAGAATTTTCTATATATAGGACTTGGATGGTTGGAATTTTCTGGCCTTCCAGCTAACCACAAAGGATGCTTCTGCCTGAAACTGACTGGTAGGTGCCTATAGCCTGCATCCAAAAGAATACTCTGTCCATCCACACAACTCATAGTACAGTGTTCCATTTACGTGCACTTTCACAGCTTTCTCTTGCATAGTTTCTGCTATAGTAGCTACTGGAAGCCCTATCCCAGAAGTCTTTCAAAATTTTTCTTAGCACTGTTTCCCATATAGTTTTTTGTTAGTTTCACAGAGGCTTTCTAGAAACATTAACTTCTTCCAAAAGAATTAGGTTTTTTTTTTCCTAAACAATCCCACTCTGAAATGTCCATCTGAAAATATTACTGCTCTCTGGTCTGCAGATTTAAAGACAGCAACACATTTTATTAAAAAACTTGCATTAATAATGTTCGTTCCCTAAATATAGAACAATGCAGTGGAGGAAAGAAAAGGGATACCTGACTATCATGCTACACATTCATCATGTGCACTGTACCAGACACTCACGAGATTACAATCATTCATTTATAACAAATCTAACAATAGCTGTTCCATATCTCTGGCCTGAAATGTAACGAGTGAGTCCAGGGCAAATGTTAACGCTCAACTGAGTAAGATAAACCAAAAAGTACATTACATCAAGCTCAAACCTCAGAAAAACCCCAAAGCAAACCACCTTTCTGTTTGAATATGGGGCAACTGGAGATGTTTGCAACCTCTGAAAGCCCAGAATACATAACCTTTTACTTCTTACAGCCATACAGATCACCTAAGGGATCTTTGAGACAAACTACTCTTACCACGTACATCAGATTTTGCAGCAGAAGCTAAGGACGAGTTAACCCAGACACTCATAAATTTGCAACAGACTTCCATGAGAATTTCTTACCATTCCAAGAACAGCAGCAGCTTTACAAGTGGCTGGTATCAAATACTGTACAAGAATCTCATCTTCTGATGGGTGCACCTTTCGCAACTCTGTCAATGTTGTATACATCATCTCAAACTGATTCCTTTCTGTAAACAAGTCTGATACTGCCAGAAGCTGTGCACAAATTAAAATTGAATATAAAAAAGCCCATTAGCAGACAGCCAAAAATTGACTCTCCCTTTTAACTGTCAGCAAACAGTTCCTTGATTGATCTATTAAGTGTGTATACATCAATTCAAGTGTCTGGAATACCTGTTGTTAACTTGTCCAGAATTAACTCCACCATCCATATCAGATAACAATTACCTCCAAACAGTCCTTTTTTCCAAAAAAATTAGAAAGCCAAATCCACTATCATAAGCAATTCTGGAAAGTGTATGAGTGTTGCCACCTACAATGAACTAAAACACCCCACAACACAGTCTCTTGCAAGGATAGTTTCATTTTAAGTCTTTTATGGTAGCAAATAACGGCTGTCAAGACATATTTCACACCTGTGTTCTTTGTGTGATTCTACCCTTCAATAGTAAATTTAATACTCTACTACATTGTCGCTCCATCTTCTTTTTCTCACAAAGAGACAGGATAAGCAAAGTCTTGAAATCTAGTTTAATCTAAAATACTAACTACCATTAAGTGACTATAATAAAGTGTTTGTAAGGCAGTAGCAGAATATGCAATCCAGGTGCTTATGTAGTTTAAAATAGTATAATGTTATAGTTGCTCAAATTATATTCTGCACTGCCAAGAAAAAATCAGTGTTCCCATACATTAAAAGATGCATTACAAATGCTGCTTAGCTCTGAACATTTGGTAATGTATTATGACTCTGAATAATAGTTTAGACTTACTGATCGCACCACTTCGCTAATCAGAATGACCGGTGTTCTCTTGCTAGGGTTTGATGGCAATATCCACTGACTATACAGTTCGAGCAAGAACTGAGAACAAGAATGTATATCTACACCAGCCCGGTGTTTCCTGAAAGGCACAACAAGCAAGTGTTAAAATGGTTATTCCTAAGCCCTGCTAAAATGCTTGATTTGAAATAATACAGTTATTTACCAGCATTCAATTTATAAAGCCAGATTACTGAACTCAGCATGAAGAGATAAAAGCTTATTGATAAATCAAAGGAGAGAGAAGAAAAAAATAAGACACCTGGTGTTAATAGGGGAGGTTGGTGGTGAGGAAGGAACAGGTATGTCATTCTCATCTTCTTCATCCTCACCCCACTCTTCTTCTCTCAATGGAGTGATATTATTTCCTAACCATATGGAGTGTATAGAGACCTTGCAACATAAAAAATAGAAGAAAACCAAATAGAACAGAAGCACAACATTTAACACACTTAGTCAATTAGAAAAATCTTAGAAGTCAATACATTTTTCATTTAAATGACAGGCAACAAACACCCAGCCTCAAATAACATTTACATGAACTGCACATCACTTAATTTTATTTTTTTTTTAACCTTTTCCAACATTTTAGTTTAACTTAAACTGTATGGCACAGCAAAAACAGCAGCAGCACCATGTGCTTAGTACAGCAATACAGGTGATGCTGAAAGTAGCATCTGGCTACAACCTATAAGCACGTACTAAAAGTGCATGCATCACCTTGAAGTCAACATACCAGATTTAAAAATCTAAAACAAATAATCAGAAAGAACTGTAACAACTGCAGTTCAATAGAAAACACATTCCTAACTCTTCTCAAACCACAATTCAGAATATCTGAGTGCACTATAACCCTTCTTCTGAAAACCAGACAAGACTAAGATTTGACTCAGGCTAGATAAACAGTTAGCTACAAAGAAATCTTCTTAGTTCTTCTTTAAGGTTTCTTTACAAAATTAAAGTTTCAGAACAATAAGACCTGCTGACAGCATTTCATAAATGATCTGTCTGAAGATTCCAAAACAAAATCAGCACTTCCTGTGTTTCAATACAGGTATTACTTTTTCTTCTAAAGTTACTTCTCTTACATAGCTCAGGACTTCTCCCTTGGACAAAAATTCACCCTTACACAGAATTCTTTTTCATGTTAAGCAAAAACATACACACATTTATTTTTCAAGCAGGATGTCTAATGCTTAGTATTGTTTAATAGTTACAGTTTCTGTAACATGTAAACTCTGTAAACCTGCAAATACTGAATGTTTAAGTAATTTAGAATCTCAAGAAAACTTATAGATGCCTAGAGATGGACAAGTGATCATTTATTCTTCCTTATGCAAAAGATTCCTCAAGAACAATAATGTCATCCAAGTTTAGTATTTAAGATTTTTTTCACTAATACATACTATTCAAATAGCAAAACAAATATTACATTTAAAACTTATATGTAACTTTACATAAAGACTAATTTTTCAAGGATGTAAATAACTGGATAAGGACTATTTTTTTATTCACCATATGTAGTGCTAATTTTCTAACTAACATCACCCAGTGCAATTTATGTTCCTACAGTGGCTTTATTTAAATTAAAACAACATTGCTTATTTTATGTCCAGTGATTTTACATTTCCTAAGGACTACTGCAAGCATGCAAGAGCAAATTAAAATCCACTAGTTAAAATGGAAGATAACACTACAAGGGCTCTTCAACCCACAAGGCTAAAAAGTACAACTCAATAGCTGGCACACGGGTAGACCTTACAAACAAGCAAAAATTCCACAAGAGGTGGGACAAATAGCTGAGAGGAGTCACCCAGTTATGATCTATCCTGTGTCACTCAGAGCTTTTAGTTTACATTTGATGTACTGAATTTTCACAAATTGGAAGAAATGCAGTAAAAGTCAAGTTCAAAGTTAAGGTTTTAACAAACCTGTCCTAGTTTATAATCCATATCTCCTATTTCTCGTTCAGTATTGATCTGCAGTAAGAGTTTTTCATGACTGATAAGAGCACCTATAGCAAAACAGAAGACAAGTTTTTAAAACATGCATAAAAAAGTGTATGTGAAAATGGCTTAATCTCCTGCAATCTGGATTTCAAATGAATTCCGAAAGAGTATGTTTTCTACTTTTTAAATGTAAAAGAAATTCACTCTCCCCTCCCGTCACCCACACAGGCACTTACCTGTAGTAGCAGGAGAAAGTGATGGAACAGGGTCCCAAGCTTGGTATAAGTGATGAGTAGCAATATTATCTCTCTTGGATACCATTGCTTGGATTTCCTTTTCAACAATTCCCCTGATAACACTTAGCTTTCTCCCAAACCTGAAAGCCCAACAGAAATCAATTTAAGCAGATTTTCCCTTTAACATTTTTGTAGCTTACTCCGCAATGTTACCTGTCTGCCTATTTTCATTAACAGGGATGCTAAAACTGAGAAATGTTGACAAATACATTCTGCACACTTTTACTAATTTTAATACAACATTGTCTTTTTCAGATACTTTTTTTTTAACTCAGCAGGTTTGTGATGCTACACCCATGTAACTTCTATATAAACAGATCCACCTGTATACATTCTTGCTTCAAAAACCACAGTCTATACCTATTTCTGCTATAGCTAGATTAAGCAATGTAATTATGTATTAATCACCAGTGTAACTTCTAGAACAAGTAAAAAAATACCTTGTGTCCAGAGCTTTTAAAGCTTTGTTGCGGGGCTGCTGTTCCAAACAGCTAACTGCTGGATTGCCTGCAACAGGTATTGTCATTGCACTCAGCACCAAGGAAGTTATGGCTTGTACTGCAAGAACATTGATTTGGGTCCTCTCTGTATCTTCCTGTAAAATGAACTTAGTGTAATTTGAATTGTAAAAAAAAGTAATCCTGAAAGCCCTGAATATCAATTTGTCACCTTCCACTAAATTATCATTAACAAGCCTGACATCTGGACTTGTAGAAAATCTAGCTGACATAAGCAATGCACAGACTGCAGCAGCAACACATCCTTCCATCTCCTCAGCCATTCTGTATGCATCCTCTCTTATCCCAACAGCATTAAAATCTCAATTTTAGACGTCAATTTTGGAGGTTTCAAAGTGTTTAGTTTCTCTGTTTGCATTGCAATGTCTACCCATTAGTTACCTATGGAAACAAAGCATCAAATCAGACCAAATCCGAGTTGAAAACTCCTTAGAGAAGGATCCGTGTTAACTATTTTTAGTAGCTGCCTGTTTAGGAACAAAACTCAACCTCATCATGAATTTTCAGCAGCAGTTCTCTGGGCATCATTATCCTGATGCATCCAATGTTTCTTCTAAATCAAGATGCTATACACATGCAGTATTTAGCACCACTGTAAGAGTGTGAGGAAACTGTAACACAACTTTCTTAAAATGTTTGGTTAGATTCAATCTATTATTCATACTTAAGGCACTGACATTTTGCCCCAATAGACACTGCATCAAGTATTTTGCCACTATAAGTCATCACCACTGTAGTAGTCTGTTTATTTTCCTTTAAAAAAATTCTCTTAAAATAAACTTCTGGCACTGTGGGTTATAATTCATCCTCCCTGTGTTGACGGTAGCGAGAACTTTGCAGTGCATTAAACTTTTTTGCTCGTAACTGTTTATTATCAATCCTTTGACTAAATCAGGTTTTTTTACAAACTAAAATTGGAACAGCACGAACACTTGCAGATTCTGAAGTGGCATGATGCTTCTCAGGTTTTGCTTTGGTTGTACAGATTCTGATTCCTTCTTGAATGTATCAGACCACAAGAGTCTAAACCATTTTAGGAAACGCAAGACATTAAATTTTCAACTTTTTTTTTTAAGAATCTTGTATTTTTATTTCAGAAAATGTTAACATACTGAAATTTACAATAGTGCTTAAAATTTTGAACATATTAGTTTTCCCTGGAAAGCAAAGGAGCAGTATTACTCCTGTTCTACAAATAAACACTCTCTACATATCAAATAAGGACCTACCAAAAGCTAGGTTGTCTTAAGTCTGATCCAACATGGCCATTATGTATACAAGCATAACTCAAAAATTCTGCAGGCTGCACAACGGGTCTCCAAGTCAGTTTAGCTAAAAGAAGTTGCTAAGCCAGGGAAGAGAGATGATGATGCCCTAATCCTTTTTGGAGTCTGACATCTAGGAAGCAAAGGAAACAAACCCCTTTGCTACCCAGGATCCACTATTTGCACTATTTGTAGATCTCTACCCTTTGAATTATTCAAAATGCTTTAGGCTCTGCATCCACCAAGGACAAGTTACAATTTGGGAGTGAACACTATCATGAATCTAGGAAAAAAAACACCTTTCAGGGCAAAGAGCTAGAACATAGTAAATCCAGTTTGCTATCAGGTTAAGACATCTGAAGAGGGAAAGTCTCTTTCATGATAGCTAAGTTCACTCTCATCTTTGCTTTTGGTATAGATAAATTTCTTCAGCTCTGATCCCCAGATGCCCTCCAACTGAATTCTAAACACTTACCTGAGGCATCCAAGTTAGAAGCCCAATATATAGTCTACAGCTGGGAGCGAGAGACATGGGTGTGCATCTCTAGGTCAATTCATACCTAGTCAGGAATCTCACAATAAAATTGTACCAAGGAAACTCCCCTTGAAGTTCCATTATTAGATAGCACAAATAATTGCAGTAATACATACTATTTACAGTTAACTAGTACATTTCCTAAAGGCACAGTTCTCTCACACACTGTTTCTTTCGAAGTTTTTGGGGTTACTACTGTGCCTAAAGCCAAACATCTACTTAAGCAAACTTTGAACTGTGGGTGTGTTGAGCGACATACTAATATAAAGCAGAAACAGCTTCACTAAATTTTTTCCATACTATTTACATGCTTGCAGAAGCTTTAAGCCAGAAGATGGATGTGTCTGAACGCACAGGGATATGAAGACAAGGAAATATAAAATGCAAATAATTTCTTAGTTTTAGTCACTACTTTTCTGCTTTACAGGTATATTAATAACAACATTTTTCTTAGTTTAACTAAAATTTACTTTAACTAAAATTTAGTTAAAAAAATCCAGTGAATGACATCACCTCTTGTTGGTTCTCCTCTTGGTCCATTACAATAGGCTGAGTTACAAGAACGCCAAGCAAAGTAGCCCAAGTCTCTTCAAACTGAGTACGGCTGATCCATCCTATGGAAGCATCAGATAGCCATTTATATCTTAACTTAAGCATGCAATAGTATTAAGAAATGGTACATTGCTTCCACAGATTCATTTTCTTACAATTTCCTATTTGTTTCACATTTTTTGTAATCACTACGGCTTAAATTTAATTCTATTTAATTTGTATTTTAGAAAGCGATGAACTCTTTAGAATGGTTCTGAACACTATTATTGAAAAGATCATGTTCAGATTCTTTCCCATATACATTTAAATATTTTGATTGTCCAACTTTTGAAGCATTGATATCTATCAGGTTCTCACATCAGAAAATCATCCAGAAAATTGGCCAGTCCTCAAGGGAGAAAAGTTGTAGAGAATCCCATAATATTGAAGAAATCATCATGTCCTAAAAGCAAAATGACTAAATTGCCTAGAAATAGGCCATTAAAATTCAAGCACTTCTCAGAATGTCATCTTAGGCATTACAGTGATCAAACAGAAATCAGTGCTACATCACAAGTCATTCAAATACTAACCTGCAGATCAGAGGGGGGGGGAACCAAGCAAACAAAAAAGCAAAGAGCTTCCGTAAGCATATGGAAAATCTGACACATTACCCTTGACAGCGTGATCTGTTGAAAGACTTGAACTTTTAAGCCCCACTGCTCTCCTTCAGTAAACCATGACATAAAGCTTTAGAGTGACAGCACCTCATTTAAAATATTGAGAGTGTGGCTCTAAATTCTATTTACATACTATGCATGAACAAAAAAAAAAGGAGGGAGAAAATATTCTCAAACATATTGTCAGAAAATAAGTGGCCATTCTGTAGAGCACACTGAAATCACCTCCCTGAGCTGGAATAGTTTTTTGGGTTTATTTCTATAATTTCTAATTTTTGTCTGCATTGAGCAAGACATAAGAATTATTGCAATACAATTGCTAACCTGCTCTGAAATATTTTCTCTTCCATGTAAGCAACAAAAGTAAACAAATGGTACCAGACTCAGTCACCCACTAACCTCACAACACAGGTAAATGCCCAATAAGAGCCAACTACATTGTTTTAATTTTGTACATACCAAGTGTATTAATGCGATAGATAAACTCCTTAAAGATTTCTTTTTCTTGAAGAAATTCTACTGGGATTTCAGGAAAAACTGTGCCAAAGTCACCTGCAGGCTTTGGTGACCAGCCTAATTTCCAGATCTGGAGAAATATAAAGAAAGACTACTTATCCAAAACAAAAATAGTATTAACACGAATGCTATAAATATATATGGACCATTCAAAAGAGGCAAGATATCAGTAAATAAAAAGTTAATTCTCCAAATACAAAAACCTAGAGATTCAGTATCTAACACAGATAATACACATTTTACACTGTATTTCTAATCTTGTTGGGGGTTTTTTTTGCATATTTTTCACTACGAATTAATTATTCAGTCCTACTGTCCAAGTTTGGACATGAAAGCAAGTAAGTCCTGTAATATAATATAATATTTTTAAGTTTAGAATTTAAGTGCCAGGTGACTCCTAGATTGTGCAGAAATGATGCTGGAAAGTAATTCAGGGAAAATAGTTCACATACTATCTATGGCTGAAAAAGCGAAGATACATTTGAGAGTGGGCAAAACAGTCTCAATCAAAAAAATTAGTATCTTTTGACATCCCCCCAAAAACAGGGTGCTGGGAAATAGAAATGCCAGAGAAAGGGCCTTGAACGTATCAGGAAACGCCTTTTTACTCTATTTCACTGTATTAACACATGGAAGTAATCACAAGATGTTCTTAAATCCATGTTAGAGCAGCCTAAGAGAAAAGATTGAAATACTTTCTCCAAAGTGTCCAAGACGAGTTAGGAAGAACAGTAATATACAACCCAAACGTATCTGCATGGAGCATCATGGTATGGTTCCACACACAAATACTTGAGTTAGCTCAGACACTACTTCAGACACCTCAGCACCAGGACATCATTGTAGTACTTCACATGACAAAGAAAGAATGTCAATTCTGGTGTCATAAAGGAAGTAGCAGTGTAGATTTTGCACTCTGTGCAGGGTAGGCAATCCCACTGAGCAGGAGGAAATACTGCCCTAACAAAGCAACTGAGTCACTGCTTGCTTTTCCTTTAACTCGCACCTGGACGTTCTTTCACATAAGAATGTAAGGAGTGACTACACTCCTTTCTAATCAAATCTCTGATTCCAAGTGAACTCTCATCTGATATCTTTACAATGTTTTGCTACTAAGTGTTCAAAAAGACAAACTGGCTGATCAAACTAGCTAAAGGCTGAAATCCTACTGGCATAAAACTTAAGATGCAGCACCATATCGGGTTTACAAAGAGCTGTTCAATAACCTTTAAAGTCCTGAAAACAAAGCATAATGAACATACCAAAGGAGGTACTCTTGTGTAACTGTTCACTAGAGGCAGCCTTGCTAAACTGATGATGATGTTCTTGAGGACAGGAGTAAGAAATGCTGGAATACTGCTGTTTCTTTTGTGCCCCAGTGCCAGGACAGTTTGTAAGCATTCCACCATCTCAGCTACCATTTCACAAGCTGCAGTAATGTGTTTTGTTTCTTTGTTGGAAGAAAAAGAAATTCAGTTTTATAAATCTATTCAAAAGACACAATTTTACAAAAGATACAGAAAAACAAAAGATCCACACTTGACCTTCACCTCAGACTGCTCCCATACTGAAGGATAAACAATGAATATGCCATTCTTCAGAAGAAATATTAACAAATCTACCACTCCCACGTGAAATTTAAAAATCCCACAACACTTTACAAAGCTCAGTCTGCAGCATGCTGCACAGCTAACAGAACCCTCCAGAAGAAAAATCTGCATGCATGTTTAGCTTTCGAAAAAACTATACCTCGTAAAAATATGACAGCCTATGTTTAATAACCATTTATCAAACACTTTAAATACTTTTTAAAAAACAGTAATGGAAAGGGTCCCTACAAATATTTCTTCAGTGAAAATTTAAGGCAAATGTGGTTTTCACTATTTACTTACTCTGTGCGTTTGAATCAACTTCACAACCCTCACTTAGGCCTTTTGAAGTATTCTTCTTTCTTTCAGGACTAAGAAGTTGATTACCAGGCTCAACTGCAACTGAATTTGACAAAAAATACTTAAAACATACAGCCAATACATATCTCATATTTCATTTTTCTCCTCAAAACTACATAGTAGTCAAATACTTACATTTCCAAGGCATTTGCCAAGTTCAAAAGTAAACAAAATCTTAAAGGAGAAATTAAAATAGTGAAAATAAATTTGTCAAAGAAATAATTAAAAAGGACTCAGAGGAAATATTCCAGACACTTAGCATTTCATCAGTGATGACTGACAAGTTATTAGTGAAAATTTTCTCCTACCTGTTCAAACTGGACTCACCTGCTTCTAGGATAAATCTAATGCAATTAATTAAGGAGCAAGCACATGTCACATTAACTGCAGAAGCCAGCAAATTCCAAAGATTAGGCTGCTGTAATGTCAGACAGCAGCAATCCAGAGCAGCTTGAAGATCTATACTTAATGGAATCTGGTCGTGCATTAAACGCCATGATAGTGCCTGTGCAAAAATAAAAATTTCCCATTAATAGCAAGTTCTCACAACAGATGAACTTATAACCAAAGGCTTTTTTTGGTTGTTTTTTTGTTTGTTTTTTTTTTTGTTTGGTTTTCTTTGTTGTTGTTTTTTTTGTACTCAGCAATATGTAAAGTTTTATTAGCAAGGTGTATTGATTTATTTTTTTCATGAGAACAAAATTTATTTTAAGTACAAGAAAACTATGAACAAATTATTACTATATACTGTCTATTCAGCGTCTCAAAAATCAGCACAGGGCCACTCTCTCAAATGCCAAAATCATTGCATCATTCAGTCAACCTCTCGCTGTCCTTGTCCCATAAAACAATCTGATTCACTAGCACAGGTCAAATAAAATAACCACTGCAGAAATTTTTAGTTAAGAAAATTGCCC
The DNA here is from genome assembly GCA_013398125.1 of Aegotheles bennettii. Lineage (NCBI taxonomy): Eukaryota > Metazoa > Chordata > Aves > Caprimulgiformes > Aegothelidae > Aegotheles > Aegotheles bennettii. The sequence goes on from VZRW01002219.1 coordinate 29,271, forward strand.
AAATCAAAAGCTACTCAACAGCGATCAGTTTAAGTCAAAGCTGTTCCCTCTCCAAATATTTCATCGCATCTTTAATTATGCTGTAATTTCTTACCTCTACTGACATAACTACAAATTTCAGGATATCATCCTCTTTGTCAGAAGGAACACGGAGACCAGCTGGTAGTTTTGAGTGTAACAACAAATACTGAGCCAGTGCACGACATAGTGTCATTATGGACTGATACATCACCTCATCTCCTATAAAATAAGACTGGATGAAATCAAGCAGTTTGATTCCTTCCCCCCCCCCATAAATGTTTTTCAGAATTATTTCATAAGCACTTTTATGCCAGGTATCTTGATTTTTTAAAATATTAAGTTCATGTAATCACAAGACATCTGTAAAGTACCTTTGCAGAGGAGAAAATAAACTTTAAGAGACCATTATTTCTATTACCAAAGATATCGCTTAGTTTTTTCCAATAGGCTGATGGCTCAGTTGGCAATAGTGGTTGAAAAACCTGGTGGTTGGCAGGAAGGTTTTGTACAGCAGTAGACACATGATCCAGAGTTACCATCCGAGCTGTTTCAAAGAAGCCACTCTTCTGGTCTTTTGAGATTTCATTCATGCCAAGGCTTAAACAAGGTGCTAACAAGCTTAGGTTGAATTCCTGAAATCAAATAGTAAATAAAAAGTAAAAAAACTGCTTTTAAAGAGAAGCTAAGTATATGAGGGCACTACTCTGGCATATTAATATAGTGGCTTAACAGTTAATAACAGTTTATTTATTAACTAACTTGTTACTATGACCTCTGCTCTGTTCTAGTGTAACAATACCATAATTAAGACCATATTTGTTCCATGGTTAAATTCCAAACACTACTGTACTAGAAAGAAAAATCAATATGCTTATTTCAAATTTTCAGAACAACGTGCATAAAACTTAAGGATGACTTATATAAAATGAATTTTCAAATAATAAGTTTGCAAACAAGTAAAAAATATTTTTTAAAAGTTTCCCACTATGATTTCTGCATACCAGCAGCAAACATAATGAAGAGACTTTGAAAAAAATACTACTTAAAAAAAAAGGACTCAGTAAATCTGGAGTAAAGGACAACTGGTATCTATTGTTTCTGTGTCCTGTTAGCAGCATATTACAAGTAATCTAGCACAGACATTTAAAAGGTTACAAACACCTCTAGCCTTTAAGAGACTCTACGGCAAAATGAGAAGATTACGTAAAATTGTAAAACTGGATTTTTGTGACTGCAATACATCAACTAACCTTCATTTCCACTCTATACATCCAACCTGTACTACTTGAAAGCTACTATCAGCAGCATTAGTAGACACAGAAATGAAATTATCTACTATTTTAGTTTCCAGAAAGAAACTAAATTCAAGAAGTGAACTACCAGTATTGTATAAATTTGAAGTGTTCACATTTAAGACACTAATTTATTAATGCTACCAATAAGAACAATAGAAGTAACTTATTACATCCTTTTCAGCTGACTGTTTCATATGACAAAGAAGTTACCTTGCTGGTCATGAAGGAGTTCAGGTCAGGCTGAGGAATCTTATTTACCAGCTCTGCACCTTCTAACAGTGCAGAGTCAGACTTGATGCAACACTGCGACCTCACTAGAGACACATACCAGTCCTTTAATAATTAAAAAAAGAAATTTATTACATATTTGTTTTCAGAAAATTAAACACAGTTCATAAGCACTGTGGAAGAATTGCTAATCTGCACTGAATTGCAGTCTAAGAGATCACTACGTCACATTAATGTAAAAAAACCCAAATTAAAAAGCAAGGCAAAACAGACAACTGCTGAATGGTCCATTTTAAAATGTACACTGACAGGTTGTTGATTTTCATACAGTCTGGACAGGAAGTTAAAAAAAGAAGCTTAACATTTAGCACAGATGTATGTATTAGGATCCTAAAGCTGAGGAGAATATCTAGCAAAACACCTGGAATGCTAAGTAGTCACATAAACTTAACACTAATAGCAAAAATCCTCTAATTATGTAAGTCTTCAGATTCAGATAAATTGGTAGATGAAGATAACATCTGTCTTCCAACATTCATTGAAATAAATGAAGACCATTGACCATCACACATAACTGCAAATTTACTCCTTAAATTTTAGTAATTTTATTAACTAATTCCTGTAGGCTCATAATTAGTTTAACTAAGATATATAAAGATTTATCCCTTTTCTGTGTTTTCTCTCTCGCAACTGGGCAAACTGAATTTGCTGATAATTAATTAGAATGCAACAATGCTCTTAGTCATATGGTTTAGTTTTACGTAGTCCTGTAAAATGCAGGGATTTGGACTTGATGATCCTTATGGTCCCTTTCAACTTGATGCTATGAACTATGCAGAACTTTTGGAAGAAGCATACAAAAACTATTTCCTCTGTGCAGGATTTACACTTACAGAGGAAGGAGGAGATGTTCTGGTTAAATTGAAGACAGAAAGCCATGGGTAAATGGGTTCTGGGCACAAAGAGCATTTCCTCCTGCTGTCTAGGTAGCTCTCAATCTCTCTAAGTCAATAGGTTCCTCAATTACTTATCAGTCTCCTCTAAACTGTCAGCTAATCAAGTAATTTTGGCTATCACAGTTACACACTTCTCAAATCACTGTGTATTGCTGTAGAACACAAAGGAATGAAAAGGAGACATGATCTGTGCCGTGGGACAAACTAGAAAGGAAGACAGTCACCAAAAAGCTTGCTCTTAGCTTCCGGCCCAGCTTTGAAATAAATGCACCTAAGCACATGAAAGACAGGAACGTTAAATAGTCATATTTGTTTTCTGAAAGTAACTAAAAGCTCAGAAGTGGCAACTGAGAAGTAATTTTTAATTTCCATGAGACAACCAACTGGTTTCAGGAAATGAAAACCCAAACTTATCACTGCAGTAAACACATCAAGAAAACAAGAGCATATACCTGTCTACTATATAAATCTTTCCATTGAAGTTATGCAGAGAAACAAAACTTGATAGCTTTCTCCAGCACCACCAAACCCATGCTAATTATTCATCCTAAATTCAACAGTCAGCCAACACATACAAAATCATTCACTGATCTATATTTGACATTCATTGACAATTCTGAGAACATTAATCACATAGTGAAAATAAGCTGTATTTAGATATTTTGTAATGAGCAAAAGCTTCTTTAAAGCCAAGGCACTTTTAGTAACTCTAAACATAATCTTACTTTGTCTAGAATTACATTCTCTAAAGCTGGTTGGTCTTCTCCATCTAGTGGGTGTGAGGTAACCAGAGGTGAAGGACTAGTAGTGTCTGGTGCCACCATAAGACGAAACCTATCCAGGAGCGAGTAAAGCCTTTGGTGTCTGAAAATAGAAGAACACATCAGCAGAGAGCTAACTTAAGAGTTTCATAAATCATTTAAAAATAGAAAGATATCCAGTGAGCCAATTCTAATCCTGGGAGAGAAAAGCAGTAGGGTCTTAAATTCTTTGTTGGATATATGCAGTCATAGGATTGAAAACTGCAAATTTCACCAGCCATCAGTAGTCAAAACAAATTAACTCAGCACCACCAAGACTTACATTTAATTTAGATTTAAAATTTATGTTTAAGCATAAAATGCAAGCTGCTCCATTTTCTTTATGCAGTAAATCTTTTTAATGAGTAAGAAGAATCAAAGTTAGTGTACAGATGATTTGATTGCAGGCAAATGTAAGAGGCTTGGGGTGGGTTTTTTTTGGTTGCTTGTTTGGTTTGGGTTTTTTTAAATTGCATTAGTTCTATCAAGAACTTGTATATAGTAATTTTGGAGATTCTGGGTTTTTTTAAAAACTCAAACGTAACATGACCCATGAAGGTACATTACTATCAATCTACTGCATTCTTGGGCTTTAGGTTCTTTCATCCTATTTCTTTCTTGTTTCAGTCAACAGATATTAACCTCAAATAGCAATGACATCAAGAGAAGTAAATTAGGCTCTTTTCAACATTAAATAAAGCTCTTCCAAAAACTGAGTAATTTTGTTATAATAGCAGTTTACTTTTAAAATGGCTAGAAGACTAAACAGTTAAAACTCAACACAGCTGTCTGGAAATAAAAAAAAGCAAACAAAAAGCCCATCCAGTTTGGACTCTCAAAATACTGCAAAAGTTTGAGGAAAAAATTGCTTTCAGTAACGCAGTTTTTGTCAAGGAATTAATTTGCAGTTGATGCATCTCAAAAGTTAAATACTGAGTGGGATGTGGGAGAAAGAATTTGATGCTCGAGACTTCAGCTTTCTTTAATTTTGAAGTATACTGCAAATTCAACTCATCCAACATAACTGTCCTTATGTCAGAATATGCCAGCATCTCATGGGAGAGGCTTTATTCCTGTTCTATCTCCAAAAAGGACCCACTACCTTATGTTAAAGAAAAAAACAAACACAGAAGAAGAGTTAACACAATTACTACTAGACCATTACTTAATTCAGCATTTTAACACATATTGGTATTACTTACCTTGTTGCTAATCCACTGTTTTGAAGGTACTCCTGAATTCTATCCAGTTCTTCAACTGGTAACTGAGTAATGCTGTTCTATAGGAAAGAGTGACAAGAATTTTATAGGACAAAAATGAGTAAAATACCCAAAGTACTTTGAACAGATTAGGAAAGTTATAGGCAGATAGAGTGAAACTGACATAACTATATATTAAGTAAAAAGAATTCCTTTCCAATGAAATAAACATCATATTTTGATGTACTTTAAACCTAAATGACATTTAGTTATATTGCTAGCACTATCCAATCTTATTTACAAATGTACATATTTAACTTTACCTGTAAAGTTGCAGCCAAAAGCATTTCTACTCGACGGCAAGCCAGTGTGTCAACCATGCGAGCAAGCACACGGAATGGAGTACACAGAAACTTATCAACATATAATGTTAAAACAGCCCCAGACTGGCTGAGATGTATTCCCTCTAAGCACTGTAAAGTCTTCTTCAGCACTGTGGGCTGGATGTTTAAACAAAACAAAACCAGACAAAAAAAAGCTCAATCAATTAGAATACAAAGATCTTAAAGCTAAAGGGAAAGGCATTTAGAAAAAAAATATATTGATCAGGTATTGTCTGCTATAATCATCTATATATGAATAGGTCTGAGTTACTGACTTATTAATATGAACACTAAGTTGTATGATGTTTAACTGTAAAAGCTTATTCTTGCAAAGAGTAAGCAGAAAGTAGGGAGCAAAAGTTTTAGGGGAAAAAAAGCTAAAGAGTCATAGCTGGAACTCTAGACAGCTTTGAGAACAGTAAGAAGTTTTAACTCTTGCTGGAAGAAGGTAGGAACATGAGCACAGTCAAGACAAGGCAGTACAGAAATCCAAATAAGCATTAAGGATAAGCATTTTGAGCACATGTCTAATCATAGAAACAGTAATGGCTACTCAGGAATAAAAGGGAGTGCAGAGAATTTTTATTTTTTTTAAATATGAGCATTAATTCAGCACCAATAATGTAAAGAGAGAAACATAAAGACAAACTAGATTGATTTGTGGAACCAATCTTGTTTAAGAGCAGACTGCAAATACTAGCTATTCTAATTTTACTGACTTTTCATTTCACAGAATGACTACATCTTCCATTTGAATACATTTAATTCTTTCTACCAATTATCAGATACTGAATTCCAGATTGATCTCACCTAACGTTAAAGTGTTTTATTCACATCCCTAAAGCACTAATGCAGTTGGATTATATTTGCACAGGACAATGGGAAAAGACAGAAAACACTACCAGGCTACTCAGGGTGTGGTAGTACCTCCCTCCATTAGCTCCAGAAGCAGCCCAGGGAATAACATTTCCCACCTAGTGAGCTCCCAAGATGAAGAGGGATGCATACAACCTTACAGCCCTATAAAACATCATCCAATTTTCTTAATTTGAAAACTAAACAGAAGTCATACACTGCATTTCTGAAGCAGTATTTCACTAATCAAGAGGCTACAACTTCTGGGGCAGGTCAATGGGGAAGGCATGAGCCTGCAAATAAATTTTATGTTATTAGGGCCTATGAAGATGGACCGGTTACTACTCCTGCCTCTGTAGTCAGTAGTTCTGTTATTTATGCTACCAAGGTACTGAAATCAGAGACAAAAAGTTACAGCTTTAATCTACCTTTCAGATATTTATTATGCAGGAAGGAAAAAAAGCAGCTTAACTAACCCTACCTGAATTCATCAATTTGATGGATTAGAACACATCTGCTACTGAAGTTGCTAAAATAAGGTTCATTGTTTGCATTTTTAAAGAAGCACTTTAAAAATAAAATTAAAAGTTGATAAGTAACCCAGAAATGTCAGAATTTGCATACTTGTCAGTTAAACTTATGCTGAAATATAAGTGACTTTATTCTTTACAAAAAGTCAAGAAGTTAAACTTACAGCTGCAAGATTCTCACACCGTGACTGAATGGCCTGTATGAAGAGCCCACTGGCTGCTGAATTCCTGTGAACAGCACTAATAAAGTCTTGCACTGGAGGCTCATGGGACAGATTAATCAAGTCTTGAACATGATTCACAATAAGCCAGGTCAAGTGTTCTGAATCATGTAGGTTTTGACACTGAAAAGGAAAAAATTAAAATCTGATTCCAGTAATACCCATGTGAGGCATTTAATTACTCAAAATTTTATTTAACACAACATGAAGCTTTGCATATACAATTCTGGTAGCTATTTTAAAATAATGGCATAGGGTGTCTATACTTTAATATCACCAACATTATTTCTATATGACAAGTTTTCCAAATGCTTTTGATCTTGTTGCAAATCAAGAGATTTATAATGAATTTGTAATTTATTTTTTTAAACACAAAAAATCCAGGTTAGAAATAAGTAAATGAAGGTTGATTCAAACATGCTGCTGTTATTGAAATGCTGTTTGAAATAAACACGCACACACACAATACTCTTGTAAAATGTGACTGTCATTTAGTCTTCTTTTTAAAGTTATCATTTTCTTACTACTAGCCTTAAACACCAGATGAATAATTTCTGGAAAGCAAATCCAAATATATTTGTCAATAATTAATTTTAAACCTACAGAAACTATGTGTACATCAACAAGCAGTGCATTGCAACGTGAAGAGATCTGTAGAGCTAACCAGGTGATGTTGAGAGGCTGACATGCCCCAGTAAAAAGGTTTTGGAAGGATTTACGTTGGGCTACCCCTAATCTGACACTGGTGACTGAGTGTCCATTAGTACCTGAAGGGCTTCTTAAACACAGCTTTTGGTCTGGTTGACTTTGAAAGGAATGCAGCTTGCCCCAAAACTGCTCTGCAATGCAAACCAAATTGCAATACTAGATACTACAGGAAGATTCACTTCAAAAGTTCCCAATGAACTAAAATGCTAATATTGAGGAAGCAAGAGGCCAAAGCCACAGAAACTGCTCTCAGAGAAACAAAATGGAAGTTAAATATTAACGTAAAACCTCTCTTCTTAAGGTACAGAGACAGAAAATTGTTGCCTCTTAGAGACTGTGCACTGCTACTAAGGTTGGAAAGTCTAACACTATTTAGTGTGCTCCTAGCACCTCACAAGTCACAGATATGATATCCAGTAGGTACTGCCCACTCGGTATCCTTTACAAGCCCGGAGAATTCTGAGTTCAGAATAGAAGAAAAAAAAGCCAAATCAGGTCATACCTAAGTTTACAGAAGCACCACCTGAAAATAAAATTACTGGTTTCACAAGTCTCCGTCTTTCACTTGTGAACCAGACAGATTCAGTTAATGCACATTAATAAAAGACTGTTAGCATAACAAAGTAACTCAAAACTACAGTTATAAAATTCGTAATTCAAAACTTACAACATAGTCACAAAAAAGAATGAGTGCTCCTCTTCTCACTATCTCTCGATTGCACATGCCGCGTTTATATTCTGAATTCGATTCATCACTGTCTCCAGATATCTGAGGGCTAAGCAATTTAGTCGTAGAAAGACTGTGTCTCCTGCAAGAAGCACATTACATTTTGCTACTATTTTATTATTGTATTTTATTACTATGGCTACTGAAACATTAACAACCAGATTATCCTACTGATGTCCTTACATAATATTTATTTTCTTAAAAACTTCATTCAAACATTATACTGCTTTGAAGTATACATTTTACTTTCCCTCAGCTCTTTACTTCCTAACGTTTGTAGTAGCATATTTTTTATTCCATGCTTATTACTTCCTTAGAGAGTCTGAAGAACTTCTGAAGAACTAAACCAGTTATTTGAAAGAAAAACATGGGCTATTGCATGTCTGGTAGGATAACAGAACCTAATTCTGTATTTTATTCTCAGGTCCAACCATTGTTCTTGAACACTTAAGTCTAGCATCAGATCAAGTCACACCCAACCCAGAAAAATAGAGGTGATACTGGTAAGTCAAAAAAAGATAACCACAACAAAGAGCAGATGTCACCTTAGCTATTTTAGTTGCCATATTTTGCTCATAAACCTGGTATTTTCATGTTTTCTCAAATTAGAATAATAATTTTTCACATCATGAGGTTGAACCAAGGCAAGAATCTCACATTTTAGCAATTACTGATCCACTCATGTTGTGGAGCAAGATTAGTCTTCCCTAACATTCACTGCATAAACATCAGAAAAGTCTCAAGTCAGTTGTTAACCTCCACCTACAGTTAACACAGAGGGGATACCCACCCACACAGGGGGTTATCTTCCTTACCCCTTTCCTTACTTCATCAGAGGATGAGTCATCCCAATGTCTGACAGGTGGGATGAACTAACTTTAGACCAAGAGAACACTAATTTTAGACCAAATCTCTCGATTTCAGACAACTAATATTGAGGTTGCTATGGTGCTTGATGTTAATGAATCAGCATGGTGCTGATACTATGTTTTGATAGCATTTAGTAACAGACCCACTGAAAACAGATACAACTACAGTTACAGTCATACTGATCAGATTGTATTTTCATAAACACAACAGTGTATATCATCTGCATGGCTGGTTATTTGCTGAAAGGTGAAATACGAAGTCTCCATAGGAACATGAAATCTCACATATTGAATATTTTGTTACAGTTATTTCCATAATTTAAATTAAATGTAGCAGACAGATAAAGCCTTCTTGGCTTAAAAGTGGAGATATTACCTGGCAGTTCTTCTGAGGAAGAACTGAGTACAGGACACACCTCCTTAGTTTAAAAGACATACTGATAGCAGAACAGACAATATGTATACATATAAAGTAAATGCAGAGCTATCTATTTCAGAATCCAAACAGTACTATTCAACAGGCTGACAGACTTAGCAGATAAAAAGCTAGATTTTAAAAATATAATTTTAGCAAATATAATTGAGACACACTACTACTAGGGATCAAAAACAAATCTTACTTCGGGGTTTGATGCACTTCTGACCACCAGTTGTAGTTGGTATAATTGACAAGAAGCAGGATCTGACACCAGAGGAGAACTAAAGAAGGATGCGTGGGAATCATGGATTGAACAAGGTCACTCAAACTTTCAAGGGTATAGAAACTACCATCAGATCCACCTCCTGTAAAAAGCCTGGTGGCTGCAGCTGTGATTCTTCTGAACATTCCTGAAAAAAATAAAAGCATGTTAGAGTAACTATGCTCTAGCCTGAATTCTGAAGTTTTGAAGTTATTCAGGGTACCCTGAGAATACAAAACTTTGTAAGCCACTACCATTCCTAGAAGAAAGTTATATCATAAGTGGTTTTACAACTCTCAGGCAAGTCATGGCATTGGCCCAAAGGCAATGTGTAAACTAGTAATGACCAGCTCGCAGACTCAATAAGTAATGTTTTAGATCAGACTAGAATTGTAATGAAAACTATCTTCTCAACTTTCTCTGTCATACATCAAAAAGTTCATCTGGTACATTAAAATATTACCAAATTTAAAATTGCTAATTACAGACCAGTATTTTAGGGGGTTTGCTTTGTTTAAGTAAAACACAGAAGTTCTAATTAAGAACCATGCTTTTAACTATTATCATACCTGCTAAGGAAGATCACTTACAAGTCTCCTACTTCAGATAAGGGCTTCCCAAATACATTTAGTTGAAGCTAAACTGATACCCTTCCATCCAATTTCTAAAGTGCAACAAGCAAATGCTTTTAAGTGGAGACAAGTCATTACCCTGCATACTGAACACTCAGCACAAAAGCTGAATTTTGTGGGTTCTGTATTCATATGCCACAAGGAAGGGAGGGAAAACAAGAAAAACAGACAAACTTAAAGTTGTGTAAAGGTACAGGACTTTTAGTTTCTATGAGAAGATGAGGGAAAAGGGGTATACAGAACCAGTTAGAAATCAAAAGCTATTCTGAGTAATGAAGGAGATCTGTAGTGCTGCTTGCTTGTGTTGGCAGATATACAGAAGAATGAAGCTGTAAATTCCACAGACATGTGGATCAGTTTAAGCTGCCCCCAGGACTGATAAATACACAATGTAAACAGCAAAGAATGAGTAAAATAACTGAGTCTCAAAACTTGGGTTCCATGTACTAGCAAACCAGTGGTATTCCTATGCCAGGTTCCTGCATTTGCAGTAATTGCACCATCTAGTGACTTTCTACAGTCATGAAAGCCATGACACCAGGATCTTTTCACTTTGTCTATGCCTTTTATTTCTACTAGCTTCAAAGTAGCACACAGAATGTTCACTTCTAATTTGGTAGCTTCTTATAGTTGAATACATAGGAGTCAGCAATGCTCACGTTTTGAAAAAACTATAATGGGTGAGAAGACAAAACTTCCAAGTAGAACAGTGGCTAAATATAACAGAAGACTTTAGTCTATGTTCCCTGACACAGGTCACTATAAGCTGCACCTGTAGATAGGAGAATATAACTTAGAGAAAAATTAGAGGTTTTAATATAGCAAAAGAGAAGTATTACAAAAACCAGGCACTTAGTTAACCCTAAGCCTAAACCTAAAAGAAAATGCTACAACATGAAAATGCAGCTCAAGTGCCTGAACAACTTCCCTTCTACGCTGTTACCAGGTTATCAGGTAACCACATTACTACCAGGTACTTAAGAGTTGATTTGTAGTTTTAGACTAAACTAATTTCTAGAGATCATGCAATACATATATCCCAGTGCTCTGTATAAGTATTTAAATGCTTAGTTTTAACTTCACATGAAAACCTCTATATGGCAAGACTCACCGTGCAGCTTAGAAACCAGTCTCTGCAGCAGAACCAGGTAAGCCTTCCCTTTGCGTTATCACCAGCACCCACTCTGGAAGAGTCCATTTCTCTGATTTCCATCACCAGCTTGATTTTCTGACTCCATTGGTCTTGGATTGACATAATTTAATCACTTGCTCCAAATCACCTTAGTCTAAGTACTACCTTTCCTACTCAGAATTCTGTTTTTGGTTGTTTTGTTTGGCTTTTTGGTATGTTTTTATTAATCAGGACAAAGAACAGGAACCTATTTGTCATGAGTATGAACCCGTAGTCCATAACACAGTATTTTAAGCCTGGACATACCTACCAACCTCCAAATTCAGGAAAAAACATGAGAAATACAGACAAATTTGGAATGCTTTGGATTTTTGGACTGGAAAATTTTAGACACTTAAAAGGAGAGTTGAAATTCACTAGTTACATTTTGTTCCACATAGACTGAAGAAATGTGAAAAGTGTGCCCTGCATGCACGAGCACAAAGTTCGGGAGGTTCTTTATACTGAGTAGGATAGAATGTATTCAGCACCTACATACTCCTCTCAGTAGTTAAACACATTCAACAATTGCCTCAGAACTTTAAAACCATCCTGCCACTACATGCTACAACATAAGGCATTGTTTAAAGTATTACCTGATTTGAAGATATGTATTAAGCACATAAGCAGCGTGCCCAGCTCCTGACAGTAGAAAGTATGTTGCTGCTCATTCATGTCCACTTTCACTTGTTTAGTAACAATATCTTCCAGTAGAATGCCAACCAGTTGTAATAAGAACCTTGAAAAAATCATGTATACAATCAACAGAAAAACTACCAATGCAACATCTTTCAGAATAAGATATGGCTTGCCCATGAAACTCAGTAAGTTTGGAAAATAAAATATGAAGTTGTTGTCCATTAATCTTAAATAGGATGTCAAATTAAATGCTACAGAACAGGTTGCCCGAAAACATATACAATGCTATAGGTATGGAGAGATGATCACAAGCACTTCGATAATCACATATTGATCTGGGTTATCTACTCATCAGCTAAAGTTGTAACAGCATACATACACTAGCCCACCTCACAAAGCAAGTGTTCTGCTGCCTTTGCAGTGATCTGCAGTGAGCTAAAAACACACTTTGACAGTCACTGCAGCTCAGCTGAGGAGGGGTATCTCAGCAAGCCACAGTAATTCAGCTGTTTACAGCCTCATCTATCCACACTCTACCACACAGGTTCCATATCAAATCTCCAGCCAGGAAAAAAACAACAAAAGAAACACCAAAAAAGGGCATTTGAGGAAAGCCATCCTTGCTGCTAGTCATAACTGTTCAACTCACATTAGATATGAGGTCATATTAAGGGAGTCCAGAAGCTCCTTTTCCCTCTACCCATCACCCTCAGAGTGAGCTGACTGATAAGAAACAGCATTTTATTTCCATCTGAAGTTCCATACCCAAGTAAACAGGTTTTTTCATAAACTAATAGCTATTTCAAATGCTTTCCACCACATTAAAACATAATGCCCTAATGACAAACATTATGTCAACATTAATACTCCACATTTCTCCACACTTTTCTCCACACTTTTCTCCATTTCTCCACACTTCTGCCTGAAGCTTATCACACTCTGAGGACATCAGCATGGGAAGCTAACTAGATAAGGCTAGCTCTTTAAAAGTAGGAAATGAAAAGCAGGACTAAGTTAAAAGATTTTAATGCATTTGCTGTCAAGATTCTAGTACAGAACCTGGGCTTCTGCTATGGGAATGACTCATCTTTCAGACTCCACACAGGGATGAAGGAAAAGGTTAACCAGTTTGATTTTTGGACCTGATTTTGAGAAGTACAAGATTCACCCATTTTACCAGCTCCATCAGGTCCTCAGTTCAAAAAGAGGAATCAGAACAGTCCAAAGTCCCTACCACAAACTGCTCATCTCCTCCCTCTACTGACCATCTCTTTATTCCCTCCTCCACACACACACTCCCTCCCATATCAACTTATTAACAGACTTTATTCCTATCAGATAACAGTCCTATCCCTGCCTCTATATTGCATAATGTATCTGATTTCTCAGAAATCTTAATCTTTCCTCTAAATTTTTCATAAGACAACGTACCTAGAAAATGTCTCTTCAGGCAGGTACTTCGCCTGTTTAACCTCAGTGCGATCCTCTGGTGCGACTTCGTTATTTTCTCCACATCTCAGCCTGTCAATTGCTTGACACGAAATCAAATATGGTGAGAAGGAAAGCTCTTGTATACGGGATAGAACGATGTCTTCTGTTGACTGTGAAATTAGTACTCGAAGGATAGCTAAAATTCCAGAAATCCATAGCTGGACAGTGCTCACTGATGCCTAACACAAAGAAGCAAACTATTAACATAGTGAATAAGATTGACAGTTACCATGAGAATAGCACTGTGGAAGACCTGAACACAGTTATTTTTTGCTTGCTCCACTCTCAAATAGGTTTGTTTTTATGTAACACTTAATGAAAATGTTTAACTTTGAAAGTATTCAACACAACATAGAAATGCATTCAACTTTTCTAAAGCAAATTTTCAAAAAAATTTACATAATCTCAACTATAAAAACAGTACAAACACCTGCAGCACAGAAAAAAAAATAGTGTTATTTACCTATTAAATTGCATTCTAGAATTTATTGTAACAGTATGTTTCTCTACCTTCCTGATCCTCAAAATATAAAACGAAGGCAGAGTAATCCATAAGCAGAACTTTCCTGTATAAAGTGCTCCCATCTGGTAAGTGTTTTTAGTTCTAATGAATTATTTCCTAAGATCTGCTGCAGTTACTTTAACACCACACTAGAAAATATGAAAGAGAAACACATACTCCTTTGGTTTGCATGAAAGACACCACAGTCTCTCTTACCTGGAAGCAATCACTTTCACTACTTATCTAGAAACACTTCACACCTGCTTTAGCAAGTTCCCACTTGCTTACCATTGTTTTAGGAGTAATAAACATACTCCTTAAAAGCATGTCCACAGGGCGAAGGGATGAAGGAGCCAGAATTTCAAACAAAGTGTTCAGTACTCCCAGGGCATCGTGAGAGTCTATATGCATCTGTAAAAGAAAAACACAAACTTAATTTGCCACTATACACTAAAAGCAGTCGCAACACAAAACTACCAATGTTGTAAACATTTCTATGACAACCTGCGTGTAATAAAACTGCCCTTTACAGTACAAAATTTAGAGCAACCAAAGTCTATGAAAAGTAAAATAAAGTTTTATTGCTTGCTACACAGGAGGTTTGAGGACACAGACAAAAAAAATAAATTATATTCAATGTACATACCACATATATTTTATTAGGAGAAATATGCTGTATTCAGAGAACAAGACCAAAAGACTGACTTGTCATAAAATTTAAAAACTTCCCTCCTCGCTGCACATCCTACCAGGCATATTTATAGAGAACAACACTGGTGGTGAATAAACTTAAGCAGATAACTAGGAGGAAAAAAAACCCGCTCATCATCAGGTAAGTGAACAGCTACAACGGTATTACACAGCAGCAGAGGTAGGACACCTTACTTGATCAGTATTTTAGCTAAATCAACTGCAAAAAGCAAAGGACTGGTCTTGAAGTCGAGATGACTATCTCGCCTAAATAGTGTGACAGTTGAGCACATGCACAGATACAAAAAGGCAAGTTCAAATTGCCAGCATTTTAACTTTGCTCAAAAAGTGTTTTCTAACCCACAATACTGCCCACTCTCCCCAGATATGAGATCTCCTCATGGGAGTGGAGATCTGCCATCGTGGAGTTAAGAACATTAAGGGCACAATTTCACTAGGTTTATTTTTTCATTCTTGAAGTAAATGTTTCTAATTCCAGGAAAGGTGTACTGAAGACAAGTCCTCTGTTGCTTAGGGAGCAGCACTGAAAAGGAGTCCTCTTTTCTTCCCAGATACAAAGGGCCAATCTCCTTTTCCAACGTGTAGTTCAATAAGAGACACACGCTGGAGAGAGTCCAGCAGAAAGCCACACAGATGGTTACAGGCTTAGAGCATCTGTTGTACAAGGGGCAGCTGAGATTGTTTAGCCTGGAGAAGGCTCATGGGAATCTATCAATATGTACAAGTATCTGACCAGGAAAAAGTGGGAGGAGATGACAACACAAGTACAGAAGAAAGAGCCAGAGTCTATTCAGTGGCATCCAGTACCAGGATAAAAGGCAATAGGCTTAAGTTGAAACACAGGAAATTACATTTAAATATAGTTTTGTTTTCTGCCTGTGAGGATGCTCAGACACTAAAAGAGATTGCCTAGAGAGGTTATAGAGGCTCCATCCTTGGAAACTGCCAAAACTTGGCTGGACAGGGCCCTAAGCAACCTGCTCCAGTAGACACTGCTTTCAGAGAAAGACAGTATCTAAAGGTGTGTTTCAACCTCAACTGTTCCATGATATAGTGATTTATTAATGCAGTTTCAGACTGATTTCTCATTCTCCTCATTAAGCAAAAATGCAATTAGACCCACCGCAGTTATGAAAAAATAATCTTGACATTCTGTAAACATGGAAGAATCTTCACACCCTGTAATAAGTGCTCTGATAAAATCATGTATCTAAGAGAAGTACGATGAGCTTCCTCTGGAAACTGCCTTGAAGATATTGCCCATAATTCATTCATTTAAATGTGACCGTCACTTCGAAGACTCAGTTTACCTCGCAGTAACTGTTTTTTTCAGATATGGCAATCACACTTTCATAATCCCAGAGTCGTTTAGGTTTGAAAAGACCTTTTAAATCAAGTCCAACCTAGCACACTGCCAGGTCCACCACTAAACCTTGTCCCTAAGGACCACATCTACATGTCTCTTAGATACCTCCAGGGATGGTGGCTCAACCACCTCCCTAGGCAGACTGTCCCAGTTGCCTGACAACCCTTTCAGTAAAGGAATTGTTCCCAATATCCAATTTAAACCTTCCCTGGCACATCTAGAGGCCATTTTCTCTATCATTTGTTACTTGGGGGAAGAGACCAACACCCACCTCGCTCCAACCTCATGTCAAGTAGTTGTAGAGAGCGATAAGGTCTCTCCTCAGCCTCCTTTTCTCCAGCCTAAACAACCCCAGTTCCCTCAGCTGTCCCCCACAAGACCTGTGCTCCAGGCACTTCAGAAGCTTCATTGCCCTTCTTTGGACATGCTCCAGCTCCACAGTGTCTTTTTTGAGGTGAGGGGCCCAAAACTGAACACAGTATTAGAGGTGCAGCCTCAACATTGCTGAATATGGGGGACAATCAGTGCCCTGTTCCTGCTGGCCACACTGTTCTTGATGCAGGCCAAGATGCCACTGGCCTTCTTGGCCACCCAGGCACACTGCTGGCTTTTATCCAGCTGGCTGTCAACCAGCACACTCAAGTCCCTTTCTGCCAGGCAGCTCTCCAGCCACTCTTCCCCAAGCCTGTACCTTTACATGGGGTCGTTGTGATCCAAGTGCAGGACCCAGCTCTTGGCCTTGTGCAACCTCATACAATTGGCCTTGATCCAGCCTGTCCAGGCCCCTCTGCAGAGCCTTCTTTCCCTCAGGCAGATCAACACGGCCACCCAACTTGGTGTCATCTGCAAATTTACTGAAGGTGCACTCGATGCCCTTGTCCACATCATTGACAAAGATATTAAACAGAACTGGCCCCAGTACTGAGCCTTGGGGAACACCACACTTTTATGACCAGCAAAAAAAATCTGTCTTCATATTAAAAAAAATAAAAATACCCAAAGCCATTATTGATACATTATAACAATTATTTTAGGTATTTATAGATGGAAAAACTCATATACCAACCTGTTGTTTCGCAAGCATTGGGAGAATAATATCAGCTATTTGTCGTGACAATCTTTTCCATTTGTCTTCATTTTCTTTATGACACTGTTGCAATACTAAGATGAACATTTCTAACACCTGAGGAAAAGTCCAAAAGAAAGCAAGTAAACACCAACACTAACAGAAAACATACAAGTAGTACTGTAGTTGCAAAAATACTTACTTTTTATCCATCTGCCAAAAAGCAAAAATAAAAGAAAACCTACAGGAGAAATCACACACTTTTAAAACAACATTTTCATGCTAGCAGCTTGTTCTTAGTCATGACATTTTTTTAAAAAGAATTTTCTAGTTACTTTTATAAACTAGAAAAAATGCTTAGTCCTTTTTAAATGAAATTTGTCAAAAAACTACTCAAACTGGAAAAAGGATAGTAAATCTAAATGACGTATCACATACTCAACAAAAAGGGGAGAAAGGAAGAGAGCAATCTGCCGTAGGTATACTCTTTCTTTAGTTCAGTTTAAATTTGGTCAAGGAAACAGAACAGACATTTTTATGAAGCTCATTCACTTGAGATATGACTTTCATCTAAAAGTTTATAGGAGAACATATAAAGGAGCACACCAAGAGTAAGGATCACTTCTAGTTGCTGAATGTGTTATCAGTTTGAGGGTTATAGAGAACACACTTTCAAGGACGGACAGGCCAAAGACACAGCAAGCAGGAGTGTTAATATATGGACTGGGAAGCAGGACAAAAATAATCTGGTTCACAAAATCAGTTAGATGGAGGTCCTGTAAAAGAAATTCAAGTAGTTCAGATTCAGAAGTGCAGCCAATTAAAAAAAAGATCACCAGATGACTTTCTTCCCAAAAAGCTTTCTGGAGCTGAATGACTTGAACTCTGGAGCTCCACGGAAGGTAACTACAGTTGTAACAGAAAAAAAGTTAAAGGTTTCAGCTCTTGGAGCCTCTCAAATTAAAGGGACACCACTGCAGAACATCCCATCCACAGCCAGGGAACAACAGAACTGCCCTGGGGTTAGTTTATACATACTGCACCAGCAGAACAGGGCAGAACAAGAACTACAAATGGGATGGTGTGGGAAGAGCAGGGCATGGGTGTCCTTTAATAGGTTAAGTGTGTCAGAAGAGGATCTGCTAGCAATTGCAGTACCTTACATAACAAATTTATTCACTATTTCCCATCATGTGTCTACAGAGTGTCATTTCATATCGTTATATTAGTCATTTTACAATTATAAAAATACAAATTGAAAAGAAAATGTGGATACACAAAATTACCCCAATCTGAACATACAGTTCTAAAATTATTTTGACAAGATGTACTGCCTTTTTTCCAACTATTCTCAGAAAATACATTGCTTATATTAGCATACACTACAATTGCGTTTTCACATGATGAAAGGAAAAGCACAGTAAGTTTAAGCACCTGAATAATAAGATCCCATGTTAATTATGTCACTTCTCAAAATTACTTTATTTTTCTTTTAAACAAAGTGTATTGAAAAAAGAAATTCTTGTACTCCTACAAGGCAGAGAGATGTTTTTCCAGACCCATGAGGTCTGAGGCAAAGCAGTAAGTGCTAACAACTGTCTAGCTACCAGTTTCATTACCTTATTTAAATAATTAGTATTTCAATATCTTATTGAAGATATTGCTATTGTACAGCAACATCTCATCTCTATGCAGCATGTTTCTTGCTTTTAACCCTGTCTTCTCCTCCACTTGTACTACTGTTCTTTTAAGTTTCTTTAATCCTAATTTATTACAACCCTTCTGCTTGTCCAATCTGCAACACACTGACAATTGCAATCCTAACTGGAGCTTTTCAGTGCTTTGTTACCTAGGCTTGACACAGACACGTTATTTGACTTGAAATACCGATTTGTAGTGCAGAAGCTTTGCCCTACCCTTAAAAAGTTTTGTATAGAAAATCATTATTGCCTGAAGCATTCTTAGCAGGAAAAGCAACATTACCCTAAACAGGGACACTTTGTCCTTCTCCCTTACCTGATGGTACTGAATAAGTCTCAGCAACATTGACACCACCACCTCCTTTTGTGTTTCCAACTCTTTTCCAGCATCAGCTTTATTTGTTCCTCGTAACACAAAGAGATCATGAACAATGGGTTGCAGAGCTGGTATTGCTGAAATGAGATTTGTTAGTTTTAGCATAAGACAAGTCACTCTTGAACAGTGTTTTCTTGTTCTAACAGTTCAGTTACCAAAAGGTAACTGGGCTTTAGTTTATTAAAGGTTTTACCCATCCCTAAAAAAACCCCAAAACAAACAACAAACCAAGAACAAACCCCAAATTTATCATACGTAATTATCTTTATCTTGGTACTTATGGACGTGTTTGCCCATTGTCATAGAGCTAAAATAGATACTTTTAGGAAACGTTTCTCAGCAGAATCACTAGAAAGCACGAGAGGGATGCTTCTACTTAAAGGCTGAAAATGTAGGGAAAGGGAAGGGGACTAAGAATTAAAATTAAAGCTTTTAAAGTACTGCTATGTTGTGAACTTACTACCTAATCAACTCTCAAATAAAAGCTTTGTTGCTATTATGTATGATGCAAAATATGCAGTAGCAATGTTAGTAGGGTACAATAAACTTCCTGCAGTAATTGAGACTTATTTCACATATTAAAAATGCAAAAGTTAGTGTCTTCTGGAGTAATCAATATAATTACTGTTTTCTATAGCTTGGTATTCCATACTGTTTTTATTACTGAACTATTACAAATATTAGTGTTGGTGCCTTTTTTAGTCCTTATCTTTTTTTCTCATTACCATGTGTAACAGCTTTCCTTCCACTGGCCATGATACCATCACACAGCTGAATGATCTTAGGAATTCCAATTATCTGCTTGGAGTGATACCGCTCATAAGACAGCAACACAAGGAAAAAGAAGATATTCGGAATAATTGCTTCAGACTCCCTGAAAAAAAAATAATTAAAAACGTCATTTGAATTGCACAACTCTGTTTAATATAACTAAATCTTTTTACAGCAAGGTTCTTCTTAAGAAAATGTTGTTCTGCTTTCATACAGTATTCCTATAGCTTTTGTGTCCTGATCTTTACTATGGTTTTTTTCCAAGAGATTTCTTTCAAGCTTTGACCATTACAGAGTTACTAATATAACATACTATCTAAAGCACATGACACACATTGAAGCATTTCTATAGGAGACCCACAGAGCAAAAAACCCACTTATGTCTTCATACAAACTCAAGTGCAAGAAAAAAACAGAAAGAGCTGACAAAAATTCCACTGCACTGCTTATGATCTATTAGGTACTATACAAAATGTACCAGATCAGAATACGAATAGATTCACACTAAGTCCATAATAGGAAGAAGTAATTCTTCCTTTGGTAACTGAATCCTAGCAATGAAGTGCTGATTCCTGAAAGCATAGCTCTGAGTGGAAGGGTGTCCCAAAGGAATAGTTTTACAATACCAAATGGAGAAACAGTACAACATAGCTTAAGATGTATTTTTTTTTCCATGCTACTTCCTGACTTCTTCAGCCACATGCAACCTAAATCATCTGAAAAGTCTACCACTGAAGCCAGAGAATAAACAAGCACATTGCCCAGGATGTAACTCTCCTTTTCTCATTAGGCAGAAATAACCAGCAAAAATTAATCACTACATGCTTCAGAATAAGACAGTTGTAAACTGCACTTTTCAAAGAAATTTGCTGATTTCATACCTGAACTGTCCTACTTCGATGTATTCAAACTGCTTTAGCACAAATCCAATAAACACCTAAGGAGAAAATAAAGTGTACAATGGATACAGACATTAATTCCCATTTGAAATAATTTTGACAGAGTTATAAAAGTGCATATTTTAGAAGGAAAGGAAAGAGACACTGAAAATTATTTATATAGTTCATTCTAATATGTTATGAAGTGTTTCCTCTACAGTTACAGAAGATCTTAAGAATCTTGCTGATGTTAGAGCTTATTATGGTTTGCATGAACTTACGCCACATTTTACTTATAGTCTATTTATTTTTAAGTATAACTTTCTCACTCAACACACACTGAGGCATTACAGTCAAGAAGTTAAGAATCAACTAAAAGTCTAGGTCTAAACCAACATAAAATCCAAAGTATTCATGCATATTCTGTGTATGAACTTATAGAAAAGTTATGTATTGCAACTCATACTGGTTTATAAACATTAAAAGACTGTAGTAAATAAAACAGTTTTCATTTATGTTACAAATTTGCTGTTTATATGGACAACCACACAGATTACTGTATTTGTCACTAGCTTACCCCTGTCATTAGAATCAAATAACACTTGTAAACCATGGTGCTCACCACCACCAGTCACATGGAGGCCCAGAAAGAGGGATTTCTACTTGTAAATGAAATTTTATTTAACAACACTGATTGTATTATTCCACATCATCTTATTCCTAAAGTCAATCTGATGAACAGTTCTTAAATAGTTGTTGCAGAGCTTAAAAGTAATTTATATGCAACAGAAAATGAGAAATCTGAAGCTCTTTGTGGTTTGGGGGGGGCAGGAGAATTGAGTCTCATCCTCCCTTAAATATTTGTTTTCACATGTAGTACAATGAATGCATTGTTGCAAGTACTTTTGCTGGAAATAATAAGCCCGTTGGTGAGATCCACGTATTACAAATTTGCAAACTGGTGAGGTACCAACCTGATCCGAATCCAGAAGACAGTAGTTAACTCGTAGCTGAACCAGTTGAGCAAGCAAGTCTAGAACTTGTCTCTGCAGCTGTACCGATGTTGTTGTAGTATATTGTTTCAATGCTTTTATGACAAGGGGTTCAAATAAACGAATGTGATTGTGAATAGCATTCTGTAATAGAGAGATTTTAAAGTAAACTGATATCTGAACAGGTCTCTGACTCAAAACCAAATTACGTTTTAAAAGGAGGAAAAATGGTTTAAATCTAAGGTACAGCTCTTTCAGGAGTATATAGATACAAGTACCTTATCAGCACGATGTTTTGCTGCACTGGTAATGCTAGTTTTCAGCTGTGTAGAAACTTTTTGCAGCACATCAAACCACCTATTAAAAAAAACAACAAAAAATATTCACATCAAAAAAGAGGGACAAACAAACACACTCCTATATGTATATTGTTTCATCAATGCCAACTTTTCTTTATCTACTTGACTACTTCAAGAATCTTAGTACAACAAAACAGCAAGAGAACCTACAGTACTCTTTGATCAGATCACAGATTTGTGGACAAAAAACATCTAGCAGAGAAAGAATTTCTAGTTTTTGCTTAAGTAATCCTTCTGCCTTTCCCTTAAGACTGCTGACTACTTGCTATAATTACCAAATTAATGTAATAGATTTGAATATGAACTTTAAAACTATTATGCTTAAAAAAAACCCCAAAACTTAAGTGATACCCATTTTAATGATTTAGCTTTGATTTGAATAACACATTAGTGGTAATCAATACAGTGTTGCATTCACTACCAAGACAAATTACTCTGCTTAGGTCTACAATAAATAATTAATACACAATACTGTAATTTCAAGTTACTTAGCTCCCCTATGATACTTGCATTTAAGACAAACAATAAAAAGAGATTCTAGACAAGTTAACATTATTCCATAAGGGAAGAAAGTTACCCTGAAGCATCGTGTTCCTGCTCAGCCTGAACCATGTTCCTTAGACTAGCATCAGCAAGGGCCTGTGTAAAGTGTGTGTATGGTGCCATGAAGCAATAATGATAGAGACCAGGTCTCAAATTGGAAGAACCTAACCGTTGAGCTTTGCCTTGAGCTTTGTTGGGGTTTGAAGACAAGCCATCGTACTGAGAAGCCAGATTTGTCCCAAACAATGTTTTCAACAACTAGAGAAGAAAATTGGAAGGAAAAAAAGTTAACATTCCAAGAAAAGAAAACTTGATTCCTCGTCCTCCCAAAGGACTTAAGAGGAAAGGTTAAAGTGCAAATGGTGGATCATGTAGTCAAATACCAGACAACAGAAAAAACGCTGGAAAAGAGAAACAATCCACACCTCACCGAAAAAGATGATTATTTTGGCAACTAAGGCTATTTCCACGTGACAACTCAAAATAGTCTCCTGAAGCTTGCCTCTCACTAAAATTAAGCTTTGATGACTTTAATCCAAATGTTTAACTGGAAGCCGGCAAAAAAAAATAAAAATCAATCAGTAAGGCAGGTCTTTGCTTTCCAGGTTTTTGATGTAGGTAACTGACTACAGAGCATATTTAGGAAGGTAGGAAACAAATCTTTGAATCTTTGAAGCAGTTCAAGGAGAAACTATATTATTCAGACAGCATCAAGTTTCAAAACACATCATGAAAATTAGAGAAAACATGGTCTGTTTGCTCCACCTGGGCTATAGTCTCCTCACACTGCTTTCCTCAAAAGAATGGCCAGTCAGAATGCAATGGACAGCCACAGAACATAAGGATGAACCTTACAGTAACACACAAAAAAATCACTTCCTTACCTGCTGTACACAAACTGTTGCCATTGTTGGTTCTCTGTTGAAACAGGATTTTAGATATCCCAAAATTTCTTCTACACACTAGAAAAGCAGAAAAACAAGTGCACTCAATTGCATC
This sequence comes from Aegotheles bennettii, assembly GCA_013398125.1. NCBI lineage: Eukaryota > Metazoa > Chordata > Aves > Caprimulgiformes > Aegothelidae > Aegotheles > Aegotheles bennettii. The sequence continues at coordinate 52,939 of VZRW01002219.1, forward strand.
TTTCCTCATTATACAAAGCATTACCATGAAAACTGGACAGAGCACAGTTGTGTTTTTTCCTAAGTAAAACTACACTAATTTAAAGGAAACAGTGGAAGTACACAAAGAAATAAAAATGCAAGATCTGTCTCCTAGTCTTAAAAGACCATGATGTCTAACACCAGCGAAGGAGAAAAAATAGGCACATGAGATGAAGGAGTGTAGCACACATTCTGACATTTTGCATATTTAAACATATTAATATAGTAAGAGTGACTGAAGGCAAACCATTTTGCTAGAAAGAAAAATCTTCACGTGAAATTTAAACAATAATCACTTGTATTCAACAGCAGCAACTTAACCTGGAAAATCCACTTTAGCACATTATCCAACATTGTGGCAGCACAATGCTTCTCAATCTACTGTCTCTCTCAACAGTGCCGATATTAATATCAATGTGCTTTTTCTCAGTTAAGACCACAGGTACAGGGCAACTTAACTACAGAAGAAAAAATACCCATCTTATACCTTTCCAATGTCTTGAAGAGTAGCAAGTTCCAAGATTTGAGACAGAACATCTAGGGCAGACCGTAAGAAACATCCAAACTTCTCGTTACTGTTCTGAAGATCCAACGTAACCTGCCACAAAAAGTAAACCCACACTTTTCTACACAATTACTTGACAAGAAGATAAAAATGACAGAAAGAAGTGGGTTATTGACACAAAATGATCTTTTGCCTAAAATTTCAGCATAGATGAATCAACATCACTGACAGCTTATGAATTGCTAGAAAGGTAGGATTTCATTTTGACTATGAAAAAGAATGGGAACCTTCTAGCACAATAAAGTTACAGCATCCAGGAAGGCCTAGGACGTTGACAAGTAATGAAAAAGGGAAAACATATTTCTCAGAAACACAGTAGGTGTAGTAGGAATACACTCCCTGAAGTGTAAAAATCAGATCACCAAGCCCCTAGAGAATGCATCTTCTATTACCTGAACTAATGAGGAAAAAGCTTACCCATCCTGGAATAAACTCTGGAGAGAGCACACATTGGAATCCTTTTGGTATTGCCAAGCCAGCAAAGGGTCACTTGATACCAGCATTAGTGATAGCAGAGAACAAGCAATAGGGTAACAATGCCTACTGGGTTTTTGTTTGTTTGGGGTTTTTTTGTTATTCCAGGTGGCGGCTGTAATTTTTTAAATTTTTCTTCTCTGGATAAACTGTTCATACAGGCAAACAAGTGAGTCTCAATGCAAGCGAAGCCATGTTTAAAAAACCACAGAGTGATTGCTCAACCATATTGCAATTCAATCAAATGATACCATGCAGTACCTTGTAATTAGCATGAGTTGCTTTCAAGACATCATATAACTTCAGATATGATGGAAGATGATAAAAGCTTCCTACTGAAGATGATTTACTTGTTGGAACAGGCCCAGTAGCATCAGTTTGCCTAGTAGCTTAAAAATATATCATAGATTAGAACAACATACTTTTTCTACAGTGTTAATGACATGTATACTCAACACGATTTACCATATCTGAATTATCAGACAGCATGAATTTTTCAATCATATGCATATTTTAAACCACAAAAACACATGCTATACAACTAGAAAATGAATCAGCATTCCAAGAAACCAGCCCTCTGAGGAGAAAGTAGCCCAGAAGGCTTGTAAATTGTACTTGCACTTCAGCAAAACAGAATTAACAACCCACTTCCTTCATTCAATACTAAGAAAAAAAAGTTTTCAAGGTTCAGAATCTTGTTTCCAAGAGTAATGTAAGCTGCCCTTGCCAAAAGTTGCAAAGCAACTCTCAAACTTCTTAGGTAAAATACATGCAAAAATTACTTCTTAATCTTGGTCAATAGCTGAGTAGACTCAGAAAACCAATGAGGAAAAGAATTCAGAAATACCTTGCTTCTGAGAAGTACAGTTAATTTTCTTACAAACCAAAACATTAAAGAAGCTCCCACCCACAGCTGACTTTCCTGCAATGCAGTACTGAGAAGAACTTCTGGCAGTAGGTCTGCCAGCCTTTTGAACTAAAGCTTCAGAAAACAAGTTACTCAGTTTTATTTCTTCTCTCTATGCTGTAACCATACTTAGGTGAGGAGGGTAGATGGAAGGGTTAACAGAAGTAAGCGTGCCTACCTGGACTAGTTTCGCCACCTTTTTTAGGGCTCATTGGCACAGAGGCCTGTTCAACAGACTCCCTCTCCTTCCCCTTTCTCCGAATTGGACTAAGAGAAGGTGGGTTTGTGAGAGAAGGTAATGCGGCCTAGAATTTAAAGAAGCTTTATTATTTTGTATGCACAAGTGGCATTTTTTCATCTACACAAAACACAAGCATATTCATATTTTGTTCAAACTCCCCTTTATTTGACTGTCAGTTAAAATGAAATATCTCAACTCCCAGGTTCAGGATCACAGAATCACACAATCCTAGAGGTTGGAAGGGACCTCGAAAGATCATCTAGTCCACCCCCCCTGCCAGAGCAGGGTCATCTAGAGTACATCACACAGGAACGCATCCAGGCGGGTTTTGAATGTCTCCAGTGAAGGAGACTCCACAACCTCTCTGGGCAGCCTGTTCCAGCGCTTTGTCACTCTCACAGTAAAGAAGTTCTTCCTGATATTCACATGGAACCTCCTGTGTTCCAGTTTACAACCACTGCCCCTTGTCCTATCATTGGTCATTACTGTAAAAAGCTTGGCTCCATCATCCTGACCCTCACCCTTTACATATTTGTAAACATGGATGAGGTCACCCCTCAGTCTCCTTTTCTCCAAGCTAAAGAGACCCAGCTCCCTCAGCCTTTCCTCATAAGGGAGATGTTCCACTCCCTTCATCATCTTAGTGGCTCTGTGCTGGACTCTCTCAAGCAGCTCCATGTCCTTCTTGAACTGTGGGGCCCAGAACTGGACACAATACTTCAGATGTGGCCTCACCAAGGCAGAATGGAGGGGGAGGAGAACCTCTCTTGACCTACTAACCACCCCCTTCTAATACACCCCTGGATGTCATTGGCCTTCTTGGCCACAAGGGCACATTGCTGGCTCATGGTCATCCTCCTGTCCACCAGAGCAAAAAAGGAAGAAGTTTATTACATTCCCTACTTTCCTTCTCAACTTCACCATAATCCAATGAGATGGAATTAGAGCTCAATGACTAAAGTTTCTTTTGATTTCAGACAAATTGTAAAAGAAATATTATCACATCTTTAATATACGAAGAAATCACTAACCCTAGTACCATTGCCTTACAGTTAGTCTCAAAACGGAGATGACTCAGAACAAAACAAAACCTCAAACCCAAAAGTACTTCATGTGAGCTGTTTCAGAAATCAAAATGTTTTGCCGGATATTCAAAAGATAAAAGACTTAGTTTAAGCCCCAGAAGGAGGTCAGTGCAGTACAGCCAACTCGAAAGTCAACAGATGCTTGTCAGAGTATGCAAACCAATGCTCCATTTACCATATACACTACTCGTTGAATTAATGTTTCAAGTGAAGTCATCAGGAATAAAAGATTCAAAATTTAAGGTATTATTACAAACACTGCAGAACTAAACAAAACCCTATTACGTGGAATAATGATACGCACGTTCTTTTCATATTACTAGTGCTCCTATACATAATGGAGTCATATTATCAAGATATTAGTTACCTGTATCAACTCAAAAAGGCAGAGCCTTGAAAGCATCTGTATCACAACAGTGCTTAAGTCACACATTTTTGTTTATTTTTAATACATACCTTTACTGCCGGGCCAGGAGCAACATCATCCATTACATGTGCACAAATATTAATGACCTTTAGCAGATGAGAAAAGAGCTGTTCTACTAAAGTAACAAGAGTTCGATCTGCCAGAGCTGGCCAGGGTTCCTCCTGCTTCGCAGCACCTTGGTTTGAATCTTCTTCAGCGCTCCAGGGATTCTTTAAGCACTTGGGAGCACACGCTGCAACAGGATTCACATTATTTAAAGAAAAAGAAGATAAAACCATGGAATTAAATATCAGAAAATTTTAGAAGCATACCATCTCTATATGAACAGAAATTCAAAGAGGGAAAAGTGAGCCCATGTTTTCAAAACCAGCAATAGGTGTATAGTTCCAAAAAACAACAACAAAAATGTTAACTTTTTGTACCCAGCCTGTACTAAGCATACTGCACATTCCCTTTGGCAACCAGAGGAAATCTGCAACTTGGAAGCAGTATCTTTTCAAATCTCCCTAGATGTACAAAGTTCTTTTTTTATTTCTTCTGCTCAATCTTGCAAGTATTTTATTAGTGTCCAACCAAAACAGGGTGGGGGATACGGGCTTTCTGATGCTAATGGTAAAATTAACAGGACAATCCTACTTGCTCTGCCCTACCTGCAAGCAAGTTTCCAGTCAAAATCAAAGCATCCTGATGTGCAGAGAGGTCCAGTGGGAACCATGCTGATGAAAGGAGAGACAGAACCATGCCAGCCATTCCAATGGTGCAGCCCTTCTGAGCTTCATCTGAAGGACTTGGCTGGGAAACACTGGAAGTTTAATTTTGGAATATCATTATTTTTTCCTCCCCTTTTGGTAAGTTTAAAATCTTAAGAAAACTAACAGTTGAGTAGACTGCTAATTAAAAAAACCAAACCAACACAAAGAAACAAACCCCAGCACTACAGAAATACATATTTAACACTCAAGTAGGACTTTAAACATTTGCACCAGAGACCCGACAATACTTCATATTCCTGGAGAGCCATTAATTTTTTTTTAAATAGCAAATATCAAAGCTGCTAGTGACATCTACTGATAAACTGAAGAATTCTGTATTTAACTGATAACCAGTATGGTCTTGAACTATCTCCAGTTAAGAGTTTTATGCATATGCAAGGTAGGGGTGGGAGACATAAGCTGTAGTATTACAATGGAACAAAATACTGTTTTAAAGTGACAAGAATTTAAATAAACAATTCATGGTTGAACTCTATTCAAGATTGCGATTTGCTGCTGCATCCCGTATTTTTCCTTTACAATAATTTTAAAATCAGGTTCTTCCCCACACAACTCAAGTTTCAAGAAGAGCAGGCAATGATTACAAAAAGGTGTTTGTCCAAATGTTATGTGAATTACACACCTCATTTCAAAGCTGTAAGACCTGCACATAATACTAACTTTCTTTCAGGAAAAGACTTTATGCAACCTCTAAATAAAGGGATTCCTTCAAGGTATTTTTAATAACAACAACAACAATAATCATCTTCTAATGTAGTCACTCTGGTCTAATACAACTACAGTAATTTCAGAAAATAAGATTTACACTAAGTATAGCTATTATTTTGACAAAGTTACATAGGTAATTACAGTGTCTTTAGTTTTGGGGTTTTTTTAAAAAGTATTTTTATATGTAAGTGTTGTTTACTTTACATACAGTTAGAAACCCATGAGTAAGTTGTACAGAGTTAGAATGCAGCAATTCCAAAAGCTTTTTAATCATAAAAGTGACAGTACTTAAGACAGTGAATTTTGCCTTTTGGCAAAATTCTCATATTATTCATGTTGTTACATTCCTATTACTCAGAATTATAAATGTTCATATCATTCCACAAAAATAAAATTGCAATCCAAATTAGTATGAATGTGGGCCAAAAATGTGTAAAGGAGGAATTAAAGGAAAGGACAAAGGCTGTGTCATTGCATCACTGATGAATATTAGATGCATTTTAAAAATAGCATTTTTTTTAAGCTGGGAAGAGCAGAAGAGACATTGTTGCAAGTCCGCACTGATTTTATTTTCCAGCTAAGTACTGCTCACATCCTAACCTACCTCATTTGTTAAAACTGGACCTATAGTTCAAAAGACATCTTTTAGAATGCACATGCAGAGCACACCACACTTATGGCTGGCAAGAGAAGAAAGAGAAAGCTGACAAGACAGCATCTTAGGCAGGGTTGGATTTTTGTTGTTCCTGGAGTTTTGTTTTTTGTTTTGTTTTTAATACAAGGTAAAATTTTGCAATAGAGTTTCAAGATACCAGAAGAGTGAAGTAAGAGTAGAGATATAATGACAACAATGAAGAAAATCAACACAAATGATGCTAAATCTATTTAAAAACCAAACAGCTCTACATATGCACATCTTCAATAGTTAATTTTACAGCTCATGTGGCACAGTATATTGATAATCAAGAGGCAAGATCAAAGCTTTGGAGTTGCCAAATGCAGTTACATTCTGAAGTATTCTGAAGTACTGAAGTACAGTATTCTGAACTATACACTTAAATATTAGATATCTCATTTGCTGTTCCTGTTCAAGTGTGCTAAATTAGGACAATTTAAATGCATCTGACACTTTTATAGTTATAAAAGCAATTACAAACCAGCTTCCTTTACCCTGTTTTATAACAAACATGAGATTAAGGTGGAATTGATGATCTGATTTTAAAGAGGTACAAGACACAATATCTTGAAGATAAACATTCTTTCAAAAGCATGGAAAATTTTCCCCTATTACTTACCTTGATAGGTGCTGACCATATGTATCTTGTGTTCATCTGCTGGAGGATAGGAAGGCTCTGCAGGGGGATCTGGACAGGTTGAATCAATGGGCTGAGGCCAATTGCATGAGCTTCAACAAGGCCAAGTGCTGGGTCCTGCACTTGGGCCACAACAACCCCATGCAACACTACAGGCTTGGGGAAGAGTGGCTGGAAAGCTGCCTGGCAGAAAGGGACCTGGGCACGTTGGTCGATAGCTGAATATGAGGTAGCAGTGTGCCCAGTTGGTCAAAAATGCCAATGGCATTCCAGCCTGTATCAGAAAAAACGTGGCCAGCATGACTAGGGAAGTAATAATTCCCCTGTACTTGGCACTGGTGAGGCCACACCTCAAGTACTGTGTTCAGTTTTGGGCCCCTCACTAGAAGAGAGCTATTGAGTTGCTGGAGTGTGCTGAAAGAAGAGCAACCAAGCTGGTGAAGGGCCTGGAGCACAAGTCTTATGAGGAACGGCTGAGGGAGCTGGGATTGTTCAGTCTGGAGAAAAGGAGATTGAGTGGAGACCTTATCACCTTCTATAACTACCTGAAAGGAGGATGAAGCAAGGAGGTGGCTGATCTCTTCTACCAAGTAACAAGTGATAGGACGAGGAAATGGCCTCAAGTTGTGCCAGAGGACGTTTAGACTGGATGTTTGGAAAAACTGCTTTACCAAAAGGGTTGTCAGGCATTGGTACAGGCTTCCCAGGGAACTGGGCAAGTCACCATCCCTGGAGGTATTCAAAGAACGTTTGGATGTGGCCCCTGGGGATATGGCTTAGTGGTGGACTTGACAGTCCGGGGGTAAACAGTTGGACCTGATGAGCTTGAAGGTCTTTTCCAACCTAGTTGATTCTGTGATTCCTATTACAGCAACTACAGCCAAAACCTGTGATATACGCTGTGGTTCCAGAGATGACAAAATGCTGACACTTAATATCATGAGAACCTGATGTTATACTCTTCTGTATAAAGTTATTTAAGAACTGCTAAGGTAAGCCTAACAGCATGCATCTAAACCAGGACTTCCAATACCTAAATAAGTGCACTTCTGTTTCCCAAACATGACTGTCAGAAGCTTAAATAACAGATGAGGGAACATACCCACAGTGCCATCCCATGCTCCAGGTGCAGACTGGAAATGTTGTGGAGAGAAGACACAAAGCTTCACAGCAGCCAAACTGAAAAAGTTAACACCAAGCACCAAATCAGTTTCATCACTGGAAGAGCCAGCAAGAACAATAAAGGATCTTAAGAGAGTAATATATTTAACTCTCACTATTACCATTGCCACAGTACCAAAGCTGCAAATATCATTATAGCCAGGAAATAATTAAAAATAAAGCAAGCAAAACAAAGAAAATGAAAAGTCAGCCATTACAGCAACTAAAAAAAACTCACTGTAAGTGCTCTTGTAGTGGATATTGTCAATGCATGGGAAATTGCTGCAATAACCCTTGAGAGATTGTTTTCCATGGTGACATCTGTTGGACTTTGCAGCATATTATAACCTCTGTATGTCCTGAAATAATAATAATATTAATTCTGAAATATTTATACCACCAAAACATGTACTTAAAAACACCTCAATCAAAAATTATAGCTTAAAATATGTATTTTATGGACTGCTAATAAACTGCAAAATGTGAGAACACTAAATACCACCTTACTATATTTTAATATTTTTGCCTCTGTACTAGCAAAAGCAATGTAGTTTTTTATTAATCAAGTTCCTTTGTTAGCGAACAGAAACAAACCAACTCTCAATATCTGACTAGGTGCTCCAGAAATTTAACATTAGTCTTTGCTTTACCTCAAATCCATCTAACGTTTTTGCACGTTCAAACTTGGGATTATTGCTGTAAAAAGATTACTCCTGTAGAAAAATAACTATTTTGTGTCTGAAATAACACTGTCCACAAAGTTTTTTTTTCTCCATACTATAGTATATAAAACTTGAGTGACATGATCAAGATTATGTATGGAAAAGGTACATAATTAAAAACTTGTATGATACTTCATACAAGTAAAGAGCCTCCATGAATACATACAACTCATACTATCTGTAAGACAAGGCATTTAAACAGAGTTTAGGAAAGTATAGCTGGCAGAGAAATACAGCAACAAGATTGCACTACCAAAATTAAAATTTATTTTTAAATTAAACAGGTAGTACAGATTTCTGCAACCACCATCATTGAACAGGATGTGAAGAGCTATAAATCCTGATCAACATACCTGAAGAACAATAACCTATACATACAGTTACCTTACAGGGCTGCACTTACTTGTGAATTTAATGGACAAATAGGGTGACCTCATGATGAAGAGAGAAAAGTTTGTCACAGAACAATGACTCCCTACAATCAATGTGTGGGCACATAACCAGTAACTCTCACACCAGTTTATTCTTCAAACACAAGTCTGTTTCTGTGGAGCATAAAAATACTGCAGATGCTCCTACAGACTGAAAAAATAATTCCTAACCACACGGATTTGCTGGATTTCATTATGATTCTAGGCATTGCAAATTGAAATTAGGCTCCATGTTCCTTTTAAAGCAAGACAAGGCACATACCTCGTGATAGTGCTCACTGCAAAGTGAGAGGGAGGCTGTGTTTCATGCATCAGTAGTTTCAGGTAGACACTGCTTTGGTCTCTTGCTACTGCCACAACTGGATCAGCCTGTCCTTGATCACAGTTATAAAATAGCTTTGGAACAAGCCTGAATAATAATTGCCAAAAAGGAAAAGTATTATTCAGAAGTCATTTATTATACAATAGAAGTATATTAAAAGTATGTTTAATATACAATTCAGAAAGCTGCATACACTAATTACACATATCAAATTGTAAACGAAAGTTGTTACTGAAACTCATATTGTTAAGCTCAATTCACCTTTATACAACTGACCTTCACTATAACGAAGGAGTTCAAATCAGGACAGAAGAACTGCTCTAGACATATAGTAGTTTAAAAAAATAAATAATCTTAGAGATACCTACCTATACACACTGAAATGACCACTTCACTAGAATATTTCTCTCTCAGTGTTCCCTACCTCCCCGGATCTTTTCCCCATGGATATCTGTGTCAACTGAGAACTACTTTCTATCCGGAAAGGACAATTTTTCATCACCTGATTTCTATGCAGTAAAACTTTAACATACAATAAGATTCAGTCTTCTTCAACAGCAACATTTTCAACTCAGACAACAGTGAAAAACTTCAGTACACCTTTTCTGTAAGTTCGCTGACAGTACTTCCAATGAATGTCCATATTGGATGTTACAAGAGGCTTCTGCAAGCTTGTAGCAGCTTTCTGGGGCAGTTAAGTCTTCTCTAACCTTAACACGTGCTGTCACTAAGTCAACATGAAGACACAGAAAAACTTGAACTTGTTGCTACTCAGTTAACAAAATAACTCCATTTCAAAATCAAGTCCCTAAGTAAAAGCAACAAACACTATGATGCAACAGTTGACTATTTCTCTTCCGAGCTGTCTCTGCGATACAAGCTCTTTTAAGTGGCAAAGTTTTTAAGGGTTCCAAGTCCTTTATTCATTATTAGGAATAGACAGCAATTAATAGTCTAAAAACACTAGGAAAGATTCCTCTGACAAGAAAATATTCCAGGAATTCAGTACTAGACGCTCACAACACCTTTAAACATAAAACTTAAGTCCTTGAATTCTAATAAATAAACTACTAACTAATCCTTACTGTTTGGTGTGTTTCTCTGGACAGCTAACTAACTGCAGTAGGTTACAGCAAACAGCTGCTTTTTAAACAAGATTAGCTACTTCACTATAATTGGTGAGCACAAAAGTTTTAAAATGGACTACTTAGAGTCATGTGGAAACTACCATCTCAGGACAACTCGGTAGAACTGCAACATCTTAAGTCCATCAGCTACTGTCAGGATACTGAACAAATCACTTCAGCATGCAGAAAACCAACATGAAGTTGAAACTGGAAGTGGCCCTCAGAACGTAATAAAGTTAAATGTAATTGTAATGCTGATGAAAAGCAAAGCAGAGTTGCCTGATGATTCACAATGGTGCATGTTCCAGGCACCATAAAGCTGCATTTGTCTCCCATCCATCATTTAAACCAAAATATAATAAAAAACCACTAAGAGATTATTTTAGTCACAGGTAGACAGTCATATGCAAATATCTTTCTAAACTCGTTAAAAAACAAACTACCCCATACATACCTCATTAATGAAGCTGCAGCTACATGCCTCACTCTTGGATCTTCATCTCCAAGCAGACATATTACAACATCATTAAGCACTCTCTCCTGAAGTTTTAGTAGCTAGAAAATAAGTTAGCACAGTAAAGTTCATTAAACTTTTTAATAATTTGACCAGCTTGTTAAGACAGTTAACTGAGATGTCACATCATAGAAGTCTGAGACAATCTTTGCCTTAACACTGTCAAATACACTATTTAAATACATGAACGCAAAAAAATTTTTGAAGTTTAAAAAACCAAACAACACAAAATGCACACACACACCAGAGAACACAAAGATATTTGAATCTCAATAGTGAAGTATCTAGCAAGTCTCAGAACATGAGCCTACTTACACAAAACATGCTTATGACAACTATCACTGCTGATATAATTTAAACACAAAGTGTTCAAATTGCACTGGTACCTTGATTAGAATATACCAATTGAATAATTTACTTACACCAGTATAATGATGAATACCTCTGTGCAAGCTCTCAGTTTTTCCTTCCAAGAAGCTGACTAGCCTATAGTAAAATAGAATTCAGAGTATGCAAGTTAACATTAAATTTTATTTCTCCCTTCAGTGCTATGAGAGTTCTGTTTGTTAATTTATTTTTTAAAAAACACTACTGCAGGAAACATCTAAGAAGTAAACACACTTTTTGCTACCTTTAGAAAACGTAAGCTATGTGCTGAACTACTATCTGGCTAGTGTAACAGAAGAATTACTGTTCTTCAGTCAAAAAAACATTTACATATTATGATTGTAATTGTATTTTTGTTCTCCTTATGTAGAAAAATCAGACTGTTTTGAAAAGATGGTAATACATTCCAAACATCACTAGTCAGAAAGAGTCCAATTTTGTGTGAGTAGGGAAAACCTGAAGAATTTTCATATAAACATCTTTTATCTTTCAGCTGGAAGAACCTGTAGGGAATGAGTGAATGCAAGAAAAGGAAGTGAAGTCCTACAACAGAAACTGAGCAACAGAAGAGAGTTGACAATAATGGAGAACAAGTCAGGGATTTTTTTCTTTAAAAACACATGCAACTGGACATGAAATTTAAGTTCATTTCCAGATTATATGGTCTCTCTCTGATCACACGTTTTTACAGAAGACTTGATAAAACAGACCACTGAACTAGAAACTCCTACACAGTGCTTGGTAGTGGTAACTCAGCGGTAACTTGGCTAAGAAATTCATATATTCATTACAGAAATGATTGGTCTCAGTTAGTCTTATAAAACTCGCCAATGTTTCAGAAGAAACTGTTCCATTATGGTTCCAGTTTCCTATACACAACATCTTTGCCTTGCAGCTACAACACCCATGGAAAAATATAAATACTTACCTGAAATCTACCTCTGCAAGTGTTTCCAGAAGTTCTGTCCTTACCAGCCAATATGAGCTATTCTTCAGCGTAAGAAGGTCAACAATTAATTGTAAGCCTAGTTCACTGTAACTGCTACTACATAAGCTCATGATGCAATGCTGAGAAGAAAAAACAACTTTCAGTTACACTGCAGAAGAGGTTCTCTAAATCAAAGTATGCGTTTTATTTAGAATACTAAAAAAATTATTGCTCAAGAGCTAGGACAAAGTACCAGAGCTAGGTATTTTGCCAGGCTAGGACATCAGCTCCATGTGAACTGCTAAAACCCGCTGCTGAATTTAGACTTGAGGAACACAAGCCTCAGAGGTAAGAGGACAATCCTCCAAGTAATAAGGCCTAAAACCCACAGGGCTTAAACATCACAAGCATTATATTCTTCTCTGTGCAAAAACAGTCTCTTCTAATGTCCACAGAGTATTTTTAGATACCTGGTTCCGATTACTAAAGTTTTTGAGTCACACCTCCTCATTTTAATGACTGTTCAACTATATGCACAATTTGTGATCTTTGGAAAACGTCATAGAACTCTACACTTCTAGGTCTTACAACTACACAAAAGTGTACTTTTTTGTAAGTTGCCTAAACTGAACAATTCTAGTTAAGTCTTCTAAAAAAGCCATAATCGTAAGTGCAATCATACATGAAACCGCTATATTCAAACAATAAGATCATGGAACAGAAGGTTAAAGAGATAGCATCACTTAACTAACTGGATTTCCTACCCTCAGCTGTATCACAGACCCCCCCTCTTAACACATGAAATCATGCTTTCCTTACATTAACTATCCGCACTTGACTATAAGCTGCACTTTGCCTCACTGACTCACAAGCTGCAATACAGTCAGCCACCCTGTGCTCCTCCCTGGTGAATTAATTTCCCTCAGCCTCCAATTTGTCCTTCTTGTTCTACTGTTTTGGAAAATTCCTTAAGGAAAAGCTTACTCCTTCACCCCTCTGCTTTTTTACAGACCACCTTCAACAGATTTTATTATAGAAACAAAATTCACATATTTTAAGTTTCACTCATAAATTCAGCAATAGCCTCTATTTTAACAATTGCCTGATGCATCTTTCACCCAATTTGAAACATTTACTTTCCTGAGACTCTTCTCACTTTTAAAAATAATTTTTTTTAGAAAATAATCAGTTTTACTTGTCATTCCTCACATTTAGTTTTTGCTCTCCAAATACAGGATACAACTAGGTGTTACACTGCCACATGAGTGCTGCCCTGCCGGACACGCAGGAACTTCAATACGAACTGGAGTCCAAGGGAGCCAAATGGCACGTCACCATTGACACTGCTAACATGTTTTTCTCTGTTCCCAATTTGCTTTCACCTGGAGGGGCATCCAGTGCACCTGGAATCAACTGCCCCAGGGGTGGAAGCACAGCCCAACTATTTGCCATGGACTAATTCAGACTGCGCTGGAGAAGGGTGAAGCTCTGGAGCATCTGCAGTACATCGACAACATCACTGTATGGGGTGATACAGCAGAGGAAGTCTTCAAGAAGAGTAGGGTTTAACTTCCAACCTTTAAAGTCTTTCTTCTTTATTCTCCTTTTATCTTCACCCAGGTGGGTGGAGGGGAGTAATAGAGAACAATTCTGTTCTCTGGGTCATGGCTTGCCCTGACCATTAAACCGAGATATACCTGTCCACACTCCCCTGGTCTAGGCTTCCTATCCTTTCTGTCTAATGCACTCATCCTATTGTTGGTAACACAACATTACAGACCATACCAGTACACTTATGACTAGAAATATAATGATTAGATTACACTGCTAGGTGATCTAACCAACATTATTATTTTCCAGCTGTTTGTTCCTCCATTTCTGTCCCTGAATCCATGTTTTCTACAGTAAAGTTCTTGGGGAAGAAATCATTCTTTGCTTCATGCTTATACACCCAAGCACAGCAGGATCCTAGTCAATTAATAACAACCCTGTGATCTGCAGTGGTGCAAATAAATTACTACTTCTGCTTACCCTCACAGCAGTACAAGCCAGTTTGCATGTAACAGAAGACTCATCTTTCAGTGTTTTCTGTAACAGAGGTATGCAGTCTACCAAGGAAAAGAGATTTCCTAACAAAAACAGAATTTAGAGTAATGAAACAACAGAAAATTTTGGTTACATTAAAGAAAATGACACCTTTAAAATAAATTGTTACCTGTTGAGCTTCTGACATTTAGTAGCCATTTTTCCACATCAAAGCGGGATTTTATTAGAATGGAGTTGACAATTGTTCCACACAGAATGGCAGTAGCTCCTCTAATCTGGGGATCTCCATGGTCAATGTAGTTCAGAATATCTGATACATACTGCTCCTCTAAGAAAATAAGTTACAACTACTTTATTTTAAAAATACTAGTCTTGGACTTAACTGATCCCTAAAAATGTTTCAGTGGAGGTACCAATTAATGTACAATCAACGTCAACATATTCACAATAGACCCACTCTAGTTATACCTTTCAGAGATCCCTTACATGTAATCTGCAGATCATTCACACCATCCAGATCAATGATCAAATACAAACACACTAGTGATTTATTTCAATTGTACACAAAATGCTCTGGGGAAATTTAAGTAGAGTTTTGGTCAACACTTCACCTTGGCTACTATCAGTATCATACCAGTGGAATACTCCAGGTCCCTGCTGATAACACTGTAGTATTCAAAAAATGAACCTAATACCTTAGAAACCACCTGTAAGACTGCTTGACATAAATGAGAAAAAACTGTGTTAGATAAACAAACCACTTCTATACAGAAGTTGTACTAAAACATCTTAAATCTGTCAGAACCTGTACAAGTTGGTCCACTGAAACTTAACCCTTATTTCCAAAAAAAACCCTCACCACGTGTGCTGCTACTGCACACAGCATGTTCATTCCAATTGGTGCAACATCTGTTTGCAAACACTGAACTGGATCTGGAGTTTTCAGTAGAGATGCTGCTTCATTTACTTCAAAACACAAACACGAATAAAATGGATTATGTGAACTGCAACATACCATACTCCTCTCCCATTGCTTCAAGGGGTGTTTTATACAGTTTGCTGAAGAAAGACTCGGGGTGAAGCGCAACAGCTGCTCCCACACAACTTACTGCCAGGGCTTTCACACTGACTCTCACATCTCTATCCGGAACTAAAGCTGGGGAGGAAAATAAAAAGGGTATTTAAAAGCTACCCAAATTGTCTTAAGTGAATTAGTAACTTTGTATGATATAAATAACTTAGCCTGGACAAAAAATATAAAGACAGAGCAAGTAATTCCAGTTTATCAGAGGCTTCCAATTACATTTGGCTTTTTCAAAAAAAGAGAAAATATGTAATAATTCCATACACTTCCAACTCACTTCCTTTGTTGCTGAGAATACAGCTACTAAGAACACTACATTAACAAAGCACACTAACAACTAACAGTTTAGAAAAGGGAAAAACCAAATATCTTAAATGCCCATATAGTGACACATACACACATGCCTGTGACATGGACTTCCCAGTGAAAAAAAAATGGAAGCAACAGCGTATGCCATAGAGGCTTTCTGGAAAATCCCTACTGACATTTTATTACTATGCTGGAAAGGTAAATAACACTTCTTTTGAGCTCCATGAGCCTCCTCTAGCAATCACTTACTGTCAAAAAGCTTCTCTTTGACTGTCACACATGGAAACACAAGAAAAATGGTCACACTAACTTATGCAAATGCTGCAAGATGTTAAAAGTGGAGAAAAAAGTTCAACTTGAGATTTCAGCTAGGTCTTTGAAAACCTTAGGTAAATTCTCTGCTTTACTACAACTGAATCATTTAAAATATGAACATTTCCCAAATACAAATGGGTACAACAGCACTTCCTCTACCTGAAGTACATTAAAAAATAACACTGAATTGAAACACAACTGAGTGATAAAGCTAAAAAAAAGACACTTTTAACCTTGTTATAATTAAAGCAGACTAGGCATTGTAAACTAAATCAATTGTAAAAAAATATTAAGACAAGTACTTGAAAGAACTATGTTCTTCTGAACTTGTTTTCAGGAGTTTTCACAGAATGAAATGCAACTCAGGAAATTGTTTCCTGAGGTATTGATACATCTGTAGTGGACAAACTGAACACCCAACACTGATAAAACAAAATACCGATATTAGAATATCTTTGCAGCTTCAGACAACTTGCAAACTGTCATGACTCCACAGGTTAAGTTTCATAAGAACTTACAAATCATAAGTGTTTGATTTACAGGTTAAGTTACCATAACACTTCTTTACAAGCCAAATGGTTCAAAATGGGATTCATCATAAAACGGCATAAATTTTAAGTGTTTTTAGGTTGCTCTTTAATGTGATCATTAAATCAAGTACTGTCACAGAAAAACCTCACTCCCGAAGTCACCAATAAAGTTAGATTAAACCGGGCAGTATAAAGTGATCACATTTCCAACTCTGTACATTGAGAGACACAATGAACCGAAGCTTACCTCCTTTTCCCCCAGTAAGTAGAAAAGAGGCTGACAGAAGTCTAACGCAGTGCACCAAAGGAGCAGAATTTCCATCGGTATAGTGGCCTATGTCTCCCTTTGCCCTGGAGGGCTATTGAAGGCAAATCACAATTTTTACATAGATAAAAATTAATCTTTAATTTAAATAAAATATTAAGCACAACAAGACTCAGAAATACTGCACTTTCCTAAATGTATAAAGGTTGTAATAAAAATGTGTTTAATACATATTCCAAAAAAAGGTCTTAATGCTTTCAGGAAGTTTGTAACCAGTATCAGAATTGGTTTAATTTTATCACAGAAGCAACAATGATTCTCTAGATTTTCTGAATTACCTAGACTTGTTTGCATCTGAAGGAGTCTGACAAACTACTTTTTGTCACCAATGATCTTTGGAAACTCTGTATGAGAAGCAAGTAATTCCTAAGCTGTTTCCAAAGAAGGCTGAGAAACTTCTGTGGTTTCACATTTAGAGTTCCTCAGTAGCCCAAGCTGATCTAACTCTGCCTGCCACAAAGGAAACTCTTTTGCCCCAGCTCAGAACAAGGTCCAAAGCTAGTCAAAAAACTGTAAGAGGAAATCAGTAACCTGTGGTTAGAGTAGCATAAGCCCCTCTGAAGAAAGAGGGGCTCAAAGAGTAAGACACAGTAACTTCTGAGGAGATCATAAAGTTACCTATACAGCTAAAACCAGCATGAAGATATTTGCAGTAATAAAGTTGCAGCATATCCTACTAATGCAAGGACGAAAGAGGTTTGTGTTCTCAGCAGTTTGTGTTCTGTTATGATTTAGCTGGCAATTGCTTTCAAGTTATCAACACTCGTGTATTCACCTTATGTGAAATGAAATTCAGGCTGTAACTCAGATTTACTATTTAACCTTAATTATTTTGACCTATAATGAAGTACACCACATGTACAGGATACCCACATTTATCACTAATTTACATGATCATAAGATCTTTTTTTTTTAAACTTAGTGGTTTTAAACTTTAAACCAGAACACTGTGACTACTTCTTACCTTATTTTCATGATCACCAGGATCTGCTGCATCTTCTTTTGATGTAAATCTATCTACACTGCTATCAGAAGGCTGCCTACTATGGCTCATGGTTTTCAACAGGTGAGGCTGCTGAAGAGCTTTAGAAAAAGGGAATTCATGAAATACCATTTCAGATGGAAATTAAAAGCACTTTAGATGAACTTAATCATACAAACATGAAAAATAAATTAGCAGTGATCAAAACAAGTGATTCATTAGAAGTGTTGAAATATATTCCTTGTTTTACATTTCAATCTAGTTACTTGTTTTTCATATCCACTATTTGAGTCTTCTGTCTCTTATAAGTTAAACAGCAGATGCACCTGTAACACCTGGCTTGAAGGTGTCACCAGTTCTGTGTCCATTCCCCCCTACCATGTATCAACATACCAACAGATGAATCTCTGAAAGACTCTGATGAATCATCTTGTAGAATATTTGCAGACTCATCTTCCTCATCCTGCAGTTGCCCAATTTGCATTCCGGAATACTGTCCCTCAGCACCCTCCAAAACCTGCACAGTGCAAGGAAAACACTTACAATCACTTAGCTTAACACAGTATTAAATTGCAAACATGCAGTGTTAGTAATCTAGAAAAAAACTGAAAGCAAATGAGCTTGATGATTATTAGTGCAGGCCCCAAAGCAGTTCCCTTCCTCCTCCAACATTTGGGCTACTAAAGGCCATAGTTAACATCTGACAGTCTCCCACTTGAGCCATGAACTTGAATATTAACAGTAAGAAAGTCGAACACTTGGTCCTTTGCCTCCCTTGCAGCCCTCCTTGCTCCCTTACCCCAAACACAACTGTTCCTCTATCTCAGCAGTTACAAATCACAACCAACACCTTTACTGTCACAAACTGAGCTTGTCCCTTGTTGTTAAACTCTCCCATAACCTCACTTGTCCTGGATACATAAAGTCAAACTGAGAACACACTGTGTAAGACAAAAAAGGACAAATAAGTTTGAGCATATTTTAACTCCTTCATTCTAAACCAGAGACTACTAAAATGGACACTCTTGAAGAGAGATTCTTGAATCTTCACACTTGAAGGAGTATTTGCTTATCATAATTGTAAATTCACCATTTTTTGTAGTGGTAATAGACTATTACTCTTCCAAAGTTACTATCAGCAAACTTGTATCAGAAATTTGATCATGTTTAAAAAAAAAAAAAGAACTTCAGAAATTCTAAGTTTTCCCCTTTTTCCATTTTCAGTAATTCTATTTTTGCTGGTTTTTTTAAAAAACTTCACAATACACTTGGCTTAACAGAGACAAATTTCTTGAAGCAGCTGTATTTTATGAACATTTCAGGTACTTATTAGATGTGTAACTGCTACATTAGTAAACCATGCAGTATTTGCTCAGTATAAAATAAATTCTTAAGATTAAATAAAAAGGAAAAAAAATTGTTTTGTTGCCAAGTGAAAAAGCGAAGGCAGAAGACACTGTGAAGCATTAGATTCCAAAAGTATGCCTCTAATCATTCCAAATAGACTGTTCACCCTTTAACACTTCCATTAGTCCTCCCACACCAAAATAATTATTAATATATCTGTACAAAATGAAGGACATACTACCAAGAGGATATATTTATGTCAAGGCTTTGATATTGACATTCTTCCAGTGACAATCTGCTAACACCTTCACATGAGCTACTCAGTGAACATACCAATTACAGCTTTGTAGTTTTTAATTACTGCTGAAGTGAAAGTGTTAAAAGGAGGTCAAGCTCCCCAGCAGAAGTGTGAGCTGCTGAGCTTTCCATTGTTACTAGCTGAGGATGGAAAAGTAGAAGACGAGTAAGTAGATGAATCCAAGTCTGGGCCCTCCATGGAAGAGCTCTGAGATATGCTGGGTCCCTCAGTAGAAGGGGATCCCCCCTCTACCCATTGCACACTTACAATTTCAGAGCTGTCCGAAGGGGTTACAGCAGAGTCCGGGCCTTCTGTAGTGGTCTGAGAGCTATCACTAATCGGTGAGGAAGCCTGTGTACCATCATTCAAGTCCATAGTGGGATCTGACTGGACAGCACTGATCTGGCTGGAGCTTCGGCTAAGCACATCATCTTCTTCCCCTTCAGTAGCTGTACTTGTCAAATCACAGCTCGTCAGGTCTACAGAGTCTGACTGCAATGTGTGTTGGGAACGTGGCTGCTCAGTAATGATATCATGTCCAGTAGAATCAGCAGCTGAACTCCCTGCCGACCCAGCTGTTGATACACCCGATGAAGAAGCTAATTCACTGGTTATCTCACCCTTCACAGAAGCTGCAAAACACAGAAATCTGAGTCAATCAAATGTTTATACTCATATTTCACTCTTAATATGGACACCACATACTAAGCCACATATTAAACTAGGCTAGGGAAAGTGCATAACTCATCAGTAAAACTACAGGTATGGAAATAAGCATCTGTAAGATGCCATTCCATCTATGCCAGTAGCTCAATATGACAGCCTATCCATAAAAAAACAAAAAACCAAAAACGCAGTCAACTTCATTAGGTAAGTGTATGTTTTATACACAGGAGTATTTATTATTTCAGTTTTGTTAGCACGTCTTGAGTGCCCATTCACTTTCTAGTCACCATAACACATCACTTTTATATTTTACTTAGAGCAATAAAAGAATGGATTTGTAATGTATGGTAACACAAGCTGACTGCACTGCTAAAGGGAAAGCCAGGTACCTGCAAACGATGCAGAGCTGACATCTGATCGGGTTTCAGCATCATCCTCCAAACCTTCTTCTTCACCAAGAAGTATTTTACCTGAGAAGTTGTATAAGAAAAACCTTTACAGTTTTCCAAAATTACTGTCAACTTGAAATGCTGAAGAGTTGAAGTCAGTTACATGTGAAATCTATTTGTAGAAAGTTTACCCAAAGCATTTTTCAAAGCTATGACGGGCAACAGATGGAAAAGAAAAAGGAATAAAGAGAATATCTGGTCCCTCACTATCTGATCAGGAGAGAAACAGAGTGCAGTGACAAGCAAACACACAGTTAAGTACTTCTATTTACCAGTGTAACCATTCAAGAAATCACCTGTGCCCTTATTAATTCTCATTTCTTTTTATGGACTATGTTTAAGATCCCACTAATTTTTTCAAGTATGTCCTATTGCTAAGGCATCTGGATGTCTGCCCTCAACTCAGAAGGACATTAAAGCACCACAAGTAATAGAACAAATAACCTCTCCCTCCTTAAGGCTATGAAAATTATCAAAGGCTACTTGCAGTTTGGGGCTTGGAACTCCAGTGATAACAGAAGGGAAAATGCCTAGAGGGAAGAATAGTACAGAGTAGAAGCACAAGACAATGTAAGTGGGACAGGGCGATGAACCATGGACAACAGCCATTAAAATCCAGGGACTACTAAGGCAAAAATCTTCAGAGAGGCTTTTGTCACAGGAAAAATGAGAACCACTTATAACCAAACACAATCACCACAGAGTTCTCTTACTCACAGAGTAGTATCTATTTTAAAGAGAGACAGTGAAAAGAGAAAGATATCTGCAGATGCACACTGCCTCAGAGCAAACCAAGGACATAACTGCACTGAGAAGTCTGTAAATGGGGCAGGATACAGAGTGCAGGGGGAGCTCCTGAGCCCATTCTTCTGAATCTTGCAAGTCACTTGCTGAGACAGAGGGATTCACCATAACTGCTTTGAGATAAGCCTGCTTTGCCATTTCAGATAAGTTTCACTGGTAGTCTAAGATTCACCATGCAAGATACCAATGTTCTGATAACTCTAGATGAATTCTTCTGCGTTGCATTTAAGTTACCAGGGCGGAAGGGGGGGGAGGGGGGGAGGAAAGCATTAACAGATTTTTGTATTAATTTCTCTATCACAACTGCTTTCACACATAGCAGTAGAACTGCAGAATTGTCTTCCTCTAAAAAGTACATGCTATGCTATTCAAACCTGTAAGGCAGAAAAGTAACCATGACATGTCCATTTATGTTCTATGTAAAATAAGAGTAATGAGAACTACACACTCCTATGAAAGAGTGAGTAAAATCCTGCTAAGATGTCCCAACAAAAAAACATGAAAGATCATATATTCTTGTCTATTCTCTCTCACATTTATATCCATTTCACTCAACCAAACCAGGATGATGTTCTGCTTTCCACAGCTGATCACCTTTAAAAGTAAGTGAAAGAGGAAGGACACTGAGAAACAGTTACCACACTTCTTATGTTTAAATGAGTATATAAAACAAGTTGAAGGATATTCTTCTACTATTTGGAAAAGAAAACAGTGAAGATGAGAACATAAGCTTTCATTTCAAAATGAGTTTTCAGCCTTTCTAGCAAATAATTTTCTGAAGCAACGAAACAACATGGGCCAGCTGCTCAAAACTAAAGTTGGTCTGAAAGAGGAAGATGGAAAACACATGGAATATCTGAGTTTTTATGTTAGGGTCACAGACTTCTGTATATCAGCCTCGCTTTGCAGCCCTATACATAAAGGTGTATTACATCTCCAGAAGTTTCGCCTACAGCCAACAGCAGAAGCCTATTACTCTGTATGGTAATAGACTGCAAAACCACTTCAAGTATGAAGTGGGAATAGGTTTGATTTTTCCCTCCTTTCTACAATAGAGAGCAGCAGGAAATGAACAATTCACAATTTGAAATTGAACCTGTACAAAGCACAAAATAAGGAACAGTTTTCTTGAAATTCATCTATGCCGTTGTTCTAGACCACAGATTCATCATACCATGATCTTGGAAAACAATAAAAGCTGATGACTCATACGTGTTTTCCCACTGAGTGAAGGAAAGGTTAGTGTTTTAACAAGTACTTTAATTGAATTTACTCTACTCTTAATACTTCAGAGATACACTGAACACTAAACTCAAAGTATCAAAATTATGATTTATCATTTTTTATTTAAAAGCGCTATGTGGTGTTGTTCTGATTTGTTGCATTCTGTCTCACCTTTGGATGCTGCAGCAATACCTACTTTCAGAACACCCTGTTTCCAAACTAGAAATTATCACTGCATCCATAAGCACTATTTCATCCAACTCTAACCACTATTTCACATTCAGGCATATTCTTAAAGCGTACAGGTATATTCTTCAAGCATTATGAGATACCTTGCACACAAAAATGGGAGGACATATTTGGAAAAAGTGTAAGCTAGTAGTTATAATGGTCCTTAGAGTTTATATAATCTTATTTAGTCAATCTATTTTTCCTTGAAGTTTTTCTTTTCAGTATTGCACATCTCTCCATACTGTGCCTGCACTACGCTGTAATATTTAGCTCACCTAAAAAATGATGAAACTGTTAACACAGTTGTATCTACAGTGATTCGAGTACCAATATGACTGGCTTTAAGCAAAGTGTAAACATATAAATAGATATGAAGTACTTTCATGCACAGACTGGGAAAAGAATGCTTCAGAGCAAGTTGTATTATTTAAAATCCTGCTAAATTAATTACCTATTGAAGAAAAAAATTAAAATATATCCAGTAAGACAAAATTAATAGAATTAATCATCAAGAACAGAAAAAGAAATAAAAAAGCATCATATCTAAGCATGCAAACATACACATGCATTGGTGAAAGAAGAAAGAAAGAGGCCTAACAAAACCAAGAAGGTTAACCATTTTGTGAGTTACATTAAAGGTGAAGTATTACCATCAAAAGGAAGGATGCCCTGTTCAGAGAGATTATTTTTAGATGTGTTCTTTGAAAGTGAAAATTGCACCAATATTCATCACCACAATTTTGTCAGTGAACTACAGCAAAAATATGAATTATACTGCTTTGAATAATTTTAGAATATCTTGATTGCAATTTTGGAAATCACGTCAGAATTCCTTTAAGATTTACAGTGATTAAGCTCAGCTGATAACACAAAGGCAATTGTGAATGGAGACTGAAGTTCAGCAAGACAATGAAGTGGGGAGAGGGAAGAAAAAAACAAAAAAATCAAAGGAATGCAATTAAAGATTTGGTTTTGGAAATAATCACCTTTATGCTTTCTCGCAAGAACAGGGCTGCATGAAGAACCCCCTCCAGCTGCAAATCACAGAAAGTAACACATCAGGGCAAAGACAGAGCTGCTGGAATCATGAAGGAATTCTAATAGCCACAAATTGGAAGGAAAAAAAAAACAACCCAAAGCCAGAAAAAAATAGCAAACTTGTTGCTTTTGAAGTCTAAGTATTTTTGGATAATTTGCTATCAAATGACTTTTTTTTTTCTATGTCACTTGTTCAAAGTTTGCTTTAAAGAAAAATATGCTCTAAATTTCACTGCTATAATTGCTTCTGACTAATGAATTACCTTCTAATAGCAGCAATATTAGGATGATCAATTTGTTCAATACAGAAATCCTTACAGAAATCCAATCAGAGATTGATTCATTCAAAACATGTAAGTAGCAGTTAAGAGAAAATTTTAAGAACATGCACTTCACAGACAAGAACACTGATAGCTGATTTTAACAGTTATGGATAAACTTCAGTCATGCTTTAATTTCATGCTGGTTTTGGTATTCAGCAAGAAGCTCTCAGTTAATAGAAATTCTGATTAGATCAGCTTTTTATGAATCACAGTTGTCAGATGCTTGGTGAGAAGAACATCTATTTTGTGGGGAAAATAATAAATCTGTCACCACAGTTAACTTATTCTGTGTAACCAAAAAAACCCATCAACACAAACCACAAAAAAAAACTCTGGAGTTTGTCATTACTCAATGAATGTATACCCACTTAAAAAGGAGGAAAAAACCCTCTTACTGTACCTGGGAAAAAAAAAAGTCATGCATAACTGTACACATTTCATTTTATCCTTCATACTTTTGGTTAACACTGAGAAATACAGCTGGTGATGCGTGTTCATCTCCTTTTACTCCAATTAACAAAAATATAGCTTACCTATAAGTTCCACTATGCTCCCACTGCGGTTCCTGATGACAGATTCATCTTTGGATACACTGACCTGAGCAATGCCCCCTGAGGCAGTCAGGGCATGGAGAAGTTCAGGTGGTGGTGTTCTAAAGAGTTGTTGTAATAATTCTAAAGCTCCTGTCACAACATTATGATCCTGATGCTGGGTGTAATACAGAGTCAACTCATAAACCTAAAACCCAACAAAGTTCCAGATTAAGTCTCTGAAGACACAGCATATAACATTCCTTCTCATACACCACACTAAATTTCAGTGATGCATTAAAAATTACTGACATTTGCTATATCTAATCTTCACCACGCTCTCCAATGGGAAAATGTCAATTAAATGTAGCTATTCAACTGCCTTTTTGGTACAAGTCTGTTGTTTCTGTTTATTGTTATAGAAGGAAGAATTACATCAAAGAACACCATAAAGATTATGAAGGTCTTTAGCTCCTTTGGGAACATCTAACAAATTTTTCTGGGATTTCTGGTCATTAACATTATTTATCAATAATTCCAGTCCAACTGGACAACTGTCATTTACCAGGATGAACAGGAATTTGAGGAAAGAATTCAGAATGTTCAACATCAAACTAGTGCTGTATCATACTACATGCAAGATTTATTTCTTTTCCTTCAATTAGTACTCTTCAGGTTATTATTCATATTTTACCTGTATAAGTTGTTCTGGTGAAGGCGAAATCTCCGTTTCCTTTCTTGTTACACCAAAACTGCCTTTCAGGCTGGTATCCTTTACTTGTTGTTGCAATAAAGGTATGAGATACCTTAGTGTAAGTAAAACACCCAGAATTAGAAGAGTAGGATGATCATCATCTACTGGAACCAACAAGCCTGAGGGGTAGAAAAGCAGCAGTCAAACCACTTAGTAACATTTGTGTTGAAACTAACCACTGTCATTCCATGCAGTCCATATAACAGCTTTTTTTTTAAAAAAAAAACCAACCTAGAAAGCATTCTTGAGTTTCTGCTAAATGTAGAAATATCTGAAAATACAGAATCATAGAATCATCGAGGTTGGAAGAGACCGTCAAGATCACCTAGTCCAACTGCCTACCTACATCACCACTAATCCACATCACCCAGGGCCACATCCAGATGCATCTTGAACACCTCCAGGGACGGTGACTCCACCACCTTCCTGGGCAACCTATTCCAGTACCCAATCACCCTTACAGTGAAGAAATTCTTCCTGATGTCCAATCTGAACCTCCCCTACTGCAATTTAAAGCCACCTCTTCTTGTGATTTCACTATGGGTACAGCAGAAGAGACCAACCCCCACCCCACTACAACCTCCTTTCAGGTAGTTGCAGATATATAGATATATACATTACATAATGTTCCTGACAGTGATTTAAGCAATGTGGGAGAACGAGCAGAGGTCTCACCTTCCCTCTTTTCACTCAATAAAAAGACAAGAAAAAATAATTATTTTTCATAATACCTGATGCTTTCACCAAGTGATCAAGACTCTTGCTCCCCTCACCTGCCTCCTCTCTCTGCTTGGCAGTTTAATTAAGGCGAAACATAATTCCCTCACACACACAAGTGCCACTACCCTAACAAATGAAATTTTGCCTCGTTCCTCAACTATTGGGAACCTTGTCCTATACACCCACCCCCTAATCACAGAGTCAAACCCAAAACATATTAAGAACAGTAAGTTATGTAAGAAAACACAATGTTCTGTGCCCAGGGGGCTGGGAATCAGAATCAATTCCCGGAGCTCCTATTAGTGCTCCTGTCTGAATTCAATACCACTGCCAAAATGTTATAAAACATCACCTCTGAGGCAGGGAGGAACATTGTGTGCACAGAAGTACACCATTTTCAAGTCACACAGAGTGAGGAAAGTTACTGTGTTGCATTTGAATTTTTCACCAATTCTTAAAAAAAGCAAGGCTATCAGGATAATGCTTTAGGGATCTGCTGGTCTGCCTTACCTCTCCTTTTAAAATATAGTTTACATCATAAAGAACTCCTTGTCAGTAACAAAACTGAGGCAAAATTTTCCACTACAATCCACAGAATTGCAGAACACCTCCAAGACGATGCAAACTTCCCAGCTGAAGAAATACATAAGCAATACCTGCCACAAAGCTGTGTGCTTTTATTTAAAAAAAAAATAAATAATCCATTTCTCTTTTAAGTTTTTTTAAAAAAAATCCACATGGTACTTCTAAAAAAGGTTACAGGGTATGCGTTCATGACCCAGAGAATATCAGTCATGCCCTCCACTTGAGACCTGCTGCACTAACACCACCAAGCTGCTGAACAATGTAAGTCTTTACACTCCTGAGCAAGTTCTTCCAGAATCCCTGCACCTCCTCATTTTCCAACTGGCTACTTGCTTCTCTACCTTCAGCTGTTTCTTTTCAACATTACTGAATTAGCATTGCAGCACACACAGAGATATAAATAGCTTTAGTCATATCTCCATCTAACAACACAAAACAGAGAAAGCATTAGCAGTGTAACTGGTAGTCTAAGCATCCTTGCTTTGCCTGAAAACCTCTCATGTATGAAAAGCATCTTACATGGAAAAAAAAAATAAATTCATGCTACTTATATTTGAAGCAAATTTAATTACTTTTTTCCTAAATCTTACCTAAAAGTACATTCAATAACCAGGCATAAAAATACTGCGTTCTTCGTGAATGTTGACAGATGCTTACTGCTGATCCTGCTGCTGTTCGACGGATAGTAGGGAAACTGGATTTAAGATTAGCTATGAAAGCCTTCAATAAAACCTAAAAACAAAGGTATCTTATTTAACTTTTTATGAGAAAGGAGACAGAAGTGAATTAAAATGTCAGCAAATGTACTTGTTATTCACTCAAAGCATTACTTAACATACATCAAGCAAGGGCAACTTTTGCCTTCATTCAGACACACAGCTGTAACACTGCTTTCTGTAACATCTGATTGATAATGCTGATAGCTTACTGTGCTTAGAGATACAACAGGGAGCACTAATAAGATAAAGATACCTTAATCTCATTGTCGTTTGCAAAATTGCCAAATGCTGCCATGATTTTTGGTATTGCCGCAGCTAGTGTCTCTTGCACTGATTCTTCGGGTCTCTTACTTATTCGTGTTAGACAGGGCAAAAGGTTCACTAGGTATGGCCTAAGGATGGCAAAGGAGAAAAAACAATTTAAGATCAAAATAACTGTACCCATCTAAACATTTTTAATTCATACTCAAATTTGGCAGTATTGCTAAATCATAAAAAAATGTATCTGTCAGCTACATAGAAAGTAGAAAAAGACAATAGTCTTCTCAATACCATTTGCAGAGATTAAGATAGAAGTAAGGAGAAAAATACACTTTAAAAAAATACAAGTCATTGTCTTCACAAGCTTTTCTCCCTCTTCCCCCAGAGTCATGTACAGCACAAAAGTAAAAACTCTGCTAAAAGGAAAACCAGCTAATCAAATAAAGGTACTTCAGAGAAAGTAATGTGATAGGAACTCTTCCAACCTCCCAATTATATATTTAAAACTTGAGAATAGTAACACTTTGTTAACATCTATAGTTTGTTAAATGTTCTTTGGAAAGTTCATTACTAGGATGTGTTTACCTGCACTTTTGAGGCCGAACTAGATGGGCAAGCTCAGCAAATCTCCAGAGTGCAGCACGCAGGCTTCTGGAAGCACCATTCTAGAGAGTACATAATTGTTACATTTCATCAAGCAAAATCATTTTCTAGAAAATACCTATAATACACAATAGTATACTGTTTTATACCACTTGACTTGTAAAAATGTAAGGTGTCTGGAAGCCATACATTTCCTTTAGTCAAAAGGAAATCAAGTCAGCTCCATGACTGCCTTGATTTTTCCAGCTGCTATTAAGAATTTTCCAAGTGACCCAAAATGAATAATAAGGAACAGCAGGAAAGAGAAGCAAATGTCTGAGATCTCCACTCTGCTGAAATCAGCTTAAAATACCACAGAGAAAGGCACCAACCAACAAAGAAGCACTGATGATATCAGAGCCTAAAATTCACTGGAACACTTGCAGAGATAAAAATGTAGCATAAAATTGACAGCAGTGGAGATATGCAAATAAATAATGTTCAGCTCCTGAGCACACCAAAGAAAAAATCCACGTACTGATCTGTATCATAATGGCTTGCATCCTGAAGATTAGTATCTACTTGTATTGACACCTTCAGTTGTGTGCCTGACTTGCGCCAGAATGCCTTCAGACCCAGTGAGTAAGGACCCTCAGTAAAGCTCCGTAGTATTCTTGGCAGTACAGTAAACCATGGAAGTCAATACATGCTTAGAAGAAAACGTGTAGCTAATGTAGTTTGAACCTAACCAGAGGGACTGGATTGGAGATGTTTCTGAAGACAGAGCTGAGATGTCTGGACAGTCCTTCTTTATTTTCTCTAGCTAGTATAACAACAGCTCATGGCTTCGTTAGAATGACAAGCAAAAAAAACCCCCAAAACTTGCATCTGAAATACAAAATGTGCATTTCTCAGGTTGAGAACCAAACAACAGATTCTGGCATGGCTCCTGAAGTGAGGCAACTGATGCACAAAATCCAGTCTGCTGGGTGCTTCTGTTATGCCTGCTAGCTCTCTCTGTTGCCTCTGCCATGAACCTGAGAGCAAACGTTCAAGCAGCACATGCCACCTGAACAACAAAGATTTTCTCCTGCATCTGGCTATAGCATTCAAACTTCAGAGCCATTTTTGTTTATGTTGGCTGGTTTTTGTTAATTAGCTAGACGTCCATCTCTACACCCTTAAAAATTTTGTGTGACATTATAGTACAACAATACAGTAAGATATTCATACAAGGCCTACAAGTAGTCCACATCTGACAGAAGAAAAGCTATCCACATTGCTTTTGTTATTTTTTTATTTTCTAGAGTCCTTTCATTCCCAAAGAAATGTAACAAAACCAGCAGCATTACTGTCTGACAAATAATATCTATATTTTCTCTATATACAAGCCTTGCTATATGTTTCTAGATGCAAGAGACATGATTTCAATGACACTGTCCTGCATATAGCACTTTTCCTTTGTAGTCATATACTTTAAAAAGGCTTTTATTAAAATTCTTTCCGTGGACATAATATAATTAAGTTGTGACTTCTGGTGCAAAGAGAGATGATTCAGTACTTTTATCTATGCTTCTTACAGAAGCTGTAAGTACACATCACACATTCACAAAAAGTAGCTAAAACTTGTAGCAGGTCACTTCAGGTCTTGAGCAAATGATTCCTCCAAGAAGTTATGTCAAATTAAGAAAGTTCCTGTCCTCCATCTGCTTTTAACCATCCTTGAAGTTACTTTCTCCAGTTCAGTCAGCGGAGCAAACATCATGAATATGCCTTTATTCATTTGGGTGCAGAGTCCGTAAGGTTAACTCAGACTGCTGTTCACACCAAATGCTCACACATTTTCTGCCAGATAAGCTTTCAAGAGTGGTCAAATGCAAACAATGAGGCCAGTAGTGAGGAACTAGGTAAAATAATACATTAAAGACTCACAGATCCTTCCAAAGTGAAGCTTTGACCTTGATCTTAAAAGACATATGCTATTTATTCACACTAACAGCACATTCCAATATATTAAACCACTTACTAAATACCATATTTCAAAAAGACATGAAAGTAAGAAACTCACCTTTTTAATCTCTTTATACAGTTCTAATTGTAACCTAGGAAGATTGGAATCCATCAAAGCCTGCAATAAAATGCATTGAGAATGTACTGTATCAGGGGGAGGCACTTTATAGGAATAAAGTTACTCTTGCAATAAAACGGCTTCAAAAAAGGCACAGAACTACCTAACTGCCCCTATATTTGATGTATAACCAGAAAAGTGATAAATACTGGAGAGAGATACCTTTATCTTTCACACAAAGATAAAACAGAAGCACGGAAAAATTCCCTGAACCCTAACAGTTATTTGCAGTTAATACTGACAGCTTTACCCATTCTACCTAAAACAGGCCATATGGGATCAGACTATAAGCAGAGCCAACCTAATGTGCTTTGTGGCAGCTGCCAGGAATAGATACTCATGAATAGAATATTAAAACACAAAAATAGTATTCACAAGCAGCGAGAGGTATTCCCTGCTATACATCCCCACCGTCACGTAGCCTCCTACTATTTCTCAAACTAAGGCTGTATTTGTACCATTACCTTTAACAACCCTTGAAAAACTGTTCTTTCATTAATCAGCCTAATTTTTGCATCCATTTGTTACCACAAGGTGTTCTGGACACCAGAAGTATCACATCCCAGGATCTATTCAAGCATACGATGACAGAGCATACGTTGCAGTTTGAATCTGCCGTCTGGCTAAGAACTGGGGTACATGAAATGAAAATAAGCACCAAGTAGGAATTTTCTGTTCACCAACTCTATCATTCTCCCTCCATCTTTAAAACAGCGGAGAATAAAAGAAGATACAAAAATAGCTCCATTATACATAATATCCTCCTATGGAGTATTTTGTACACACACAATCGCCCTTTCTATTCCATTTTTTCCTAGTGCCCACTACTATTTATGAACATTTCCACCACCACTTCCTCAGTGGTGAGAGCTTCGTACAGTGTGCAAGTGCCTACATTGTGGTTATATATAGTGCTATAATGTTCGGTATTTCATTGTTTCCTTTGTGCCAAATAATTTAATAATTTCTGGTTTTCTATCTGCCTTCTTGACTACCAACCATTAAGCTCACACCTTTTATGTCTTTGCATTTATACACAATAGAGCCTTTGCCTCAAGACTAAGTAGCCTCCACACTGCACAAAACACAAACAGAATACAAACTCTGACAGTTTTGTTAACAGTCTGATATATCCATGTGGTTGGAATATCACAACTACTACTGTTTCATAGCTGTGACCAACTGGCAAGCTTACTAATACAAGACTCCATCATTTAAAAATCACTTTAATCTTCAAAACAAAACAAACGACCACAAAAAGATTTGAAAAAAACCCCAAAGTTTTTCAAGTTACCTTGAAACATGTCAGAAAGCACAAATATTAAATAGAATTAGAGGCTTTTTATACCAAGCCTACAGAAGATTATGGTGGAAGAAGAAAGTAAGTTTGCATTCTTTAGAACTGTTGCAGAGCATCTTCTAAAATAAATTAAGTTACATAATGATGCATGCATTTCATAGAGTGCTAATGTCCTGCAAATGGAAAACCATTTAAAACAGAATGAACAGAGTAACAGGGAAAAGCAAAAAGAAAAGCAGAAGACACTTGCACTTCCTCATTCCTTATCATTGTGGAACACCCTACATAAACAGTAAGCTTTCTCTATACAACTTTCAGCTACAAACTCAATCACCAAAATTCATTCAGATATCAAACAAATAGAACTTAACTGCGAGAAATCCCTACAGAAATAAGGATACTTTGTTTGCTTCTTTCTACACACTCCTTCATAATAAAGAAAATTACTATTTGCATATTTCTAAAGCACTTAAATTTTGCATCAACTAGATAAATCATGCAGGTACATTACCCTGACTCAAAGGTCAAGTATTTCAGAAAACAGGAAAGAAAAAGGGGAAAAAAAGAAAGGGCAGGTGAAGGTAAACTGGTCCTGGAAGCAGCAGCTCACAGCAATTACTAAAAAGGTTAATTTTAAGTTACTTTGAATCAAGATTTAGACCTTGCCTGACCTCATAGGAATGCCCACCTGCTGTTCTCCCAAAAAGCCCTTCCTTCTGGATCACAGTAGGGTAATAAATAATCTCCAGATTTATCCTTACTGCCTAAAAGCTTCTCTTTCAAGTCTCAGCAAATCACACTGCTTTATTTACAGCATACTACTAGTTTGGAACAAAAAGCCATTAAATCTTTCAGTCAGCTTTTTAATAATATTTTTACCTTTCCTCATATTAAGAATTTTTTTGTTTACTGAACACTAATAGAGTATTCCATCCATATAAAAAGATGATTTTAGAAAAGCCCACATTCTTGTTTTGGTTAACTTGAATAGAGCGAAGTTAATGAATGAGTGAAGAAAAGAACAGATTAGCATAATGAATGACAGAAGACAAGTTAAGTATCTTGATCTGGGCACAAAAAGCCCTCCTAAGATCATATACAGAATTTAGTAAAGAACCTTACTTAGCATCTTACATTACAAGATACTATCAACAGGAAGAAAAACAACTAAAAGAACATCAGTGTGAATTCATAGAGAAAACTGTATCAAGAAGAGGTAAAATCTGGTAATACAGTAAACAAAATCTCTTACTTTAATAACTTTATTAAGGCATTCATCAGCAACCATCCGGACGTCAGATTCTGCATCCTCACTGCAGAGGAGGAATAGTTCCATAGCAATTCCCAGCAGTTTCTGGAATTCTGGAGAATTTCTAAGTAAAAAACATAAGAAAGTTACAATGCACACTATGAAAAGCAAACAGCAATGCTATTTTTGAGGGGGATTCATAATCCAATTATAAATTTATTATATATAGTTATACAAGAGAAGACATTCAGTGGATTAAAGCACTTTATTAGGAGCTGGGAGATCATTTCCTTGCTCTTTCCTACATAATCTGGCACGGTATTTGACCTCTGTGCCTCAGTTTCTCTCTCTGTCATAGAAGGGTAATGTCTACTCCATCAACGCATAAACAAAATTACTTCTTAGATTTTGGGTTGGTAAAAAAAAGAAAGGTGTCATTTCAGTTTTAAACAGAAGCTGAGCATCTAAAATCAGCAATTATCAGGAAGCCTTCAAATAACTAACACTCCAAAGTAGTTGTTCATATTAATGCAATAAATTAAAGACATTGCCTTACCTTAAAGACTGAGCAACTATGTTTTCACATATTGTTAGGCAATGATTCACTCGATCCTTCTTGGTAGTTGAAAGTTCTTTCTTTCTGGAAAAACACAATGATAATGAATCTGAGATAAGCCGCAAAGTGAGCAGTGACCATTTAAACACTCTTGCTAGAGTGGTGTCTAATGATTATACAAGAGAAAGATGCTCTCTTCTGATCATTATATAAGCAGATGTATAGCAACTACCTGTAGTACCAGGACTTTACTAACTGCTGCTAGAGCATGCAGGCACACAAGCACATGGAAGGATACAAACATAGAAAAAGAATTAACCATTTAACCCCAAATATCATATTAAATCCATAATTCTCACTGAGAAAATATCTGGGAAACAAAACTGAAGAATGAAGAGGAGTAAGGGCAAAGGAAGGAAAAAGTGGAGCAGACCTAGAAGAAAGACAAATTAAAGAAACTGATAGAAAGGAAAAGGTTGGGGAAAATAAGCCATAAGAACAAGTCTTGCAAGACCTAAACACATCACTTCTACAAAGAACTTCCTCACACAGTATTGCCTTAGACTTTTATTGTCTCAAGATTAAAGAACTTGCCAGATCTATTAAATTGACCATTTTGTATCTGAACTGGATAGGATGCACAGGCAATCCTATTATACACCGTATTCCTCCAAATGATTTAGTAATTGTAAAAACAGCAAAGCTCTAGGCACAGTCTATGCCCATCAAGAATCATGTCCCTACAGTAACATCTAGTGTAGTCCAGGAAAGGCCAAGTTTATTCAACTTGCAGCAAATGAGTGTAAAACAATGATAATTTTATTATTCACAGAATCAAAGGATGTGCATTTACAAACAATGCAGAGCACAATATGAAGAGCTTCTACTTCTCAAAATGTATTTAATATTAATTTCAACATGATATAAGCTCCTATAACCATTTACACCTGAGTCTAGAACAGAAGCTTCTTCCCTGCTCCACTTCAACAAAGGAATTGAAAAAAGACAAGTGGGGGAGATTAATAACTATGACTGTGAAATTTTGTTTCATTGTATGCAGCGTCTCCTACTTCTACTGTTACTGACACAGAATCACTTCTAGGAAAGCAGATGTTACTTTTAAATAATTCATCAGCAGCAATACCAGAGCTAAACTGCACACCTAGAGGTACCTCTTTCAGGTCTATTTGTTTCACACCAAGCAGGTACCTGCTCCTTCACTGACACTGAGAATCTTCCCTCCTGTTTTCTAAGTGAAAATTTATCATCTGTATTTTTAGCATTTAATTTTCTCTTACCAAAAAAACCAAACCCAAACAAAACCATCAAATAGCAAAACAGTGTTTCTGAACTAGAAGTCGGAAAACGATGTGAACAGTCTTAAGTTACACTAACATGGTTAACACAACATTAAGGACCAACAGCCAGCAGCCAACATGCACATTAAATTAAGCTAATTCAAAATACATTGTTAGACAAAAATTTTGAAGAATTAAGCTGTCATATTTAAGATCTTTAGCTCAAATAAAGTTTTTGAAAAAAAGTCATTCTTTGCAAGCACCCCTGTCCTTTTTTAGTTCCACTGGTTTGAAATTAGAGGGTTGAAATGCATTTGCTCCCAAAATTGCTCCCAAAATTCTCCCAAGGACCCTCTCATCTCGCTCAAGAAATACTTTCCCTTTTCAAAAGTTTTAAGGAATAGTTCTGAGCAAAACCATTTTTTCCATTATCATTTGGCAGCATTTTGTTTACGTAAGCTCCAGCGTTCCTCAAAGAGGGTCTGATCTCTTCTTTGCATGTGTTCTTCAACAACTGGCAGAACATGAGTGGCCAATGTGAATTTGATCCAGGATATACAACATCATCCTCTCCATCTTGAGAAAGCACCACGGAGTCTTCAACAACACTTTCAGACCACCTCTAACAAAACAGCAAATACTTCCTAAAACACCCAACTAGTTGTGCAACTTAAGCCCCGTTCATGTGAGCAGGCACCTAGGAAACTGAATAAATTATTTTGACTTTTATGAGTTCAGCTAGCATTGACCACATCTCCCACGAGCACCGTTTTCAGTACGCATTCAACACAAGAATAGGACAGACATCCAAACTTGCCCATATGCTCACTATTTCAGACAAAAAATACATTAAAGATATTGCTGAATGAGACTGCTTT
Source organism: Aegotheles bennettii (assembly GCA_013398125.1). Taxonomy (NCBI): domain Eukaryota; kingdom Metazoa; phylum Chordata; class Aves; order Caprimulgiformes; family Aegothelidae; genus Aegotheles; species Aegotheles bennettii. Next base: position 88,575 of record VZRW01002219.1, read on the forward strand.
CAGAATAAAATTCTTTATTGTCTACATACAAGACAATGCTGAGCAAGCCAGGCAGCAGCGTTCAATACAGCTCAGGCTAGTACAGATTAATCTCTTCAGCAGATTTCTGTAAACAGAGAGGTCACCTGACACTGGATCTAGCACCTCACTAAAATAAGTAACATAAAAAATTAAAAAAGGTCTGGCTAGAGAAGATACAATGTAAAAACCGAGACAGATTGCATATAGGTAATAAGTTACTATTTAAAGGAACAGAAACCAGCGGTGAAGACTATGAGTTACTACTATCCAAAGGGAAAGAAGAACAAAGATTCAACCAGGTTTGCTGTACAGAGTCTTTCATCTGCCATTTGGTTATTCAACTTCCAAAAAAACAGCCTGTGAGAAAGAAAAGGTGGAAGACAAACACTTAATGTACATCATGCGTGCACACACGTTTTCTGTGCCTACACAGAGAGAAGGATAACAGAACAGTATCTAGAGACAGAACACAATTATTTATTTAAAAAAGAAAAGCAGCAGCTCTATTCAGAAGTATTATGAAGTCCTCCAGCAAACTGCTGATGAGCATACTCAGGGGGACACCACCAGCATCACACATTCCTTAGAAGAGACCTGAAGCAGCAAGCCCCAAGTGTAAGGTCATTTCAGCTTGATGGGTAACAGAAGGCAGGAGATACTGGAAGTAGCCGTTATCTACAGGAAAGCTTCATCTCACACGCAGAGGAGTTTAATCTTCTGCATGCTTCTACAGCCAAGCTCTAGCCAAGAAGATTAATAAACAATATAAGAAAACCAGCAAGCCCAGATAATTTTGCACTATGAGTCCTGATGAGCTGGCTACAAAGAGGTGCAGCTCAACTGATGCCAATTTTTATTAGGCCTTGGAATGAAGGGTATGGAAAAGGAGTACGGAAGCTCTAAAGCTGAACCAGCACTAAGAAAAAGGGCTGAGCCAAACGGCTTGACATTAATCTTGAGAAAAGCAATGGGAAACTCGAAAGAGATTCTATTCATAACAAACAGAAACCTGAGTGGATCAAGAAATAAGCTAAGCCCAAATATAGGGGACTCCGCAAACAGTGTGCAGTGACACAGACAATGATGGGGAGTCAACTAGAACAGGTCTGCCACACACCCCAGAAATGGTAACTCCCAAAAAGCACCCAGGAACCACCACTGACAAGCAGGGCAACAGGGCTTGTCCACGCAGTTCATGTAACCTTCAGTTAAGCAAAAAATTCATGATACCTCTACATAGAAGCACTGATGAAATCTATGACCACAGCTTTGGTCAAACATTAAAAAAAAATCCAGAAAAATTAGTGAGCATAGAAAAATTAATATTGTTGAGAACACTCTGGCTCTTGCAGAACCTTTTGCTGCAAAGGTAACTGTTAGAATCAGATGTAAGGAAAGGAAAAAAGCAAAATAGGGCACAATTAAAACCAACTACAATAATTAACTATTAGAACAAGTTGGCAAGAGAAAATGTGAAGAATCCACCTTCAGATTAATCAAAGCTACAAACTTTTCCAGAAGAAACAATGGGAAGTCATTCAGCTCACTGATACAAGGTAAAAATTAATGAAATGTAAAATATAGGACACTGTGCGGCAGCCCATCTGTTTTTCAGTTTCACTGAGTAAACTCTGAATTTTTACATGATTCTAATCAAATTTATGTTAGTGGGAGCCTTGTAATCCAAAACAAAACACCCAAGTCCAACCAAAATGTGTTTAAAAAAAGCTAAAAATAGATATGGAAGAAAATAAGGTGCCTCAGAGGAACTGTATAGAAGCAATATGACAACAGAGAGCTCAGCCCAAGTTTTCACAGAAGAAAGAGATAAGAGAGGGGGCCAGAAACTGATGTCTGACTGTAATGCATACTAAAAGCATAACACATGATTACTGCTGATTAAAATCTCTCAAGACACCAAAAGCAAAAGCTCTTACCTTCTTGGTAAAAGCCTGAATTCAATTAATATTTTAATTAAAAAAGTAAAGCCAAGATATCAGTTTTATCAAGAATTCAGAAGTCACTGTCTTACAATAAAATGAAGAAAAACATTAATACATGTTGTGCAAACAATCAGGTCTTCTCTACCCCAACCTCTATGATCTTAAGACATTTCATAGCAGGAGACAGACAGTCCTAAGTAGGACTCATTCACTAACCAGATGTAGAATGCCCAGTTTCTACCAAAAATATTTAAAAGGCCATTTTTACCTAATCAAACAAGAAAGATTTCTTTTAATTATTACTTTTAGTCATGTAGAGATGACATTGTTTTGTTGTAAATTAAGGTAGCTTATTTTTGGGAGGGTGGGGGGGTGGGAGAGGCAGGTATTTGTTTTTACTTTTACTGGAGTGAAAAAGTCCAACAAAAATGTCTAACACTGCCTGTAGCGATGAGATTATAACTTGAGGAACAGCTTTCCACTCATCTAATTTAGGCAACAGGACAACCATGATCTAATGGACAATGTCAAATAGGTATCTAAAGCAACAATTAAAAAGGAATCAGTAGCATTTATGCTACAACATTCACCAATAAATTTATTTTTCACTGCTAACAGGTAAGCTCTCACCCTTCTACAACAGTAAACAGATAAAACAATAGGAAGTTACCACACAGAACTACAAATATTTAAGTGCTATCTGTACAGAACCACACTGAGGATGAACACCTCTCCCCAGGCACAAGGAAAACACTGAGGCAATTTTCCTTTCCAGTCCATTACAAGCAAACAGAAATGCAGACAGTATTGTGAACCACATCAAGGTGTCACCTGGTATCTCACTAAAAATTCAGGAAACTTCAGCAAAGACTGCCACAAAATCTTCCCATAGGCTTTCATGAGGCTCAGTGCTGTTACTGAATTTGTGTGGCTCCTGGGGGCATGCAATACCATCAGCTTTCTGAAAACACACAGCCTATTTTTAAACACAAATCAAAGTCAACAAGGACAACTACAACCCTAGTTTTTTAGTGTTTCGAGTAGAGAATACCTAAATCCAAACTCCCAAACCGAGCACAACACCCTTCAGCCAGCATCACAAATAATCTGCAGGCCTTCCTGTAGAAATATCACAATCTGCCTCACCAGTAACTTTATTTAGATGGATTTTTTTTTCAACTACATATAGGAAAGACTGGAACTAGATGGCCATCTATCTTGCATGTCACACAAAGTACTAGCACAAAAAATGAACAAAACAGAGCAATTACTCCCTGCAGACCAGTACGGCACCTAAAAACAATTAGCTCACAAAGAAGAGGAGTTTTTTTATCTGTTATGAGCCGGAAGTGTAAAAACTCATTGAGATTGTTTGAGACAACGTTCTCTAAACAGTATCAACCACGATAATGCAGCTGGCACCCGTGTCAGAACGTCCTGTGGGAGCAGGTGGCCGGGAGCTCAGCTCCACTGCTCTGCCAAAACACCACGAAGCTGCCAGTTTAGAAGTTACCTGGGTCTCAACCCTTCCTCCTGCTGCTCCTGTCTCTCCAATAGCTGAAGAAAAGGCAACAGTGTGACTCATGTATTTGTCCTGCAAAAATCCTAACGCCTTTTCACCTGCTCGATGGAGTTATTTTTAGGGGATGCAGACGCAAGGGGCAGCACTGTGGCACCAAAGAGCCCCTGGTGCTGCCGTGATGCCCCCCGAAGGGACACCGAACACCACACGGGTGCAACGCACCGGCCCCTCATGTACAGGGAAGCAAAAGGGCACCAGGAATCTTTAATCCAATCCCTCCGAGGTCTGTGCACAGCAAGGCACAGCACCAGGCTTCAATGAAGTTTGTGGTAACCAGACACCCACAGCGACTGCCCCCGGGCAGCCGAGCCCGGGCTTTGGAAGGTTCAGTGCTTTCAGTTGTGCTCAGCGGGCTCACTTTCCCCCAGCACCGTGTTAGCTGACAATACGGTTTTCCTCCCCAGAATCAGCGTGTGAGCCCGCACGGCGCCCCCGCAGCCCCCGGTCCCTCAGCGCACACCTCACCAGGGCCTGCCCGGAGCCGAGAGCGGCCCCGCGCTCCCGGGCACGGCGCCGGGGCAGCACCCGGGACACCTCCCCCGGGCCCGCC
>VZRW01002219.1:93219-138716 GCA_013398125.1 Aegotheles bennettii
GGCCGGGCAGGCGTCAGCGCGTGACGCAGCCCAAGGCGAGGAGCCGCTGGGTCCTAGAGCCCGCCGGCCGCCTGCACCGCGGCGCCCCCTGCCGGGAGGGGGCCCAGGGAACAGCCCCGCTCCCCCCCGCTCTGCGCCCACCGCATCGGCCCTGCCACAGCCTGGGACTGCCCAGGAGCCACCCCGGCTCCACGGGAGCCCGCGGGCAGCCCCGGCCGAGCCAAGGCACACGCTCCGTGTGCCTGCACCCTCCGGCAGCTGCCCCTCAGCCGCCGCCGAGCCCCTCCGCACAGAGCCCGGCCGGAGGCGTCTCGGTGCCGGCTTAGGCTGCGCTTCGGAAGGGGAGCACTCACAGGAACCGGGCACTTAGACCTTGGCACGGGACCCGCCAGCCTTTCAGCTCCACTCGTGTGCTGGACTGGCTCCACAGGGTGCTCCTGCACCCCGGGCATGGAGCACACCGCACGGGAGAGGCGGCGTTTACAGCAGTGACTCCAGCCCCGAGCACTGCATTAAACACAATCACTGCTGCGAACCGGGCAATGACCGCCACTGTGCTCAACAGACCTGGGCGCTGATGGCCACTGGAAGTGACAGCCCAACTCCCATTGCAAACACACGAGTGGCTCCAGCCCTGGGAGTGGAGAACAGCTCCTGGAGCTTTTAATAAAATAAATCCCTGATAATGACTCCATATGCACGTGGGCTATCGCTAGCACGATGGACAAGAGCAGCGAAGCAAAGTCTGTGGATGTTCAGGCCAACAGAACCCCTGTGCAGCACAGGGTGCAGTCCCCAGCCCCAGAGGTGTTTAAACGCCGTGTAGGTGTGGTGCTGAGGGACAATGGTAGTGCTGGGTTAACGGTTGGACACAATGATCTTAAAGGTCTTTTCCAACCAAAAAGATTCTATGCCTCTATGATCACATTCTTGCCCAATAGCTCTGCCAGCTAACTTTACTAGCACCCTAATAAAAGATGAACCATTTGAAACATTCCTCCAAAAGTAAACTTATTTACTGTACTGAAAGCAATTCAACTTGCAGCAAAACCCCAATCCCATTATAAATGTGTAACAATGCGAGATTTTAAAGGAAGAAGAATATTCTTCCCGATAATTTTATGATAAAGCTTGCAGAGACTTCTCTCTGGAACATATGGATGATCATGAATTTTTTATTTAGCACAGGATACATGAAAAAAGATGACAGCGTAGCTGGAATGCTGCATACAATGTGTGATAATTGCACGTGTGACTCCCCACTTTGAAATGAATTTAAGCACATTAAGAAGAGCATAAGCTCTTATCAAAGATTAAGCAAGCCACCGACCAAGTCAGTCTTTGCAAACCTGTTTTGAAGCTTCAGATCAAAGCGTGTGCCAGTCCCCCAAGGGTTGCTGACTCACTGGCAGAAATGCCAAGGCGATGCCTGCCCACCAGCACGCTCCTCTTTGTTCTCCTTGTCTTTCTGAACTGCAGTGCCAGTGCAAGCCCTCTGGCTCATTAACCATGAGATGGGGTAACTGAAAGAGAACTCAGGTTTTTCTTTGGCAAGTACCTTATCAGTAGATTCTCCCAATTCAGATTTACTGACCCACAGTTTTGCACATACCATGCCACTGATCCTGTTCAGACAGCAGCCCCACAAACAACTGCACTGGCAAAAAGAAAGCGTTGCAAAACCGTCAAGGGGCAAGAACACACAGGCAGGGTTAGAGAACGGGCGTTTTTGTAAAGCCATCTTACCACAGAGAAATACAAAGTCACAGTCTCAACGGAGTTACAGTGAATACCTAAAAGGCTGTATGTTCTGGAGTGGATGATGATGAATTCATCTCAGTCTCCAGGAGAAAAAAAAGAACAAACATGCTTTTACCTTGTCCATGAGCACGGACAACAAGCACCATGAATGTGGAAAGGTTTCCTCAACACAAGCTACCTAAGCATAGCTCACCTCTTGATTTAATGTTTTTAAAACCAGGTTGGACAATCACCTCAACAATATTTTTTGCCTTGTCCTGAAGTTGCACTCACACCAGCCTTTCTGCATTTCCACAAACAATTCAGCAGGTTAATTGGTACTACTCAATCCAATAGACTTCATGAGACTGCTGGCCCATATAGTCCAATGTATGCACAGAGAATCTGCAATATGCCATAGCATGGTTGTATTATTGTTAAAAGTCACTTAATTTGAAGCTGTTTTGTATAATATTTGAGTGCTTAGCCCTTCAACTCATGTCATAAAATTACAGTGAAAGTCTTTGCATAAACAGGGCAAAACGTTGAAAATACAGCACCCTATTGCTGAAAAGTATCTGATACAGAAAACCACTAATCCAGCTAATACCAAGGTATAAATTCTCTCAAGGAGAGTGAAGCCTGGTTAGTTTCCTTCAGTTACAGCAGAAAATCCAATATGCATGATAAGGCTGATGACAAGAAGAGCTCCTGGTACTACTGACCGACCTTGTATTCACATTCATAGTGTTATCACAGTAAACATGTTAATGAAAAACAGCCCATCCTGATAAATATGTCTTTTCACACAGAAATTTATGTAGAAATCAAGATTCTGACCATGAGATAAGGTATCAATTGAGCAAATACAACAGAGCTAGGGCACTTTTTCCTGGACCTGACAACCTTAGCATTGGTAAAGAACTTACAGCATGTAATATGCATTTTCTGCTTTAACACATTGTGATTTTTTGTTAAATTACAGTTTTTCTTTTATCTATCCCAGCTAGCAAGATAATGTGGTAAATAAATCACATTTGACATTAATACATGTAGTTGAGATATGCAGCAGTGTTTTGCTTTTATTCCAGGAATAACCATGCTAGAACATCCAGGAAAAGAGCTCATACAAGAACAGTTCAGTGGTTTGGAGATACTGAAACGAACACGTCGCATTTAACAGTCAGCTTCGCTATACCTGGAAAGGATTCTGGTGTTTTGGACATGTGGAACATGAGAAAAGTTACCTGCATCTCATGTGCAAAACCTAAGTTACACCATAAGAACAATTATAAAAGAGAATTGTACATTCAGCAGAAGAGACATCATCGTCACCAAAAGGAGCCAGGCAGGTAATTCAAATTGAAGTAAACATTAATTTGCCTTAAAGGTGCATTCCATTATTTTTTAAATTTTAATTGCATTTTTTCAGCACTTCCTAAAGAGAAGTATTTTCTGAAAACCTAAAGTGAAGATGATAATTTCCAATGTTAAATTAGTGTAATTCTAAACTGTAAGCCAAAGCAAAATAATATTACTTCTGTTGACTTATTTCAGTAATTTGTAAACAATTATCCTTCACTCTTACAAATGGCAATGAGAAATTCCTTGCATCAGTATTGTGTGAAAAATAATTGATGTGCATTCTAAAAATGGATTTTTAGGTGTTTTTAATAGCTTCTATCATTGATTGAGAAATCAATGACATAATTTTATTCTGAGATGGAGATAATTCTCTTTCATAATCAAAAACCTTCACATCTATTGTTTTAAGAATGATTTGGTAAAAAAAAGATATACAACATCTTCTATTAAAGGCTAAGGTTTTTCAACAGCATTTTCTTTGCTATGGAATTACCATGGGTTTTTCCTATTATTATACAGTAATTATTTTTACACGCTCATTTTTTCAACGGACTGTTCTGTTATTGTTACACCCCAGAAACAATGCCATCTCTATGATGAACATTGCATCTCTGGAAAAAAACCCACAAACTGGCAATTTTATTTTATAGAAAGAGAACAACCCTGAGGCATGAAGATTCTGTTCTGTTGGTCACAACATTCAAAAGCATTAAGTAACCAATAAGATACTGGTACATTTTTTCACAGTTTCTGAATTTTCTGATTCATGAGGTATGCAGAAGTGCACAGTAAGACTTACATACACAAATGCTAGAAACACAAGCCACAGAAAAGGAGGGTTGGTCTCATGCAAGTTACTCCACAGAATTCCATAGTTCTTTCCATATCTTACACCAGCAGAACAAAGCGGTCGGGCTGTTGGATTGTCTCACTGCTATTAATGCCTCTGAACACAGGGGGACAAACTTTTTAGCAGGGCCTGTAGCGACAGGGCAAGGAGTAATGGTTTTAAAACTAAAAGAGAAATATGGAATAAATTTTTTACAATGAGGGTGGTGAAACACTGGCACAGGTTGCCCAGAGAGGTGGCAGATGCCGCATCCCTGTAAACATTCAAGGCCAGGTTGGACGGGGCTCTGAGTAACCTGACCTAGTTGAAGATGTCCCTGCTCACTGCAGGGGGGTTGGACTGGATGACCTTTAAAGGTCCCTTCCAACTCAAACCATTCTATGATTCTATGGTCTAGAATCTGAATTCATGGAGATATATTGAAGTCATACTGAATTTCAAGAATTTACACTGGCTTTTTTTTTTTAACAGCTTTATGGAAATAAAAGGCCACATAACCGGTGCACACAACCTTCTGTCTGCCCCCTTCTTTGTTTCAGTTGTGCCTTCCAAAAATCAAGGGCAAAGTTCATATTAAGTTTATCATACCACAATGTTTTGCTCTTGGGTGCTCTCCCCTCTCCTTGCCCTTTCCCCACTTTCAAAATGCATCTCCAAGCTACTAATATTCCAGTAAACACATTTAACCAATGTTACTCACACTAGATTAAACAACATAACATCTTAATCTCCATGTGCCGTACCAGGAGAGTTATGCTGATCCTTCTAGTTTCTTGTCTTTTCTAATTCATTAGGGGATTCACATTAGATAATATCTAATCCTTATTACATGGTTATATTTCTAGCCAAAAGGGACAAATTTATAGTAGAAAAATGCCATCTTGAGCCTAGTGGGGAAAAAACCCAACAACTAAATAAACACCTCCCCAAAACCAAGAGAATTTAGGTCCTAATCCTGCAAACATATAGTTACTTAAAAACAACTCCAGAATATTACTCAGAACGTAAGTAAAAACTTGTGAAATGAAACTAAATAAAACTTTATTAAAGCAAACAAATCCTCTACTTTTTTGCATGGTTGCAGTTTCTTATCCAAAGAAGCGGATGTGTAAGTAACTACTTCTTAGGAACAACTTCCCTTTTATCTTCATCTAGCCTTTTTTCTTCACAGATCCTTGGAGAGTAAGTGCTAAGTCTCAGCACTTATTTATTTATTGTAAGTTAAGATCCCTCCCCCTCCAATATGGAAAGAAAATTTGAAATACATGATAAATAGACTTTCAGGGATTTTTATTAGTATTATTTGTTAAAGCCAATTCCTGTATTTTCTTCATAAAAATTACTCGGCTTGTGTACATGGTATTCTTGCCCAAATTTCAAGTTGCTTTAAGCAGGCAATAAATCCAGACTGTCCCCCCATATGTCTAGTGTTAATACAGTCACCTTTGCCTCAGAACACCAAATGTAAAATCTTATAAAATTAAACCCCTTAGTGAGAGAAATGTGATCACTTCTCCAATCAGGTAGGTATTTATAAAACACTTTCGTTACTCCCCTATTTCTCCTTTCCCATCTTTTTAGAGTCCTTCTGTTATTGTGGTATATAATAAAGTGGGTCAGGTCAGACCATGCCAGCTCATTGTCTCACACATAATGGTTCCAGCCAACACCCTTAATTTGGATAGCTCTCTTTCTGTCAAGCGTCCCATCCCTTCACTGTTGCATTAGCCTATCTTTCAGTAATTAAGTCAAACTCTCCCTCTGCCAATTTCTCCCTTTGTACTTCCAAGGGCAGTCATTTTGCTGTCCTCTGTGCTGTTTTAGACATCAGGAAAAATGCACTGAAAATACAGGAAAAGAGTCTCTTTCCTCATTTCTGTGGCACACAGCCAAGAGGAGCAGTTGCAGACAGACACCAGCTCAGCCCTAGTAGAATTCTGTTACACACTGGTTTCCCAACTTTTTTCAAATTCTAACCCTTTAAAACATTTGTCACTAGAGACAAAACACTGTGAATTAAAACCTGACAATAGGCTTCAGTATCAAATGTATCTTGTGAATTTCTCAGAAGCAGCTTAAATTTCTTCCAGTGAGTCTGTGGATCACAAGCAGAAACCTATTTGAGGTAGAGGGATATTCAGTTGCTCTGTGTGTGTAATGTGTGTGTGGTCTGGTTGGTGCCCTAGAGATTGAGAGGAAAAAAGAAAAAAGCATACTCAGTGGAGACGAATCTTCAGAACACAGAACAAAATATGTGAAAAAAGCAAGGTCTCCAACTCCAAGAGCATTCTGTTGTATTTCAAGTCCCTAAGTCAAATTTTGAAAACAAAAGAGGCTTTTAATGAAATGTGTTCCCTAAATTCATTTTCATACACTGATTAATAGTTCTACTGGAAAATTTATAAAATAAAAATAAAGTCTGGCATGCTTTGAGTCCAGAAGAATGGAAGTTTGACAAGTTTTCAAGCAGCTGGAAACAGTTTTACTAATGAACATCAGGTAATTGTAACTAACACTTCAATACCAGCTCCACGTCTGCATCAAGCAATCACTAAAGACAGGTTTTAAGTTTTTAAAGGTTATAAGGAAAGATTATTTATATTATTAAATTTGATACGTAATACTAACTTGTCCTTCCCTCAGTGGCAGTGATCACTGTCAAACCTACAACATTGCATATTACAAAAAAATAAGCAGAGAGGAGGTTAGAAAGAAGAGCCCATGCTTTGTTTTATAACCCATTATAAAACTGTAACATCCTACATGGAGTTGTAAATAATTTCACTTACAGAAAAAATTAAAAAGGTGTCCCCAGAGGTAAAAAGAAATCCTTTTAGTAAAGACAACAAACTACTCGAAATACAGTTATAAAATTTTGGCATACGCCTACTTGCATGGTCCATGCCAGGAAACTGTATGGACAGGATGTGTAAGCAGAAAGGAGAAGAATGGGGCAATACAATTAGTTACAGGATTAAGCTAAATGTTCAGAATTCTTTATATATAGAAATACAGAAAGACATTCTACAGAGCCAGATATTTAAGAGCAATTCATAATAGCTGGCCACAGTGCACCGAATTCCTATTTCCTTAGTATTTGCTTGGGAGATACATTAGGTAATAGCACTGCCATGCTGCCGGGTAACACCGGCATTATGAAATTTATCAGTACAGCAATTTCACTGTTGAGAAAACTGCTAATAGAGATCCTAATGAACAAGAAGACTTCTACCAGGAACATACAAAGTCAAGTTACATTGATGCCATAGATATTATCTCTGTGCTTTAAAATCCTTTTAGTATTTCTAGATTCATTCCACTGGAAAAAAAAAATCAAGATAAATCAAATACATACAGAAACACACTCAGTCAAATGGCACTCATTGCTTTTTGTACAATCAAGCTTTAGTGAAAATATACATCTTAAAACAAATGAAGTACAAATGTACAAAAATCCTTGAACTCAGATAAAAAATATATATAATACACTTTGCTACAGAGATATAAAACATTTAAAGTTTGCTCATCTTTTCTGATGAGAGTAAAATGATTTAAAGTCTGGAGGACTCCTGCTCATCATCACTGCAATCAGATTTAAAGCAGACCTGCAAGAGGAGACAAAGAAACAATTCAGCTGCAGAACTGACACTAGTGTTGGTTTGTGTGTTTTGTGGGGCACAGAAAGGCTGCTGGGCGGTGGAGGGTGGCTCTTTTTTCCAACACTTCTTACACCATAATAACGAAATGCTTTGGGAATATCAAAGGAAACCACAACCCAACCCTAAATCTCAAGTCATTAAAGTTTCATTTAACCTTAAGATCTTTCCTTCTTTTAATTTCACGGGACAATTAACTGCACAGAATCACAGAATCACAGAATCCTAGGGGTTGGAAAGGGACCTCGAAGGATCATCTAGTCCACCCCCCCTGCCAGAGCAGGGTCACCTAGAGTACATCACACAGGAACGCATCCAGGTGGGGTTTGAATGTCTCCAGCGAAGGAGACTCCACAACCTCTCTGGGCAGCCTGTTCCAGTGCTCCGTCACTCTCACAGGGAAAAAGTTTTTCCTGATATTTACATGGAACCTCCTATGCTCCAGTTTGCAACCATTGCCCCTTGTCCTATCATTGGTCATTACCGACAAAAGCTTGGCTCCATCATCCTGACACTCGGGACACTGCAGTCTCATTACTTCAAAACTGAAGGCTCTCAAGCCATATTAATTTTTTTAGGACTCTTTCTTAATACATAGAACGATATCTTGGGACAGTATGAACCCTGCTGATTCAGCTTGAAAAGACTATAGTAAGACACAAGCTTTAACTTTAGCTACATAAGATTATGAGTACACTGAACCAATCCTTCTATTCCATTACTGGAAGTGAAAAGTGAAAATTAATGGTGAACTAAAAATGGTATTCCATTAGCTTCACGTCATTTAGAGAGGTGAATTACCAGGTGATGACAAAAAATGTCATCATGCAATTTTAATATGTGGCCCTGTTGTGGCTACTTAATGATATGCTCCTAGCAATTTTAAAACTCCCTTTCCGCTTGAAAGCACAAGTAATTTCTACAGAAGTGTTCTCTACTGGAACATACTCATGCTTCTCAAGATAATTCCACTCTAAGTGCAGCCATACTGAGCAAGCAGAATCGTGTACATCATCTTCAACTGAAAACCTTTAAAAATAGCCTGTTTCTCCTGATGTATAAACAAGCACAATATGTCACATGTCTTTTAGGTGGTAAATACTCCATTCATATGGAGTGTGTAAGAAAAGGCTGTGCATTATCAGAAGGAATGTAAACATATATTGTTTTTGTTTTGGCAAAGGCATTAAACTTCCTAAGATATTTTAACATTTGTTTTGTGACGCTTCTCCACACTCATTCATTTAGGAGTTATTTCTACTTATTTGCTTAATATACTGGAATGACTCAGTGGGAGCCCAACTGTCTAGAGGAGCGAGCCCTGGGAGTTGCACTGCTCCACCACACTCACTTCTGAGGTTCATTAGTCAATTTTATTTAAGTTTTTACAGAGGGGGGCCTCAATTATTTCTGAAGTCACCTCCCCAGAAGTTTTTATAAAAACTGACAAAATATGTAAGGAGGAGGACCCAAATTAGTATCTTTAGGAAAGAAAGATCTATAGCACAGCTGTTAACAACGTACACTATCTTTTTGCCAAGTAACAGCTGGCAGACACTAGAGGAAGACAAAATGCTGAGGGAGGAAAAAATTCTGGAGTTACAGGGATTGCTACAATTTCTGAAATGCAGTGCACAGGCAAAGCCATAATAAACCAGATTTCATTAGCTTCAGTAGTCAGTGAACAACTTGTTTTTCCTATCACAAAATAATACAAAAAATGGAATGGATGTCAAGATCTTACTGGTCATTTTCTTACGGAAGAAAGGAAATATTCTTACCTCTCCACTAAAAAGTCTGTGAAAGAAGCCTCTCTTTGGTTTAGGAGACCTCTCTCTGTCTGGTGACACAGTACCATCAGTTTCATATGCATTGATATCTTCAAAACATCCCGTTTCAATCATCTTTGAAACACAGGAAATACAAATGAAATATCCACACAAGCCTCTCCAACACGTTCCACGTATGATCTATTTACTTTGCCTGGATACTCCTAACAACTTACAAATCCATCAGCCAAACTACACCACTCGCAGAGCTCCATGAAGGAAGGCATGAAGTCTACATTAATTCTGCCATGCATGCAGAGAATACAGCAATGAGAGCACTCTCATGCAGTTAAGTGCTCGGATGCCACCTTGCTTTGGTAAGGCACTTCTTCTGCCAATGATGCAATAAGCAGAAGCTTTTACAACCAGAATTGATTTTCCTTTCATCTGTTCTGCTCATTTCAGAACAGTCTAGCCTAACAGAAGATCTCTATACCCTGGACTGAACTTTATTAATAAACATGACATTGAGTAGGAGAAATTATTATTCTACACAGAACACTTGTACCTGCATGGTATTAGGGTATTAGAGGGGATACGTTTTACAAAGGGGACGAACTGTACTCTCGGGGGAAAAGTAGCTGATGCCTGATTACAGTAATTTAAATATCATTCTGGTGTTTTGGGCAACTGTCTACCAAAACACAACCTATACCATAATTAAAAATAAGGCAATGAGATAGAGAATACAGTACTTCGTGGAGAAAAAAAAAAAGGATATAATGAAGACAGATCTCTGGAGAGAAGCAAGGGATTTTGAAATAATCCCTGTTTGTGTACACAAAAACCAGAATTAATACCACAATTACCAGGTGCAGAAAGGAGAGCAGAAAGAGTAAATGACAAAATGTAACAAACAGGCACAATGCCCACATGTAATTGGCATTTATCTGTGAGTGCTACTGTTACACATCTATCATAATGGGCATGCAACAAAATGAGTGTACCTTGTAGGGGGAGAGACAGCAGAAAGAGCAATAGGAAGAAATGCTTTTGTTGTAAACCATGACACTAGGTGAAGTATGAGAAGGGATGAGGAATTCTTAAGAGACTGAGAGCAAAGATTTGAGGGAAAGCTTGGTAACATGAATTAAAAGAAAAAATAAGCACAAATGTAAAATGAAATCTGCACAGACTGAAGAGAAGGAATTACCGTCACCAGAATTCCACAACTACTTTCAACTTTATCCCTCCACATGAGATTAGAGTTATTAAGCTGCAGAGCACTTCTTAATGACTGGATCCTATTCTGAAGTTCAGAATTACAATGTAGCATAGGAAACACTTATTTCTCCAACAGCCTAAGGTTCATTGCTTCTTAGTGAAGACTTTCTATGTCAAATGTCAGCTTTCAATCTCTTTCTTAAGGGAATGCAAAAAAAACCCAAAAGGGAAACAAAAGGGAATGTATTTTCTCCTTGACTTGTTCAGAAATTGTTTATCTTCTGTGTTTAAGCTTTAAATAAAACTAAAAAATCATACTGGGAAAGAAACTACGCTAGTAGAATTCAAGACAACACTAATTTTAGAAAGTTATGAACATCTTATAATAGGGGGAAGGCAATCATAACAAGAATTACAATTTTAAATAATTGTTACTGAGTCCCCTTCCTGAAATAATAAAGAACTGAATTTCCTAAATACAGACTGAGCTGCACACAGAAGTAACAAAATTCTAGTACTCGATGCACAATACTAGAATACTCATTCATTATGCAGATGAAAAAGCTTTAAGAGAAAGTCTGACCCAACTGATATTGAACTGTTTGTTTTGAAACCTTAGAAAAGGTGAATCTGTGGTTCTATGCAACTATGTCACTTGGATACTCTATTGATATACAATCATGATACGCAAACTGCTTGCACTGCACCTATCTGACACTGGAACCAGCTTACACTGCACCATATTAACACTGGCCCAGTTGCCTAGAGAAGCTGTGGCTGCCCCCTCCCTGGCAGTGTTCAAGGTCAGGCTGGATAGGGCTTGGAGCAACCTGGTCTGGTGGGAGGTGTCCCTGCCCATGGCAGGGGGGTTGGAATTATATGAGCTTTAAGATCCCTTCCAACCCAAACCATTCCATGATTCTATTTGCTTTTGAATACATTGCATAGCATTCTCTCACTCTCCTATGAACAGCAATATTAAATAACACAGGATAGGAGAACAAGGAAAATGTGGTCATAGTGATGCCAAATACTGTTCTGTGTGCTGTACCTGTGATGACAAGATGCCAGATTCTAATTATGCAAATTTACCATAAATCTCAATTTTTAGCAAGCTGTTTATATTTTGGGAGAACCTTTTTTCTGAAATCTCTCAGCAAAGAAGTGTAAAGCAGAAACTTCTTTACATCTCAGAAAAGGTTAATGCTATAATTATATTCCTTATTAAATTTTCTATACTGCTGTGCTAAAGAAAATAATCTTTTATGAAATATACAATACCTCGTTTTGCCAAGGAATTGAGACACAACCCGTAACAAATTTGGAATAGAAGTCATCATCTGTAGTATCCAGGTTCACTCCTTTTACTGTTGAAAACTGCTCTATGTCCAGGACATCTTTACAATATACGGCACGTGGCTGCAGTACAATACAAGATTGCTTCATTAAGGTTTTGGGGGTTTTTGATTGGTGGGGGTGTTTTGTGTTGGATTTTTTTTTTTCTTTCTTAGATGAGCTAACAGGGAGTGAAATGTCTGCAATTTTATATTTCACATTGCTGATCACCAAATTACACTATACTACAAAAAAGAGATGCAAGAAACTTATAAGACTCTCTTCACAAGGCACCTGAGCAATTCCATCCATCCTGCAAGTAACAGAAAAGAAATATCAAAACCAGAAGCAGCATGCAACTTCTCTGGATTTCTTAATAGTTGTCATAATTCGCTCATCTTCTGTCACCTTCCTTTCAACTCCAGAGTAATTTCTTCAAAGCTAATCTTCATTTGTTCAGCGTCTGAGCTATAGAAATAGGCTTTTAAGGGCTAAAAAAATCAGCTAAGAAATTGTTCCCTAAAGCAATACAACTACTGCAAATTCTTTTGTGATCTTAGATAAAATGACACAAAACAGTTATCAATAGCTACAAAAGCATTCTCCTGCCAATTTAACAACTTTAGAGGTTTCTCTGGAGTTCACATGATTGCTGACATAGAATTATGACAGTTATTGCCTTTTTAGATACTAATCAAATCTGTCTCACCTACTTACATCTGGCAAGAATGGAGGTTCTAACATGTTAGCTTCCAGCCTCTTGAAGTTAATATTCTTGAAAATAGGATGTTGCTTTACAACTGCAGCTCCATCTTCAGTGCAACCCAGTCGTTCCCCTGGATTCTTAGCAAGTAACTGCAAAGATATGGGAGCAGAAAAAGGCTGATCCAGTGATCTAATCCCATAATTAAAAAAGAAAAATCTCTATCAAATGTCTTTCTGTAAGTTTATTTTGTTACTTGGTCTTTTATTTTAGATGAAATTAATCATGGTATCAAAATGAACTGGAAATCCAAACTACAGCATTCTGGTTGCAAAAAGATTTTCAGTAGACATAAGAATCCCTGAAAGCAGACCATTTGAAGAGTATACCCAAAGTTATATGAAGATATTTTAACTGATGCCATGCTGAATAGATTTTACAGTACAGGCTAGGCAGTAGACTTGACTTTCAGGAAATCCAGCCTTTTTTACCAATGGGTTTAAGTAATGCACATATTTTGCATAAACTAGCGAACAAAAATTTTAAAGCTTTCTGAATAGATGTGCCTGTTACTAAATTTAAGAACACACACCAAAAAAATAAAAGCTGCTGTCTTGTACATACTCTCTTAGTCAAGGAAACTAGTATACTACTCCCCATGCAGAATTAAAGTTGAGCATGCTATTGTACTCTGTCTATAATTACATGTGGTTCAAGGGATACCGGACCTTTTCACGCACACGATGAAAAATGAATTTATGGAGCCTTCTTGCATCTTGAAAAAAAGTTCTGAATTATCAAAGTTTTATAATTGAACAATCACAAACTTCCATCTGAACCAAAGAAAGATTTAAGAACTTCATCTTTGAAAAATTTTCAATAGAAGATGTTAAAATAAAGTAGTTCATCTCTTAAAAAAGATTAGAAATTTAATTTTCAAACCTCTACACCTCTTCACCCACCATCCTGCAGATGGATTTTGCCTCCTCTGAGAACTTTTCTGAATATGTTTCCTGGTCTTCCTTTACTCTTCGGTCAATCTCATCCCGTTTGACCCTTTCCTTATGCTTCCTGAACGGAGACTGTCCTTCAATCATTTCATAAATCAAGCACCCGAGACCCCACCAATCCGGGCTGAATGTATACTTCTCGTTTTTGAGCACTTCTGGAGCTACAAAACAAAACCAAAGAAACCTCCATGACAATTCACTTTAAATAGGAAAAATTCTCAGGTACTCCTTAGGTTCTATGCAGACATCTTTGTGTAAATCTTCTGTAGCTTGAAGAAACATTAATTTCTATAGGGAGGACTCTGTTTATATCCAAGAGAAGCACTTAAGTTCTTTAACACTTAAGATCAGTATTATTTACAGAGAATGAATTTTTTCCGAAGCATGGAAAGAAATGTGTTGTCACAGTAATTCATCTGCCTACCTGTGACCCTAAATTTCTTTGAACCTCAGAAAAAAAAATTAGGTACTTTCTTGAAGTTTTACCTAAAGCTAGAATTTCCAGCGTTAAGTTTTTGTTATGGTTTGAAACTTTTTGTCTCGTCTGAGAATCCGTCTCAGGAAGGAACTGGTGTTTATATTCCATAAACCAAAACTTCCTGCTAGAAATGGATAAAAGGTGGAGGAATCAGGAAGTTCTCTTCTCCTCTCTTCGATTTTCCTGTTTTCTCCGGCTCCTGGTCCGTTCTTCTGAGCTCCCGGCAGAAGCAGCGGAGAAGGGGGGAGAACTCCCCTTATCAGCTTTTCGCTCCTGACTGCTAAAAAAGCATCTGAGGAATGCTTTGAACTTCCATTGACTTTTTTTTTTTGCAGCTGAGAACTCTCTTCTCGGAATCTCGGACTTTTGGAGTTTTCGGGTTTTGTATATATTTATTTTGTATTTATTCATTCCCCTTTCCCTCTTCCCTTGTTTGTTATTTCCTTTTCCTCTGTTTATTAAAGTTGTATAGGTGTATAGTTTTCTTTAAAAAAATCCAACCAGCTTGTTTTGGTTTTTTTTCTTCTCCTTTCCTTATTCTTCCCCCATTCTCTGAGAAAGGGGGGGGGGAAGAAAAGAAGGAAGGGAGAGATAAAGAAAAGGCAAACTCTGTCTCTGCTTTGTATTGCAAAACCGAGACAGTTTTCAAGTTTATTAGTAGGTTTATAATTGACTACTAACATCTACCACCATATATTGTAACCTTTCTTTCCATAAAATATCTAGTAAATAATCCAGGCCCAATATAGTTCTTTGGATGAGTCACTCATATATTCACAGAAGCAAATTTTCTGGTAAAACATAACTAGCAAAGGATACTTTACATACCCATGTAACCAACAGTCCCAACTCGTCCTCGAACCGTTTCTCCTTCTGGAATCTGCACAGCTAATCCAAGATCTGAAATTCTGATATGCCCTATTTATGTTAAAATAAATTATACGTAGTTAGCAAATAATAAAGTATCATTACTTTTAAAACAAAATTTCCATAGCAAACCTCAACAAAAAACCCACCCCAAATCATCAAAACATTCATATACTTATAACACTAAGTTTATTTAACTTAATTAGAAAGGAGTGACTTATCATTATTCCACTCTTCCTTAAATACATAAAGGAAGAGAGGCACAGATCTAACTGATTTCCTGAAGGTCATACAAAAAAATTTGCTGTTAAGTACTCCAATTCCTAGCTTTGGCATAGGTTGCTACTGTAGGAGAAACAGAAAAGATGACTGCTCATTTCAAATTCTGTATCTATGCATCAGACACTTGCATTTTTCCATTCTGTATTCTCACCACAAACACTTAGTTTGCTGACTTCCTAACTAAACACCAGAATTTACTCCTTTTATTCCAAATATGAGAAAACTGTAGCCTGAGACACCAGGTTTTCCACTAATAAAGTACCCTAATAATGCTAAACACAAGTAATTGGAATTGCTATCCTCACTCCTCCCCCAAAAAAAGCAGCCTCACCATAACCTACTTAGAATTATTCGTATTGTGACATGTCAGCTCAGTATTAGGATTTCCCCTCCTCATGAATCAGTCTAATGTAGAGAACAGCTTCTATTTCATTTTATTAGCCAAGCTTCTCAAGTTGGCTACCTTTCCTATTACTCATGGCATTTAAACTAGTACCTATAATGTAGAAGTAGTCTGGTGGAAGACTATGATTTGTCATGAACATCATTGCTCAGATGGGGAAACAGTCCAAGAAGGGCAATGGGAGTGAATTCACCCCATCCTCCCTTACGTTCCCATGGACAGATACAGTTCTTTGCAGGACAGACTCAACAGCAAATGTTTCAAGGCAGGAACTGCATTGACATGATTCCAATTTAAAAATACATAAGGTGCTTTCTTAAGAAAAATATTAAAGACTGGACAGAAGAAAGGACAATTACATTTTCAACTCAATTTCAAAACAGAAAATTGCCAATCATCTATAGTAGAAAGATTCTGGGGGGGAAGGGGGAAACAAGCCAAACCAAGCCAAAACCCACACTTATTTCTAATACTGGATATAAGGACAGGGACAATGATTTATAGAAAGATCACAGATTCACAGAATAACTCAGGCTGGAAAGGACTTCAGAAGGTCTCTACTACAACTTTCTAAGCAAGAAGACAGCCCAAAGTGTTCAAGATTTTTTAAATTCTTGCCTAGAAAGCCTTCAAGAGTGAACACTGTATCACTTCTTTGCATAGCCTTTCCAGTGCCCAAGTGTCCTTTGTGCATATATTCTCTGCCATGCAAAAAGCTTTACAGCATCAATGTGAGTTAATAGCATATTAATATCTTATTTACATGTGATGGATAATCAAGGGGTGGGAAGAGAGAGTGGAGAAAGTCAAGTGCCACTCTATGTACTGGTTGGAAGTAACTAAATGCTCTTGAGCAGCAAATGCTATTTTAAATACAATCAGATGTGCTTCTATTCCCTGACATCTGATGAACTCCTTTTCAAGTGCAGCATCTGAGCTCCTGAAGCGATTTTATAATTAGTTCCCTCTGCTGTCTGGAACAAGATCAGAATATCCCTGGCAGAGAGGAAGCATTCTAGTGCAGTCCTGAAAGGTTATTTTTTAACTCAAATAAGCCTTCAGCTTTTGCAAGACATTGCTGGGGAGAAAAATTAAAGAATTCATTTGATGTCTAGCAAAGCTTTAGCTCTTGGAAAGTGGCTTCTCCCAAGCATCACCTTTTTAGAAATTTATCAGTCAGAACATGCTGACTTGAAAGAAAAAACACTGTGCTAATGACTTCTAAAACAGTTTTTGCTTAACTAAAATACTCAGCAATTGCAAAAACAGGCAGGTAATATTCATCCACAGCTTAGAAGAAGGTAATTGCTGCACATGTTCTACAGTTGATTCAAAAGATCCTGATAAATTTCACACAAAGTCATTAAAGAAAATTAATTTGGCTTTTGAAAAACAAAAGAACTACAAACATTTCTCCATACTATTTGTACTTCCCAGATGCCTTCCAGCCACATATGCATCAGTGACCATCAGACCTGTTTTAGTTGAAATGTTAAAACAGAGATGTTTCAGATTTCTTTTCCTCTTTTTCACTTAAACATTATAATTTACCAAGTAAAATTCTGGCCTCACATCTAACAAACCATGTTTCCGTAGTCAAAGAAAAGACAAACAGAGAACAAATCCATACAAAAGTTTTACCCATCCTATATCAAGGGGAGGAGGAAGAAGAAGGAGCAAAAGAGGAAAAGTAGCCTTTTTAGGGTGGGAAATTGACCCCTCAAACACTGTCATCGTCCCCCAAAGACCCAGTATTTTCCCCTACTTTCTAAAACGCAAAGGCAGTTTTTTCTTTACTAATTAAAGTTGACATTGGTCACTCAGGTCCCTTTCATCATGAAGAAATCCCTTTGATTTCTGGCACAGTATTAATTAGATTTGAAATTCCCAATTTAAAAATTTATTTTAATTTTTACTTACCACAGTCATCAAGGAGTATATTCTCAGGCTTCAAGTCTCTACAAATTAAACAGAATAGAAATGTCAGTTATACAAAGGCAAAACTATTAGTCACCATCAAGTACAACTGAGGCAATATAAGACTTCTTGGTTCTATTTAAAGTGATTTTTTCCAGTTTCCACCTATATGCAAAAGAGTTGTGAAGTTGAGGACCTATAATACAAATAATTTAACCATAGAACTCAAGATCCATTTTTTCCCAACTCTCTAATCCATTTATATTAACAACAGCAATTCATATTTCACAGACGAGGAACTTTACACAACACTAAAATCCTGATATGAAGAACCACCAACTTACACCCAAATTTGTGTTCAGAAGTGAAAGACTTTTCTAGTGACAGTATCAGCCATACAACTCCACAATGGTAAAACACATCAGTGGTTGCTGCAGTTTGAAGCTGGCCCCTTGTTATGTTCCACCCCGGGGTGTCAGAATATCAACAAAGAGTAATACTCCCAACACTAAGAATACGCTTAATATCATCCACTTAAACTCTATTCCTTTAATTTGGACATGCAGCTTCTAAAGCTTACTAGGCACTTCATCAAAGTTTCACAAGAAAGATTTTGTAGCTATTAAATGCTAACAAGACTCAGGAAACCGTAAAAGGGCAATTGATTCAATGTTGCAATTCTGCATTTAAGAGGCATCTTCTTGTACATTTTTACTCTAAGAACAAAAGAAGAAACTCAGTGGGATATTTGGATTTCCCACTCCCTCAAGGAAAATTTGGGGAGTCACAGAAGCTGAATCAGAAGCTGTTCAGAGGTTACTTCCAGGATTTATCCTCTAGCAGATTCTAATGAGAACATACATATATATATATATATGGAATATATGTATAAAAGATAAATTGTATATTATATATATAATTGCGATATGCATCAGAAAGTATGTGGACTACAATACAATTTCCTAGATTTATTCCATCATAAATATTGTAAGGCCAGAAATAGACAAGCAAAAATCAGTACTTGACTAAAGAGTCAGTTATTATTGGAGTAGATTATTAAAAACAGTATGTACATATATGGGTATATGCACAGTTGTGACAAAACCAGTTATTCATAGACAAACAGATACGACTGAATAATGTAAAAGAAGCAATTTTAGGAAGAACAACTCTAGAATTTACATTCAAAATGAGAGAGAAATACACACACAGTATTTGTTCACCAAGAAATCTGCATGTTTTTTTTCCCAAATATTGATAAATTGATGCTCTAAAGTATGCCCACTCATGTTAAATTTTCATTATTTCCTTATATTAACTGTATAAAGAACTCAGCAAAACACTTTGCTTCTAATACTTTTAAGTCTGGACAGTCTCCATAATGTTAATCATTTGATGTTAGATACAAGATTACAATACAGGAGAAATCAGGAGAGATCAGAGTAAAAAAAAACCAACCAAATAACAAAAAAACCAACAACCCCATACCACTATCAAAAAAGCAAAAGAAAATTCAGCTTAAACTTTAGGTAGAAACACATCTACTTTAAAGTACATAATATATGCTCTGGTTAATTCAAGTAAACAAGTTTAAAGAGTTCCATCTCCAGGAAGGCTGATTAAAGCCTAACCTAAAACCTTAAGCTTACTGGCAACATCTGCTGCTTAATAGAAGTTAATTCTGTTCTGACATTATTTTGTTTGATCAATAGTAAAACTTGGTTTTAGACAAAATTCCATCTCTTAAATGCTATTAGTTTCTAGGCCTAGCAGTTCACAAAGAAGTCAGCTTTTGGAAGTATTCAGCGGGTGGTAAGACATTGGAACAGGTTCGCCAGGGAGGTTGGGGCTGCCCCCTTCCTGGCGGTGTTCAAGGCCAGGCTGGACGGGGCTTTGGAGCACCCTGGTGTAGTGGGAGGTGTCCCTGCCCATGGCAGAGGGTTGGGACTGGATGAGCTTTAAGCTCCCTTCCAACCCAAACCATTCTATGGTTCTTCCTTTTCTAACGTCAGCAACATATGGCAAGTTACAGACAGTTTCACAAGCTGCCATTGAGCAAACAAAGTGGCTCGATCGCTATCGCAGGGCAGCGCGGGGCCCTCCTTCCAGCTCTGCACCTGTTCTTCTGATCCAGTGGGAACCCCACGAACAAAATGGCACAACTGACTCCAAGGTCCTACAGACAGCAGTAATGCCAGGAACTGCTTGAAATTCAGTAATAAGTGGTCTAAAGACACATGAAACAGACAATAAAAACTGGTATTAATGGAAAGTTAGGCCTAGTTTTTCCACCCTATGAGGCATTTTGCTACTGATGGTGACACATCCTAGATACAATAAATTTATACTAAATTTTAACATGCCTGACTTACATTAAAAATGCCATTCTAGAACTGAACCAACCAACAAGATAAACTGATTTTACTGCTATCTGCTGACACCTGTCTGCACTGAGGATTTCTATTTTCTGAAGCTCTGAATTTCACTTCTTCGACTGCCTCTACAGTCCCCTTTGCTGTGACTATACAGATGGGTAGCCACAAAAAACACATTCTCAAGAAAATATAACAGTGTGTTACAGAATTAAGGTTACATTTAATAGTTTAAACTATTTGTCTAAATACAGAGTTTAAAACTCCTCCTTTAAAGCTGGAAAACAAATGCAGTAATAGATCTTGAGATTTGGCCACAAAAAATAAAAGTAGCTCCAAATTCAGAAATTCAGTGGTCCTACTAATATTAAATACTTTCAAAATGACAGTAAAATAAGAAAAACATTTCTGCTGTATTTTCTTGCCCTGGAGAATGAAAAATATTAGTTGCCATAATTCAGAAAAAAATCATTGAATCAATGGAAATGTGCTTCATTACATTCTACATCCCACAACAACATTAAACTGGAAGCTGACAGCCTAGCTTCTTTGGTGAGAATAAAATAATTATGGCAAATTTTCCCAAGCCTTCTGTTTCACTAATCATATATAATCACTGTATTGCTGCTTAAATGCATTTCCATTAAGATGCCTGATTGTGAATTTTGATGACGTAACATAATCATTGTAATTCTGAAGACTTCCATGACCACCTGTTTCAGCTTCTTGGCTTTAAATTGACTGTAAAATTCACAGCTACACTCCTAAATGCATGATACAAAAAGAAATACATATGGAAAAAACAAATCAAGACCACCAGGGAAAAAACTACTGTTAGCACAAGAGAAGAAACAAGACTTTGTTTTACAAAAAGTTGGTCATTCCATATTAAAAAGTGCAGGGCTGAAAGTGATTCTACAGAGAAGGGTAAAATTATCCAAACATTTTCTAGTTGTAGTACTCAAGTGTAGCTGAGCTGACTCATTAGAGCCTCTTTTCATCTGTTTACATACTGGGCAGGAACTCCCTTAGTATGTCCTATACTGAATTGTTTAAATAACACCTTCAGTTATTATGATTATATTTAAGCTGTTCTTTTCCCTCCAAGCATACAAATTATTCAGTTACTAACACATGTACAGGTAACTGTCTCCTGGTCCTTCATTTTGTTATGAACAGAGGACTACAAATAATTCCCATTCGTTTAATTAAGAGGCAATTTTACTCAGAGTTGGTTGTGAAACTACTTTTCTCCTTGCTCATAAATTTAAGGCCATGCAAATTCTTAATAATTGGAAGCCGATTATGTAATAGCACAAAACAGGGCAGAGACCTAGACACTGAGACAATTCCAGAAGAAACCACAACCACTTCACTCTGGAATTACAGACAGAGAACACTAGGATTTGACATATGTGTTTGAAGGTTGTCTTGTAGGCAGATAGCTAACAAGTTGGCTTAAACACAGCGACTGTGGGGCTTTTGTTGGTTTTATTTTGTTTGGAGTTTGTTGTTGTTTTGTATTTTAAACAATCAGTTTTGTTTTCACTTGGACAATGTGGAATGACCTACTTGTAGCTGATCCATATGACAAGAATGATGAGCAAAACAATTCATCCTTGCTCCCCTCCTACATGCATGCCAAAACACACTGTGTAACATTGCAAGATTGGCCAAATTCTTTAGGGAAACCCATACAACAACCACCATAAGCCTGATTTACTCTGTGTTTCTGCCACTTTCTGCTGTGTGTATGTTAGTCTTCTATATTGGGAAGGGAAAAGACTAAGACTCATTATATTAAAGCTATGCAGGATTATAATTTAAATCTTCTTTGAAAACAAATGGTACTTGGTGTTACACAACAGAAAGATAAAGACAGTGCTCTTAGTCCTCAACTAAGTTTGTTTCACTTGTTCTGAAATCTTAATGCTTGTCAGGGGTTAAATGATGCATGTAGAGAGACAGAAAACAGAAGTAAGATCACACAATCTCCACTGCAGCACATGAGGCTTCTTACAGTTTCATTAATTCAAAAGCATTAAAGCGTTTATTTGAGGAACCTGAAATAAAAACAGAAGAAAGAGGGCAATATGGGTTATAACTGATTTTTTTACCATCTTGGGTGTAACATGCGATGCAGCAAGGGACTTCCATAGCCTTCTGTGAACTATTTTAAAGTGGGCATGAATACAAGTCTGTGTTCCTAAAACTTAGTTATTTATTTGAATTACTAATGAATATGCTCCGCATATCACAATTTATTGTCATTTTACAAACAAACCTTGAATCAACTTTATAATTTTTTAGAATATAGCAAGTATCTAGACCTAAATCAACAGTAGGAAGACAAGTAAGATCAGTAATTCTGAAGGACATGCCATGAAAAGAACAACTAAGCATTTTTTTTTGCTTCTTCTACTATGAAGTACAGACTTGTTTTAGTAGAAAACAATATATTCAATGCTGAACAGACATGGAAAATTCAAGGTGCAAGTGACTGCAGATGACACTCACCTGTAAACAATTCTCTCCTTCTGCAAATCCTCCAGACCACAGCACAGTTCTGCTGCATAGAAAATAGCCCTTTCTTCATCAAAGCCAGGATTTCCCATGTTATATATGTGAAATTTCAAATCCCCTCCATTCATTATGGTTAATACTAAACACAGGGCATCTTTCGTCTCATATGTATAGGATAAACTAACCTAAAAATGGGGCAGGGGGAGAAGACGACCATTATTCATTCATAAACCCCAACACAATTCACAGCTGTCTTTTTCCAATACAAGCAACATATGAATCCTTTTTTAAAACAAAAAGAACAAAACAGTCAAGTAGAGAATCACTCCTGTCCAGTAACTGAAGACACAAAGGAATTCACACTAATTTGCATGTATACACAAACCCTACATTACCATACAAAATTTAGTGACATATCTGTTTAGCCACCATAGATCCACCCAGACAAGAGATTTATTGATGCTGCTCCTCAGTTGCATGTCATCTATACTGCTCTTTGTTAATTCATGCATTGACCTTATTTTACTAATACCTCGGGAATTATGCAGTCAAACCATCTTCCTGAACTTATACAAGACTCAAAGCTGCCCTGCATTAGAGAAACTAAAGAAGTTACTTAAGATCAAATCTGTAGTTTCTATTCCTTCCCCCGCCTCCTCAAATAACTGTGTATTTCCCTGCCTTAGAACCTCAAGATCAGGTTCGATGGGGCCCTCAGCCTAGTGGAAGATGTCCCTGCCCATGGCAGGGGAGTTGGACTGGATGACTTTTGAGGTCCCTTCCAACTCAAGTAATTCTGTGATTCTGTAATATACTGCAAAATTTAACATCTGCTGTTTAAGTTACAAATTCAGTTTCAATAGAAAAAGCCATGCTATGCTGATGATCATCTGTCAGGATCTTCCAAATTACCTACAGAGGTTAACTAACTTGTACTGAAAACAATGAGATTTAAACAGACCTACCTAATGTAAGCTAGGTTAGGTAAAAATCAGTAGGATTTTTTCAACTAAATGTATGTATTTTTAAATGCAGTACAAGTATATAAAGGCCATAACTCAGTAATAAGTCCAAACTCTTCCTTCAGAAGCATAAATTTCACTACCCTCTAACACAGATACTTTAAATTCCTATCTGAATAGCAACACAAAATTTCTCAGTAAATGGATTTAAAAGCAAAGCAAATTGCATTTAAAATTAACATTTAAATGACAACAATTAAATGAAAAAGTAAACATTACCCAGTGGAAAGTTTACCTGGTATACCTTTGATCATTCTAAGTTATTTCACTGCTTAGTAATTAGAGCAACTAACAGACCGTAATTTATGTGATAGTATCACATTAAAGTATTAAGACTCTCATTCTGTGAAATTTCTATTAAAAATTTATATTATTTCACATCCAAAATACCTCCTTAACCCTTAGTACACAGCAAAGCAATGTAACTAACCTAAATCAATATACTAGTCAAATTAAATGTTTATCTTGAAATGTGTAAGCAGCAGAGTAAGGAATGTTGTGAAAATACACAAGGATATAAAATCTCTACTATTAGAAGTCACAGACATGCAACTTCTAATGGCAATTAAATGGCAGAGTCTCATGAAGTCACTCCTTTGTAAGTGCATTTATGAACGACCTCCAAAAATGAAATTAGAAATCAGTATTAGTTATAGGAAAATAGGTGTATGGAGGGAAGAAAGGGCTAAGAGAAGAAAACAGAGGGCAATGCATTGGAAGAAGAGACAGAGAAGAGAAACAAAGAAGGAAAAGATAAGATGGAACAAAGTGTAGGGAATATCCTCTTTAATAAACACTGGCAAACATACTCAGGCAAAGGCTGCAGCAGAAATAGAATTTAAGTGATAATTCAAGTCTGCATACTACAGAATTACTTATTCACCTTTAAACAGAGGCCAAAGATTCAGTAGCATCAGCATGCTGAAACGCAACCTAATATTTTGATTCTAAGTGAGAAATAAAGCAGGCAGACTAAAACCAATTTAATATTGGATAAAAGAGCCCTCTGCACAGAATTACTCACAATCGCACACAAAACATACTTATTACTACATCAATAATTTATCTCAGTGGTCATACATGCCCTAAACAATTAAAAAATGTCTTGTACCCACAAGCTCCTGGAAGGCTCTGAAATGAAGCAAACAAAGAAAGACAAATTTTTTAAAATAGGATCAGTAGATACTTACTACAAACCTACTATTCACTTTTTCTAGAATTCTTTTTTCATTTAGAGCCATTGATTCCCCTTTCCTCTTCTTTATTCTCTTTTTTTCTAGCTTTTTACAAGCATACATTTTCCCTGTTGCCCGTACTTGACAGGCACACACCTAAAAAAGAAGGAAGGTGTGTCAGAAATGTTAGGTTTTTTCAGAATTTTTTTTAAAGATCAAATTTTATTTTCGTTTTCTCACACCCATTTTCTCTCAGAAAATGAGGGTCTGTAAGCATCAATACAGAACTTTCACCCATAAAACAACTTTGAAGGGTCACAAAAGCTGTAACAAAAGTAGAAACAGTGATTATAAATGGGCAAACCTGTTTTTGTTGGGGTTGAATAGGTCAGTGGATCTTGTGTTGGTGAAACACCTGACTGTGGTAACAATATATGCCTAGGCAAGCAGGACAGAGAACAAACACCCATGCCACAATCGAGCAGGAGAAAGATAATGATAATTTAGAAACCCTCCTTCCCTTCAATATAGGGCTCTGGTTAAAGCATGTAGGGGGAAAAAAAGCCCAATTAATTATAAACAGAATTAATAAAATCTATAGATTTTCCTATCAGATTCATGAATATTCTATGTAATTATTAACTACGTTCTCATTGTCAAATTAAATTTTTCAACAGAAGCAACTGTTGTTAGTGTAAGTCGTCTACAACTTTGAGCATGACCTACAATACTGTAACTAACACTTTAAAAGTTTTGTTTGATGAGTTTGCCAGGTGATGTGTCAAATGTAGACTGTTAGAGTCAAGAGTTAAAAAAATCCCTGCTCCTTCTCTGTATTAACCTTTTTTTTCCTTTCCTTAAAGGTTGCCTTGAAGAAAGATACTTCTGTACTCACCTCTCCAAATCCACCTTTGCCTAGTACTCGGTAATGCCTAAATGTGTGTTTGGTTACTGGTTGCCTGATTAACAGAAAGAAACAATTAGTGTAACAGAAATTACAAGAGTTAGTAATCCCCTCCCCACTCTGAGATCTGTCTTCAGTTTCTTGTTCCTGTCCTATAACATCTTACTGAACAACAGTTGCCTTGACCTCACGAAGACAGTAGTATAATAAGCAAATTTCAAACAAAAGGGGTGCTTTGATTAGAAACATTGGCTCCCTCATGTGGTCATCAGACTTTCACAATAGCAGGAAGAAGAAAAGATGACCAATTAGGCCCTGTGCTGTTTATGGTTAGAGCCTTATCTGCTCTCATCAGCAGTCAATGTATCACCTCCAGTTGTCTCCTTTAGTTGCAGAATGCTGACATGTAGGCTGTGTTTCAATGAGGTCATCCTTACAATGCAGCATTTAAAAGCTAAACCATTTCTGATTTGGCTTTGCTGTTTGCCTTTTTCAAAAAATAAAGAGTTGTGGTATGCAGCAGCATTTCGAGAACCAAACTGTTAAGGTATTGGAGTAGTGGAAGAGGAACAGTTCACTGGAGGCAGTAAAGGTGTCAGCCATTCTAGGCTAAAACACTCCTAAACATGCATCAAAGCAGGGCTATCTCATGGTGGTGGGCTTTTTTTGTTTTGTCTTAAAAGAACATTCATTGTTAATGCAGCTTTGTTCTCGGGACAACAAATGCAGACTCATTTGGTAGAGTATTTGGTTTAATTGTTTTAGTCACTTCCCCAGGTCTCTTCCTGGCTTTTGCTACTAATTCAGCCAAATAAAGATACTGAATAATTGGAATTTACCATAAAATAATGCTTGAGCACCTTAATGTTTGAATATGTTGATCATGATATCCAGCAGTGCTGAATCAGAATCAAGTTGCCTCAATTTCAGTCTTCTGAAAAAGTTTGGACACTCACTTAGTATTGATTTAAAAGGCCAAACTAGATTCTGATATATACAAATCTTGCTGTCTTGTAATTACTAGATCTGTGTTTGTACCACCTTGAAAAACTGATTACTTACCCAATCACCTAGTGGGTTATAACACTAGATTAGTCTGCTTATTAACCACTAAATTAGACCAATTTTGAAACTGAAGGATGGTATCATTCCCAAGAAAGTCTGGTTTCCCAGTGCACACTTGAGAGCCAAACCTATATCCATATGATAATAAATTTCCATTTACCTAATTTGAATCTACTACTTAAAGACTCCCAAACAGATAAGTCCGTTGGAGTACTGGCTCTCTCACTGTCCCACCAACATCATCCTTGTCTTTCAGATCATAAGTTCTTAGACGCACAGTGTCATTCATTATGTCTCTACAGCACTTCTACCATAACAAACAGAACTGGCCACAAAGCAAAGCAAAATTATAATACAAATATTATAAATAAACTTACTTTTCCAGCCATTTCCACTGTAAGAAACGGGAAAAATACACACTTTCCTGGTAAGCTTCAAAAGGTCTTCTGCTTAGGTATTCATGGACAACTCTAACAACAGGAAAATAAAGTCAATCTTACACTGAAAAAAGTGATGAAGCAGGAGATGCTATCAATCTATTAAAATACACTTGAATGTATCAATGAAGCTGTAGGCAGAAAAACATTGTCACTGTGCTTTACAATGGTTTTAACCTAGATGCGTCACAAAGTAAGTGCCTATCACAGAGAACTGTTCCTGTCAAAACACCAGTGAATGCCAAACTGCTGTTACTTACAGTAGCTAGAAAGTTTGACCTCTCATTAAGTGCATTCTCATTAAGTGTCTCCACGCTCACCTTGACATGAGCCTCTCAGTAGCTGTGCAATGGATGTATGATCCCACAAATATCACCTCTGAAAGATATTTACAGGTTTTCATACATTCTTTGCAGACTGGTAAGTAAAATTTGGTTCTAGGATTTGAAACTGAAATATTAAATGCCAAAAGCCAAACCTGAACACCAGGTACCTTATCATTCCTCTTAAATTAAATGGACCAAGGGAGTGGAGGGGTGAGAAGAAAAAAAGGAAAACAAATCATTCAAACTGTATTCAGGTATTTATTGGACAGAGGAAAGGTGATGACCTATACAACAGATCCTCCATTTGAGACATGTTTTACTGGGCGTTCTCACACATCCTTTTCAATCTTATAATCTCAGGTTGTTATAAATTATGCTTGTTTTTGTTGCTGGGGAGATGGCCCAAGCAGTGACAAAACATGTTGTAATCCTTCAGACATGATCAAGCATGCCTTGAAGAACCAGTAATATTAGAAACATAAAGGCTTTAGAAAGACATGCAACACTGGTAAACATGTACTGTCCCTCCACGAAAAGCCTTCCTTGCTGCTGCTGTGTGAAATATCACTTTGTGACTTCAGAACTAAACCAAGTTGTATTTGTTTGTGTTAACTATCACAATCAATCCTCTAATCAGCCATCTTAATGGAATATGGCCTCAGCTCAATCCGTTTTCAAGAACTATAAATTATGTAACATTGTTCAGAAACCTTTCAAGCTCCAGTTTATAAATTTGTATTTTTCTAAGTCCCTTCATTGTGGAAGAGAAGTCACTCAAAAGGTAAGAATATAATGAAGAGAAATATTATTCTAACTTAAAGAATACTTGGTAGCAGATAATGGTGTGATTTTATGCAAAAATAGCATTAAAGAAAAAGCTCTGCAAAAGTCAAACACCTACACCACATCTGAAGGAAATCTGGTACTTTAAAAATTTGTTACAAATCTCTTGCCTATACTCATTTCAGAGACCAAATCCTCCTGGGTGCAATAACTTCACCTTTCATTTCTCTCAGAAACACACAAATTTTTTCTTTGTGATACTCAAACTTAGCACTATGCATTTCTAACTTACCTAGTACAGTCCATAAAAAGATCCTTAGAAGGGTTATTTTCCAGTCTTGCTCTACACTCATTTACTGTTTCCTGAGGTATTTCTGGCAAGTGTGCTGCAGACTTTATATGATTAAAAAAAAAAAAAAAAGAAGGCAACAATGAAAACAATTCTGTAAATCAATAGAAAACATAAAAGTTCTGTATGCAGAGTGAAATAAAATCTGCCAATGCAGGAGAAGGAAAGGAATGGTTTGGCTAAAAAGAAAACCAAGAAAGCCATATTCAGGCAAAATTTTTATTTGTTCCTTATTACAGAAAAATGCATTGAAAGCTATTAAAAGTTATTTACTATTTCAGTATCTGGGGAAACAAATTTGGCAATAAGCCAAATTTCTTTTTTTTTTTCCACAAGTCTACCACCAGAAAAGCAAGTTATCTATTTGGTTTGGTAGGAAAAAAGGGGAAAGAAGCACATATACATTTTGGGAAACGATTTCAAACCAGCCCAAAGAAATCTGTTGTTTTGGGGTTTTTTTTCAAAAACTGCATGTGACTTATGGTAGTCCTAAAGAAATTATCAGAAGAGATGTGGCAAACTTGGAGTCTATCTGCTTTTAAGGCATTTACAAGACCTTCTGTAAAGCCTTCTCAAGATGATCAAAGTAAGAGAAAGAGGATGAGCATCTATTCACAGAAAGCAAACGTCTAATTATTTATCCACAGAAAAGCTTCTATCGAACACCAAAGAACAGGCTCTTAAAAAAATCGATGTGTGTTCTACTATATGCAAAAGATCAGCTATTAATGATCTCCATGCAAAATGCAGAGAAACAGAATGCTAAAGAATAAAACAAAACAAAATAGCATTTCACTTTGTGAAAACCTGCAGCAATGCTGAAAATTTACAGCAAATCAACCAAGGTGACACAGGAGACTGAAAGAAGCCTGAGAATGTCAAGAATTCCTCATTCTCACGTCTTCAGACTACAAAACTCTCAGTTAAGTTGCTAATAAGTTTCTTTAGGTGCTAAATGAGTTTGTTTAAAAATACATATTTGCTTGAGACTAGTATTCTAGTTAGAAAACATAGAAGAATAAATCCTAATAGTAGTAATCTTAAAAACAGAGAACAGTCAAGTTTTTACTCAAATTGGTAAGTTTCACAATTTTAGAAGGCAGTATATACCCTTCAGAAAGACTAAAATGGGACTAAATAAGTTTGAAAGTCAATTTACTAAAAACAATGCAACCACTTAGATCTGTATTTATCTGTTATTTACAAAACACTTGAGACAATATTTTGCAATATAATGTATTTACCCCATTAGTGAAGTATGTCTCTAAAACTTTCAGGCCACAGTCTATACGCTTTTCATCTGAAGATACCTCATATTCTGCCTAGGGAAATGGAATTGAAAATTAAATTATGTTCAGAGCTATTTGGCACTACAGTCTTTCATATGACACTAGGTAAATTTTAGTATGAATAACACGATGCTCCCAATATAGAAAGAACTGAAGGTTCTAATTGTTTAAAATCTACTTAAATATTTTTAGGCTACATAGTACAACAAGAATGAAAGACAGTCTTAAGAAAAAAAGCACATGGAATTTAACTTTTGGAAAACAGATGAAAACTAACAATTAGTCTAAATGCAATTACAGAAACTGCATCCTAGAGGTTAAATTGGATCAATTACAATGAAATAGTATCTATGCAGTATTGTAGGACAGAATGCTGCAGATGGGAAATAATTAAATAAGAGTACAATAATCAGCTTTTTCTTCACCGTTTTTTTTCTTTCATGTATTTTTCTTTACATCTTGGGTAAAACTGGGATAAAACTGCTACTTTCTACAAGGTCATGTTAACTGGAAGTAAGTGAGATCTAAACCAAACCCTACCTGATTCTTTGAGAAAATGTAACTGAGTAGATACATAATTTTTTGAAGTTTTTGACTTATTAATATATAAAAAGACCACTGTGCAATACAGTGCATTTTGCAGATAAACAACTAGCAGCTTAGTAGAGCTCCAGAGGTAGCTATTTATAAAAACAAAACAAACCATCAAACAGATACTAGCATTGAAAAACTCCAAGGACTACTTACTATTATTAATTTTATGGAATAATCTAGAAGCAGACATCAGAAGTTGCAACATTTAAAGATAACACAGAGTCTGGGGAAAGATGAATTAGTAAAGACCAATCTTAAACTACAACCTGTATTAGCTTCATAACCTGGGCCAACTCAATCAAAGCTTCCTTCCTATCTCAGAATGTAAACCATAGAATCGTAGAACATGCTGAGTTGGAAGGGACCCATCAGAATCATAGAGTCCAACTCCTGTCCCTGAGCAGGGCACCCCAAGAATCACACCATGTGCCTGAGAGCATCATCCAAACGCTTCAGTAGGGCTTAGTGCTGGGACCACTGCCCTGGGGAGCCTGTTCCAGTGCTCAACCACCCCATGGGTGAATGCATGCACCTAGGAACAAAAGCTGTAGGGCTGGCCTCCAGAAATGGAGGACTGCATCATACAAAACATCAGTTTGGCATATAGGGACAACAATCATTAAGAACCTCATAAGAAGTTCCAAGTGATTGATCTAACCAGAAGAGAACTAAAGTACCTTTATAAAGAAAACTGAAACACTGAAAAATGACAGTTCAAGAACCAAACACACACAATACTGGAAGTAACAGAATTCCTGAATTCCAGTTCTGCAACTAATTCCAACTAACCCACACTGACTCACTACTAAGTCATCAACATCTTTTTCTGCTGAGACATTATAGAATCAACCACTCCAGCATAGTACTCAAATCCATACACAATTGCAAGCCGTTGTTTTTGCTACTTTAATTCCAAACGAATCAGTCTAATGGTAAGGAATCAGTCTAATGGTAAGGAATTCTTCTGCAACTATCAAACAACCAGAGCAGATCAGAAAAGTTAATCACCCATAGCAGTGCAGTTACCATCTTTAACATTTCCAATTATGCCAAAGTATTCACTGATTTAACACAAAAGGCACACTGTTTTAAGCTGATACTGTAATTTAAAAGAAAATTTAAGAGACAGCCTTGTCAACTAACTTCTGTTATTCAGAGAGCTTAGGAGAGAAGCTTGAGCTGTCCCCCATTCTTTTTCATACTTGAGTAACCTTGTCCCCAGCTAGTGAAATGAGTCACTAGTTGACTGGACAACTGTAATTCCTCACTTTAATTTCTGCTGCTTTTATTCAATTATTTCACAACTCTTCTTTCTGTAAAGCCAAGCTGACTCCAGAGGGTCACACCCTCTCACAAGTTAAAGCTTACCAGTCTTAGTATTCAGTACAGGTAGACAACATAGTATGGTACTACCTTGATTTTGCCATTTGGGCCTCCTGGAATAATCATGCTGCTGAAATTGCATTGCTCCATACAGGAGAGTCAGAAAGCTCTTTTAATTTAGATGCAAGGCTCTTAAGACAATATAATTTTATGCCAGAAAGTTTATTTTCAGAAAGATTAAGTCTAAAATTTATTAAAAATTTAAAATAAAAAAAATGGCAAAACCCAAGGTAAAAACCCCACAACCTTAGCCTTTCCCTTCACATTACTGCCTCATAAACAAAAACAACAGAAAAATCTCAACCCCACCCCAAAAAAAGCTTGAACAAGCTTGCTGAAGTCCAGTCCAGAAAAGGGAATCAGGCTAATTCAGGAACCTACTGCAGGAGATAGCAGGTATTCTATCTCACTTCCTTGATCGAGGCAGCACGCTAGCTTTCAGATCATAAGAGCCATCGATCAGAGATTATCTTAGCTCTTACGAGAATTCTGTTTCAGTAATTCCCAAACACACTTCTTCACCTTGATTATTCAAATGGAAGTTGAAAAATAAAAGTAAATTGTGAAATCATCCATTACCACAGGTTATCTCAACCATGACAGACTTTGTTAAATCACAGCAGTCTTGCAATCCACATAACACTACAGGCTGCACATTTCAAAACAATTCAGGATTTTCAGTTAGTGTAACACACAGTTACTCCCTACAGCCAATTTCACCTGAAAAAATGACATTTGTAGAGCAAAGACACACTGCCTTACAGTCATGCCTAAAATTTTTTTTCTCCTTTGTGCTGCCAAAGATTCTGCTACTCCTTATCTAAGCTTTTAAGGATTGAAAATGCATATGGAAGTTGTAACCGTTAAGGGTCAATCCACAGCTGTCAGCAGTCTCCCCATTGTGCGATGCTCACTCCAGGCTCTGGTTTACATTCACTTCAGGATATTTAGCTCCACTGTTCTGGAATTCCGTTCAATTCATTCTATGTCTTCAGCTCTCAAATTCATCTCTGAAATTTGGTGCTGGAACAGCTAGAGTCACAAAGTACAGTGAAATCCACCTGGGCAGTAAGCCTAATTACACAAGGATTCATTGACAAATATAAGGCCATTCTACCTATTTGACACTGAAGTTTCTTTTTAGCTGATCAAGTGTCTCACTTTATATTCCCGGAGGGGGAAGGAAGATATGATGAAGTGTGGGGCACAGCAATAATCCCACGTACTTCCTTACACCCTGCACCTTTCAGAGCTGTCTTGCATTCTGATACTGCATTTTGGGACGCATGTAAGCAGCAGCACCATGCTACTTCTGTCTTTGGTCATTTGCTCCCTGAATATAACAACAAAACCAGGTGAGATGAGGAAAACTGTTCTGTCTGCAGCATTCTCAGTTTAAGGTTGTATCTTACTGCGCTTGGATCAACTAAGAGGGACAAAGAATAAAGAGCTCTGAGCTGTTAATTCTCTCCTCTTTAAGGACTGCCATGTGCCTGCCTACTCTTCTCATTACCTTCCCCCTACCCATGATGGTTTTTTCTGAGGATTTTTTACAAAACATGGCTGCAGGCACGCTTCCTTCCTCCCCTCATTCTTTAGTGTTAAGATACCAAGATGCAAATGTATCAAGACAAAACACTTTCTTTTCCCTTGGTTTCTAAAATCTGGTCTCTCTCCTTCCATAGGTGGTTCCCTAAATCTCTGTCTCCATTGTATTTTTTTTAATTAGCACATTCTGTCTAGCCTAGGGCTTCCATACAAGTTTCAACATTTTCAAGTCTGAGTATCTTAAGTAATATTCGTTGTACGCACATTCCTCTAGGCTCAAGAAGTCAAGCAGCATGTCCTTCTAAAATTATTTGTCTCATTCCCATCATGCCCATTTTTGTCGCTCTGACCACACCACGATGGCAGATAAATACTAAACATTTTCCTTTAAGTAACAGAGCCAGAGTTTTTTGACATTCATCAAAAGTTACAGCTTCACAGTTGGCAAAGAGTAAACTGTAATGTATTTTCATGTATGCAGCATCAGTGAATGGATGTGTTTGGAGGAAATTAATATTTTATGAAATTGTTGTGTGTTAACCTTGGTAGGCAGCTAAGCCCCACACAGCCACTCACTCCCACCCAGTGATAATCAGAAGGGTAGAGGTCAGAAAACTTGTGAGTTGAGATTAAGACAGCTTAATAGATAAAGCAAAGCTACACGCACAAGTAAAACAAAGTAAGAAATTCGTTTGCTTCTTCCCATCAGCAGGCAGATGTTTAGCCATTTCCAGGAAAGCAGAGCTCCATCATCACACGTAATAGTTACTTGGCAAGACAAACGCTGTAACTCTGAACATCCCCTCTTTCCTCCTTCTTTCTTTCAGCTTTTATTGCTGAATACGGTGTCATATGGTATGGGATATCCCTTTGGTCAGTAGGAATCAGCTGTCCTGGCTGTATCTCCTCCCAACCTCTTGTGCACCCTCAGCCCACTTGCTAGTGGGGCAGCGTGAGAAACATAGAAGGCCTTCACACTGTGTGATCACTGTTTGGCAAGAACTAAAACATCCTTGTTAACAACACTGTTTTGGTCAAAAATCCAAAACGTAGCACAGCATCAGCTACAATGTAGAAAATTAACTCTATCCCAGTCAAAAATCAGCACAAAAATCAAACTTTTTACAAACAAAAATGGGTATCAGTAGCCCATAGCTTATACATCTCCAGTTTCTTACTGCTTACCACTGCATCCAGAAATTCAATGCATCTTTTCAAATCTGGTCTGGAGTCGCAGAACTGTCT
Organism: Aegotheles bennettii; assembly: GCA_013398125.1. Classification (NCBI taxonomy): domain Eukaryota; kingdom Metazoa; phylum Chordata; class Aves; order Caprimulgiformes; family Aegothelidae; genus Aegotheles; species Aegotheles bennettii. The sequence goes on from VZRW01002219.1 coordinate 127,834, forward strand.
GAAGAGGAGTCTTCCTATTGGCTGTTTGTCACAAAGCTGGTTATAGTCTCTTTCTAAGAAAAAAATAATAAGTAGGACTCTTTATTTATTTTTCTTTCCCATAACATAGTCCTTACTCCCACTTGAGAATAGGTCAGATAAACATCACTAAAATGTGAAGATTTTACATTAACATATTTAACAAAGACATCAAAACTACACAGTGATCTCAAAGAATAGTGTAACACTCACTTCCAGTCATGTTTGTCTCTTATAGCCTAGCAAATTTATTAAAAACACTGAATGATACGGTTAAGTTTCATTTATGTTGGGGGGTGGAAAGTAACAGTACTGTGAAACAGCAATTTCAAAGTAAACAAGATTGTTTGGAAAGAAGATAATACAAGAGAATACAAGATAATAACAGAAAAGGCTAAGAAGTTATTACAAGTCATTAAAAAAAGTGAAATAAATTACAACATGATTCCTTTTTCTAATTCATGGCTTTGAAAATTTATACTTTAGGAGCAGTTTCCTTTAACAAACAAAGAGCTATGATACAGCTTTTATCTTCTAATAAATTCACCTTCTCATAAGTTCTCCATCACATAAAAATTCCAATAGCTTTTTTTGCTAATTAGCATTCAGAATCAAGACAGAATCCTTCCAGTTAACACCACCAAACTCTTACCCTTCCTCCTCAAAAAAATCAGACAGACCACACTACAGGACACCTACCGATTGAGCATCTAATACCTTCGCAATGACCAACAGGTGGCAACTTCAGCATCTCTCTCCATTTTTTACTACGCCCACTCCGTTTGCCTGTAAGAAAAATACCAGTAATGTCAGAAACAATATCACGTCAGAAAAAATAAACATAACATTAACAGCATAAAATTACGTCACTTCTGCACAGATCTGTCAGACCACTTTTCATGCCTAGAAAGAAATCAGTTTATGAGGATACCCAAACCAATAAGAAACCTGATACAGAAGAACTTTTACATAAAACATTAAGAAATACAGAAAGTCTTTTGCAAGACAACTATTTTGCATATTGGCTGTGCATACTGAATACCTCTGCAGAGACAGGCAAATATCGAGGTATTCTGAACTTTACAAACAAAACTGAAACATCAAAGACAGAAACTAAAAAAAAAATAAATCAAGAATTCTCTCTCAATCGTGGTGATGAATGGAAGACGTTAAAGTTGAGTAACAAAATACATAGAAAAAGTTCTTAAACACATTTTTGGATAATCAAGTTGTACATAAATAGTCCCTTCATTTTTTTAAGGGCAATAATAGTAATAAGAGTAGACCCCACTAATAAATGAGTAGGCATTGCTCAAATACACACCATTTACTCTGGACAAAAGGAAGATACAGGATATCAGGAAGAATTTAGATGTTGTAGAATTCAGATCTTTTCAATGCTTCAGATTTCAGAGCACTAGTATGAAACTGATTTTTAAAAATACTACAGCGTTTCCCCCATTGTTTCTCAAAAATAAAAAATTAATCTGTGCTCCATTTTCCATGTTAAATTGGAATTTTAGCATACTACTTTGACCTGAAGAAGTCAATTCCATTTACAGTGCATACTTATCAAAAAGGCAAAGAGACAGATACAGGAATACGTTGGGTTTTTTTAATTGCAAAACATTTCAGCGGAAGAGTCATTTTTGTGCTGCAAAATATTTTAAAAGATTTTACTAAGTGATATGGCCAGATGCATTTCCACATGAGAGAACAGTAGCAAAACTGCACAGAAACTTTCTAACTGTAGCAAAGCAGTGCATACCGTTAACCACAATGGGAGAGAAAGGAAGGGAGTTACCCTGTGTAACCCGAATAGAAACCACGCAGCAAACAGTACTCAACTCTTTCAGAATTAAATCGTTAATGAGAAAGGAACTAACATTTTCAGAATAACAAAATATGTATTTAAAAAACCCACTTCTCGCTCAAACGTACAGCTTCTTGAACAGTTCCACCATTGCAGTCAGACCTTAGCTCCTAGCAAATCTACATTATCTTTGCTAACAGGAACATTGACATCTCACTGTGCTACTGCCACAAAATATTCTCTACTCTAGTATCACTAGAAAAGTAAACAAATAATTAATATAAATCCTTAAAAACCTGGCTTGCAGAGATTCTTTGAACCGATATCTACTCTCTAGAAAACCTTCTTCTGCACTTTATTTCCTAATGTTGCTTTGTAATTAATTCGCCTTCCAAAATATTTTAGAACACAAATACATTGAATCTTCTTCCCTCCCCCACACCTCATGCAGTACCAGAACTAATCATGAGGCTGTAACTACCAGCATCGCTAAAACAAACTCCAACAATTTTAACAAAATAATTTTGATGTTAAAAAGAAGTTGAATATATGTTTGAAGAAAATCAAACCACACAGAGCAAAGAGCATTTCTAACAGAACCGAACACAAACCAAATCAGGGAATACTAACATAGATAGCCTGTACATTGAATAGAAAAGGACTGGGTATAGATTATTATGTGATCATGAAAAACAATGACAGAAGCATCAATTTTTAATCATGCAACTGAAAAATACTCTAAGCTGCAAGGTCCACAGAAGTTTAATTTCTTCTATTAGAAACTGTTCAGAAAGACTCATTTGCGCATGACACAGTACAATCAGCATTGACCAAGAATGCTAAACTGACCTAAATTCATACCACAATGCTGCCTGGAAAAAGTAAAACTGAGCTGTGATATACACCAAGTATGCCATCTTCTGAAGCAGAGTCAAATGGAAAAAAAAACAAAACACAGCAACAAAAAACCCAAACCAAAAAAAAAAAAGAGGATCACTGGTGCACTACACTTCAAGTCCAACACAAGAAAGTCTGCTGTATCTTGCCCCAAATATTGGGCCAGTTACTTACGATGTGACCATTATGAATTTCCTTTTACAAGAAGGGACCACATGCTAGAATGCAATTGAATTCACCACCCCACAGAGGTCAATAAAGACTACACATAATTTATCAATGATACACAAGAATCAAGTGCTTAGGAGTATCAACTAAAGCAACATGCTCTCTCTTTTCTCCAAACTGTTATTATATTTACAGCAAATGCACAGAAATTCTTTATGTACCGGTAATGTAAAGAGAATGCATGACCTACATAATTTACAGATAAATTACCCATTTCTGGTAAATTATGGGAGAAGGCCAATTTGTTTGTCATATTATTGCCTAATTGCAAAATCCTTTTCCATTTCTGAGGCAGTTTAAAAGAAGTATCAAATCAAATTATAATAGTTGTGGTTTGTAAGTGTCTTAATATTGATTTCAGAGTTTCTATTCTGGATCTCATTCTAAAATACTTCAGATAAAATTCTTCCAGAAAGACCAACAGCTTACTTTCCAACACAGCAGCAACAAAGACATTAGGTTAATCTGCTTTATGGTTGACCTATGCGGTTCAGATGAATTACCACTTTTGCCTCTTTCAGATGTAATTGCTGGCTAGAAGAGTGTCCAACTTGAAGCCACTCATCTTTTACAAAGAGAAGGGTGGATGCAGCAATACACCATTACAGTGAGGAAACACTGCAGTTACATTTTCAGGTATATGAGAACCTTACCTCCTTCTCCTCAAATTATTTCTTAGAATTTAATCATTTACCTTTTTATGGCTTTGCTTCTTAAAAGATACATACTAAATTCAAATAGGTCATTGTGTTAGAATATAGTATGGGAAAGATGTTTAGATGTTCCCATGGTTGGCTTGTTTATCAATAAAAACACACCAGGTGCAAAAAAAGCAACTGCTGTGGCAAACCAAAACAATCTGGTGTAGAAACAGATTTAGACACATAATACTATTTTTCAAGTCTTCCCATAGCCACAGTGATCTTCCTTACAGATAGGGTTTGTAGTGTGACTCTCATTTCACTGAGCACAGTGTTCAGGGAGCATTATTAGTCAGTCTTCCTTGAGACAGAAAACTTGGATTCTGTCCTACAGAATGAAAATAGCGAGAAGCATCGTACTATCTCTGGCTAATAAATGTATACAGACTCTGTGTGCTAAGATTCAGTGGCTACTACACTGACACTGAGATTCTGTCTAGGAGTTATTCAGGGACCTTCGTGTTTCAGCTTTGCTGTCTGTAAAGGGCAAGCAACGTGTCTCTGTGGTTGAGAAGCACACAGCTATGTAGCACTGGGGGTGCATGATTGCTACAACACCACTCTTGCAAAACTGATTCCACAAACCAGATTGTCAGATACCAGCTGAGAAATTCAAACCAGACCACACCCAGATAAGCTCTGAAAGCATAAAATTGCAACAAGACAACCTACAGCATGTCTTTAATTGTATAAATAAATCAATTGGTTCAATGGAAAATGCAAAAGAATTGATGCAGCAGCTCTACATCGTCTACACTGAGATGCATGAGAATAATCCAGGTAGGCAAGTTTCCTAACAGATTTTAAACTCATGTGAATTCAAGTCTTCTACTTACAGCCACATTTTACTTCAAACCACTCACAGTAAGGATTAAAACCTTCCACTGCAAAATCAAAACATTCCTGTTTAATTATGGCCTTATGCTACAAAGACACTTGCAAACACTGCCCTCAAAGTAACAGATACTGATGGTATGCCCCTACTGCACAAGACCCACCTTCAAGGCACAAAACACTGAGGAATTGATACCTCAGGTCTTCAGAATGGTAACACTGAAGTACCACTAACCTCAGGCTGGGAGGTCACACACACCACCACTTGAGGAAGGCCGTCATGCTTCCAGTTCCAGAAACATCTCATTCAGTACTGCTTTGTGGGGTCTCTGCAACCTTCTCCATTGCTTAAATCAGATACACTTTTTGACATCTCAGTTCCTTGGAAGACAAGCCTGGTCACAACAACTGGGTTTATCAGAGTGGCATCTTTTTTATACGGAGAAAGACTTTTTTTCTAGAAGTATGCTACATATAAACTGGCTGGCTTTCAGCAAATTTACCAGAATCACCTAGCTGAAAATTCAGGTTTCATCACAAGGTAGGCACCTGACTCTTCAGTGTTATAAAGGCTGAATACAAACAGAAGCAAAAATGAAGCAGTTCAATAAACAAACACATAAAAGATACCTATAGATTACATATTGTCAAGACATTTTTAAGACAATATTCCTCACATTCACAGATTCAATTGCCTAGAGATGGACTTCAGCAAGGTAACGCTCGAGTTCTCTTGCTCATCTGACTGCTGGAGCAGTAACACTGTAAGCAGTTAAAAACCCCAAGTATCTATGTGAACATTTGTGCAGCTTGTTTATATGCACAATCATTTATTGTTCCCACAGCTATAACCACTTGAACAACTGGTTCTTCACATCGGCTCTATATACAATTCCAGTAATCATGTGCACATTTAAGAATGCTAGTGCATACATGCTGAACAGCTTCTGCACCTCTTCAGAAATTAGGTATGAAAGTCTTACATCAATTTAAGTAAATGTAATTAATCTGAACCAGAATTTATTACTCTAATCTTGCAGTCAAACAATGCAACGTCTCTGTACAGATTTCATTTTGATATGTCTGTAACAACTTCATGAAAAAAAAACAACCAACAGTTTTCTTAAACTCCAGTTTTACAGACGACTCCTTAACAAGGATCTTTTTATCATGATGGTAGATCATGACTGAAACAAAAAGGAAAGAAGTAAAATCCCTTTAAGTAGATTGTGAAACCTCTAGTTCTAATTGCCACCTTTCAAATAAGCAAAGCAGCAGTCTGTATCAATAACTAGACCTCTCATGTTGTGTTTATTTAGTAAATGTAATTATTTAGATTCCAACATGCCCACATGCATTCTTCTTACAGTTCATTAAATAAAGGAAAAAAAGGCAGACATTGTGCATAATTCTGTACAAACACAGGAAGACATGTTTCCTGCCACAATGAGTTTACAGCAATTTAAAGCACAATGCAATAAGGGAGCGCAGTAGAACACAGAAGGCAAATAAGGGAAGAACAGACAGAAATAACAGCAACTACAAAAACTCACAGCACTCTCACATTAAAATTTGTATTTGCTTCTGGTGAATGGACTTTGTGGGTATGACTGTGCCTTGGTTTCCCACTTGTCCATACTCCTTAAAGATTTTAGCTCAGTTTGACAGCCAAACTGCAGTGATCTGAGACATCTCCTTGGAACTTTCTTCCTAATTACAAATGCACGCATTGTAGGTTATCTGCCCGTGTATCATCACCAACACCATACAGAATTATTACCCTATGCTGCCAGCAAAAGTAGGATGTATTTTGCTTGCAGAATTATTTCAGTTATTTTTAAACCTGGACAGACAAAGCACACAACTTGAGTGGACTGCTTATTTTTTTACCAGGAGTGCTAAACTAATATAATTTTAATTCTGAAACGAGTATCTTTCAGGATTCACTTAAGCCAAACTGTGATCACATTCTACTACCGAAAGGTTCCTGCTAACTCCATCATTGGGCTGCACCTAACAATTATCAAATCTGAGGGAGCTTGCTGATCCATCTGAAAACTAATTTTGGGGAAAAAAAAACCCAAACCCAAAACACCCAACATAGTAAAAAACCCATCACAACCACCCACGCACCCTAAATTGGTTCATAGATCCAAATGGAAACTATTTTACCCGTTCTACAACCACAGGCTAGAACCAATACAACCAAGAGCTTGGGGAAAAATCTGCTTGAGGCATGACCTTAATTTAGCCTAAATCAATCATGACATAGAGCACATTATATGCCTAACAGCAGACCCAGTTCTCATTCACAAACTGCTCCTGCCAGAGCAGTACAAATGAATTTTATAGTGGATGCAAATGGACCAGGTATGTTTAAAAAGCACTCTTGGCATGGATCCTCAATTGGAATAAACCGCCATCGGCTTCAAAGGAACTACAGATCTACCCTTTGGAAGTATTCTTGGAGACTACTGCTTTAGGCTATGAAAAAAAAAGGAAGGCTCCTAAGCAGTTTAAAACACACAGTGATTAATTTCTTTTCTTCAAAACATCACAGACTACGTGTGGGATGTTGAAATGAATTTGGGGCTTACATGTACTCAAAAGATTTGTTAAGAGTGATTGAAATAACTACAAAAAACAGAAGATGCAAATATAAATAAATAAGAAAGTTAACATAAAATAAAACCACATTTTTGTGAACTTTCAGATTTTTTTAGAATAACTTAGTTTATATTATTTGCTCCCACTTATGGGATAAACTCTTCAATGTCTTTCAAGAGATACTAATTTCAAAGATATTTCTGCTAGAAAAAAATGAATGTGTTACTTTCTCTGCTCTTATACAAAATAGGAAGTCACATTGCTGTACATTATTCTTTTACACATAAAAATCCCTCTAGGTGAAAACCTGAGTAAGGATACCATGAAATTGCAAGACTTTGCACCATCTATCCCACAGTTCGTACACTGTATCGCTTAACTCTTACCTGGTTTTCTATCTCAGTTGCTGCACTACAGTGCTCATAAGAACAGCTTTGAGTTTGCTTTATAATCTCTTGTTTTTCTACTGAGTCATTTCTGCTTGTTCCACCATAGGGTTCACCTTAAGAGGAAGTTTTCCGTTTTCTTTTTCACATACAGATTTCCCTCAAAAAGTAACGTATGCACAAGAGGAAAGACCTGGATTGGCATAGAAGGCCGCTTATCCCAGGAAACTAGGACAGGGAATCACAGAACACTTTCCGCTACAGTTTTCACCCAGGGGCAAATCCCTCCATGAACAGGTTAGCTCTTGGCATGAGCAGGTCAACTGGAAAAGTAGACGAGGAAAGAAAAAAACTCCCAGTAGAGCTCCTGACTCCTTAATCCTTCGTCCATAAAGTACCATACTTTGTGTTATCACAATATTTTTTAGCAGCAGGCACATACAAGAGTCATATGTTATGAGCCATCACTAACACCCACGTGCGTGAAGAACTAGCATTTGATTATTAAAATAATGTGGTTTATTAAAGGTTTGAAAAATCGTCTTAGAGAATAGCATCATAAGACAAAATTTAAAGTTTTGAGGCTGGGAGGAAGCTGAGGCTTTATCTGGCCTGAAAAACGGAACTAGTAAACTCTTATAAACCAATGTTATCATCATGCAAATCGAATTAGCAGATTTACACCTCTAATGAACAAAATTAGAAGACTGTTAGTGAGAAGGAAGTTAGTCTAGAAATAGCGATACCACTTTGTTTTTATTCTGTAGGAGAAGAAAGCAGCAGTAAAAAAGATTCACTTTGTCTAAGCACACCAGTTAGTTCCTGCATCTCTAACTAAATAGATCAAATTTACTTTCTACATATCACAACAGATTTGAAGAGTGGACATGCACTGAGCTGTTCAATGTGTGCTAATTCTGCACACCTACAAATATAAAACCCAAATGATATTCACATCCTAACAATATTCACACCCAGAAGTGTTAGAGTACCTAAAATTAGAAGAAAATTATGAGTACAAATCTGGGATTATAATTTTGACTGTTAGGTCTGGTTTATGTGCTCAGGTATGATTTGTTTAGGCTTGGTTTACCAGGCATTTCTGAATTCGCATTAAGGCTCTGCCATACCCTTTCACCAGATGAAGACAAGCATGCAACACCTTTAATCCTGTTTCTGTATTTTCAAAATGAGGATAACATCTCTAGGGTTAAAAGACTTGATAAGATGCTTTCAAGGGTACAATCTTTTTCTACTCTCATCTTCATCATGAAGGAATCTCAAGGTAGACTGAGACTGACCCATGCAAGCCATAATTAAGCCTACACTGATTTCATGCTGCTGAAAACTATAAAATAAGAGCACAGTAGTTTACATCCTATTGCTTTTGCTTTCATAACTGAAATATTTATCCAGGTCAACACTTTCTCTTATCCAATCTTTAACACACCGAGGAACTGGAAAAAGGATTACCGATGTGGCTCAAGCCTATACATGAAAATAAGTTAAGCTGTTATTTTATACTATCTCAGGATTTCGCCTCCTTCCATGAGAAACAGTAATTCTGCACTTTTCCATGCTGCCCCACCTCCCCATACACTATACACTGAGATAACAGGAATGTGGTAAGGAAAAGGTCAACTGAGAGTCTGCTCTTCTGTCCCAGTTGTGTGGCCCTCTTAGCAAAGGATACACTTCAGTAAAATATCTACCTCACACACTAACTTTGCAAATTCCATTCCCTTGGAGCCTACTGGGCACATAAGGATAGAGCTGGGACAGGGATTTTATGGAATGGTACTGACAGATTCCCAGACCAGCCAGAGCATGCAACAGACAGGAAGTATTTTCATTTCAAGGATGTAAAAAGTACCCCATGCACAGGAACTCAGACCTCAAAAGGTAGAAGACCTTCTATCCATTGATCAATGGAGTTTTAGAGTTTCAAAGCCAGAAATCACATTTTTGTGCATGCTTACACAAAAGAGTCCAGGCCAACTGAAGGTACAAAAGAGTAAGAGTTTATTACCATTACTTTTATAAGCTTCCTATCAGGTAGAACTGATCTTCTTTACATCAACTGCTGTCAGAGTTTCATTTAGTTCATTAAAATTTCTTGTTTGGTCAGTTCTACCACTATAATTTATTTTAAACATAGCGAAACCTTAACTAAAGAGGCAACCTGACATTAAGCAGCCACTTAAAAGCCTTTCCAGATTACCACTCCACTCTTTGCGGTGAGGTTTGGGCACAGTAAAGTTCTGTGCCAGATTCCACTTTCCCTTCGTTTCTCAGATCACTTCAATGCAAACTCCAGATTCAGGCAGTACCACCACAGACATGTTACCGTCGGCGAAACCAGCCAAAACATGTCTTCTAGTTTGAGGTGGTCTTTTCAGCTAAGGTTGGGAAATGGCCCAAAATTGCAATCACTGTTCTGGTTTTTAAACCCCACTTCAAAGGCAAAAAGCTGATTTTCCTCTCTTGCAGCTTAAGGCAAATTTAACTGGATACACATATGGCGTAAGTGCCAAACCCATTTAGAGTTGGAGGAACTTGCAAAACATACAGGGGCAGATTCTGTTGTTCTTACTCACTTTAAACAGCTCCAGCTAAACTAATGGGACTTCTCAACACAATTAAGAAAAGCAGGATCCAATCCAAAAAGAACATGCATATTTCATAGCTGAAAAACATACTGTGCTCTGAGTGCAGTGGTAATCTGGGGAGGCTTTCAAGTGGCCGTTTAATGGACAGTTATATACATGAAAAAAGCAGCAGGACAATCTTATTTCAGGACTTTTTTTTTAAACAGCAACCACGTGCAAATCTAGATTTCATTTTCTTCACAAAACGCTTTTTAGTTGGGGGCTGAATCTCCAAGTCAAGACGTTCTGAGGAATCAAACTGTAAGTACTGATCTGATGGGAAATAACACACTTTGATCCGGTTAATGCAAAACATTCGACTGCAAAACGCAGGTAGCATTCACCAGCTGCTTTTCCCTGGCAGGAACCCCAGCCAGGCAGAGTGCTGCGTCCTTCAGAGGAGCTCTGTGTCACTTCGTCCTCCATATGCATGTGCACATATATCGATAAATAAACCGAGCGCTACAGACCAACCATCTTCGTAAAACATCCGGCACGAACACCGTGTGAAGCAAGAGCCCGAGGGGGAAGGAGGGAAGGGTTTTTTCAGGAGCCAGCCCGTACCTCCCGACGGGTCCCGGGGCAGGCGCGGGGCAGGTGCCTGAGGGCACGGCCGGGGCTCCCCGCCCGCCCGGGCCGAGCTCCTGCACCCCCCGGCGGGGTCCGCCCGCACCCCCTGCCCGCAGCCTCGCCTCCCTGCCCACCCTCGCCTCCCCCATCACTTCCTCTCCCCTCCTCGCTAACCCCCTGT
>VZRW01002219.1:139078-167610 GCA_013398125.1 Aegotheles bennettii
CAGGCTTCGCGCCCCAGCGCCCGCGTCCCCGCGGCGCCCGCCTCGCTGTGCATGCTGGGAGATGTAGTGCGTGAAACCTTCCCCGGCCGGCCCCCCGCCGCGCCCCAAAGCGGGAGGGGAGCGGAGAGGCAACTCTCGCGATATGTTGGGCGAAGCTCTCGCGAGAAGTGCGAGACTGCCGGTGCGCGTGTGGTGCGGCCGCGGCACGCCGGGGTAAGGGCAGCCGCGGTATCGCTCCGCGCCCCCCGGGGCCTGGTCGGAGAGGGCAGCGGTCAGCCCGAGGGGTTCGGGGGGCTCTGACCCCCCCCCGGCGCCATTCTGTTCGGCTTGTTTGCACCTCCAGCCCCGGCCCCCGCACTCCGAGTGCCGAGCCTCTCCTTCCCCGCAGGCCGAGTGCGTGCTGAACCTCTCCGTCCCCACCCGCACCCACAGGGGCAGCCAGGCCCGACATGGGGAAGGCGGCCAAGCGGCAGCGAAAGGCCTCGGTGCCCGCCGCAGCCAAGGGCCCCCTGAAGTCAGCGATGGCCATGGTCAAGAGCAACCCCTTCGAGGTAAAGGTCAACAGGCAGAAGTTCAACATCCTGGGCAGGAAGACCAAGAACGATGTGGGGCTGCCCGGCGTCTCACGGTCCAAGGCCATCAAGAAGGTAAGAGGACATCAGGAGCTGGGAGGAGGGCTGGTGCCTGTGGTGCGGTTGCAGTGGGGAGGGGATAAGCCTGGAGCCATCTCGGGTGAGATCAGAGACAGCACAGGAGTGGCTGGGCACCTCGCATCGCTCAGGTGATGAAGAGCCTGTTGAAAATGTTTCCTTCCAGTGCAATCCACAGGGCTCAGCAGTGCAAGTCTCTCTCATATCAAATGTGGGAATATTCCCTTTTCAAATTGCCCGTGTCAGAATACAACAGCACGTGTTGTCAGCAAGCAGATGCTCGCCCAGATGGTTGTAAGTGTTCATTATGTTGATCAGTTTTGGTTGCTGCAGGATGTTGAGCTTCTTGATAGTGGTGCAACATTGCTGTAACAGTGAAAGCTGGAAAGGGCACTCAGATCTGAATGCAGTGAGAAATGTGTAGGTACAAAGGAACTGCCACTGATTTGGAAAACCAGTTGGCTTCTTTGCAGTTGGCTTCTTGTGCCCAGGTTCGATCGTTGTGTTTTAGAAGTGTGTGAGGTGCAAAATAATGATCTGTCCTCATTGCTCTCATAAGAATGACCGTAGAATTAAGAAGAGTAAATCTTTTATTTCCACCCTTATGCCATTTTAAATCTGCCTCTTTTTCTTTACTGATATCACTAGCAACCTGCCCAATTTCTTTAATGCGTAAGGGAGAACATTGTGTCGTACTCTGCATTTGGGATCCCAGCTACCTACCTTATCCATGAGTGAAGCACTGGATTACTTTATGATCTGTCCCTTCAAACAAACCAGGAATGAAGTTAAAACCTCTAGATTCTGTTAAAGCTGAAAAAAGCACAATTTGAAAGTTTGCTCCCGAGTTTCTCTCTGACATGCTACCTACAATCTGTTGTTGAACAGAATTTAAAGCACTTGCTGAAAAGAGAAGTTCTTTTTAAAAACAGGAAACCAAAGGAAATGGGTATTTTATCATTTTGCATGTATTGTGAGAGGTGATGCATTAAATAACTTTATCATCTGTGAGAGAGGACATCAAATAATTGATAAACAAAAGTGCTTTTTTGTATCCAGGTATTGAGAGAGTTTAAATATCATGCACATTGTTTAAGCTGCATGTTGATTTATCTATTCTGTGCAAGAAGCAACTAGAAGGTAGAACTGGCACAGCAGTAGGTGGAACCTGAGTTCTGGTGTCAGTCACAGCGGTGTCTGAAAGTTGTGAATGCTCAGTGAGAAAAGGCTGAGTTTCCTAAAGTGCGACACTTTGTGAGTTCATGGTAATGTGAATAGCAACAGGACCTTTCTGTAAGATTCAGTTAACACGTTTTAAATAAATACAGATATTTCTTTTTTTCAGTCTAAACATGGCCAGCATTTTCTTCCTTTAGCAACTTCAGAATTTCATGCTGAGGATACTATAAAGTAGCTTTCAGTCTTCATTACTATTTATCCAGACTTTAGAAAACGTTATGAATGCTTAATATCACGTCTTAAGGTATTTGAGTTTTATTTAATAATAAGGTAAATCAAATGCTTGTAATGAATTAGATTACTGGCATTGGGAAGGATACTGCCTCATATAGGTCTGCTAAACTTCCTTTTACTGTTTTGATGCACAAGCTCCCTGTGCTCAACACCAAAGCAGAGAGCTAAATGTCTGTACCCCCTTGGGGGTTTTTATGTCTTAGATGACAAGACCAAAAGAGGTTCAGCTGACACTGGGGCTTTTTTGCTTTCTTCAATATATTATTCTTGTATACTAAGCTTCAGACAAATGAGAATTCTTCAGTGACAATGCAGAGTTTTTATGTAATAAAACAGAGGTGAGATACAACATACCACATTTTATCTTCATATGGGCTGCCTGTAAGAAACTTAATGACTCTAAATATATTGTGTGAGCTTCTCATCTCTTTCCTCATTAATTTTTCCTTCTCTTTTATTGCATTCTGCTAAATTAGATTATGTTGCCAGGATACCATGGAGCCTTTTTTGCCTTGGCTTTGAAAGTAGTTATTTTCTTTGGGTTTTAATTTGAACTCTTTTTTTTTTTTCTTTTTTTCCCTTCTAGCGTACCCAAACATTACTGAAAGAATATAAAGAAAGGGAGAAGGCAAATGTGTTTAAAGATAAACGTTTTGCTGAATATAACACCAAAATAAGTCCTGAGGAAAAGATGATCAGACGATTCACCTTGGAAAGACAGGTAAAGTACAGGAATTAAAAAAAGAACAAACGCAAAACCAAAAAACCCCAAACTGCAAGAAACACTTGACTTTTTAAGTTGGGAGTGCCCCCCCTCCCCTTACCAAAGGGTTTTGCAGGGTGATGCTTTCTTTTTGTTTTTCTATGTTTGTAATTTTTATGAAAACTTTCTGTTTTTTCAAGATAGCTCTTTGAAGCAGAGATTTCTTTGAGCGCTTTGGAGCACTACTATGCCAGGAAGCCAATTTTAAGCAGATTCATGGATTGATTGGTTTTCTTCGACTGCTTTGACTGCTATGATTTGGGAATTGAATTAGGAAAAGTCAACCACCATCAATTACACTGAGATTCTAGTACAGCTGTTGAACAGCAGCCATTTTATTGGCTGGCTAGAACTCTGTTAACTTGCTGTCATTCTGTTAGGTGAATTGTATGTGCAGTACTGTTCTTTCTGCCTCATCATATTCAGTCTCCAGAATTGAGTAGTGTAATATCATATTCTACTGATAGTTTGTATAGATTGTAGTCTGTTTCATTAGACCTGTAATGTAGTAATTAAGAATTGACGTTACTGATATATAGATAAAACTTAAGCTTCCTTAGCTTTTCTGGGTTACTCCATTTCTACGTTAGTACAAGAATAAGAGAGACATCATACTCCCTCACTTAGGGTTTAATGTATTTGAATGGAAGTATTGGTCTGGTAGTGCTCTTATTCCAGTGGTCTGTTCCAGCAGAACACTGGAATAAGGATCTCCTCAACTAGCACTAAAAAATACAGGCTTTATTAATTTGCTGCCTGGGAACTGAAAGTCTTTTGTTATTTAATTGGTTTGTTTTACTATTCTTAGCGAAATTATGGAAAGAAGAATATCTATAATCTCAATGAAGATGAGGAATTGACTCATTATGGCCAGTCTCTGGCAGAAATTGAGAAACTAAATGATATTGTTGATAGTGACAGTGACACAGAAGAAAGAGGAGCACTCTCAGGTAAGACGTACCAACAGCAAAACCAGCAGTGGGATACTAGCTGACATGTACATCATTTGTTCAGTACTGTCTTTCAGTGAGAAAAAATACTATGTAATTGGTTGGGGTGCTTAAGCCAGATTTGATTACTTCTTAACTACACAGACAACAGCTCTCTGGATTTGAGCAGATACTAAGTTGGAACTCCCTACCTGACAAGCTTCTTTAATCTATGGGTTTTTCAGCTTACAGTACCTGTATTTCAAGACCTTTGAGCAGAATCTGAAATGTGAGTTGCTTTCTTGCGCCTCTGCAACTAAATTAAATACTAGTTAAAATATTGAAAAAACATATTCAATCATACAAAATGTTTATCAGCATAAATTATGTGTCTAGCATCTATTTCGTTTGGTATGACCATTGCTATATGGATGGGATTAGTACATGATTGATTCAATAGTTTTAATTGCTCCCATTCTCAAAGAATGGGGAGATGCTGTCCCAGCAGCAGCAGGGCTCCAGCACTGGTGTATGGATTTGAAAAGAATTCACAATCTACACAATCTACTTCTTTTTTTTTTCCTAGCTGAGTTAACTGCTGCTCACTTTGGAGGGGGTGGAGGCCTCCTTCGTAAAAAAGCATCAAGTGGGCTGCAAGATGAAGAGATGGAAAAACCTAAATCTAGGAAGGAACTCATAGAAGAGATGATAGCCAAATCTAAACAAGAAAAGGTGAGGTTTTAGCCCTGAAGTACAAACGAGCATGGTTAAGAAGGTGTTGCAATTTCTGTCTTTGCAGAGTAAAATAGTACTGGCATAGAAAACAAAGATGATGGCTGTCTGGGAGAAGATTCCAAGCTCCTTGAATAAAGTCCATATGACTCTGTAGTCATTTTAAGATACACATTCAACATCTGCCATTCTCTTGTATCCCCAAACCTGCCCTTCTGCTGACTCCTAACTTGTTTTCTGTATGCAACCCTTGTGCCATTCAGTGTAACTCTATAGTGCTTCTTCCATAAGTAGTAACGTTTACACCTTTAAAATGTTAAATATTTAAAATTATTAATTTGCTAAATATTGTGTTTTGGTTTTACACTGTAAATGCTGTGTCATGTTCATCTGAACATAACTGCTGCATTTGTTTTTGATGTGTTTTTTTTCTAGCAAGAGAGGCAAACTCGGAGAGAGAGTGCATTAGAACTCACAGAAAAACTTGACAATGACTGGAAGGAAATTCAAACCCTTATTGCCCACAAACCCTCAAAGTCAGAGAGAAAGGACAAAGATGCAGAAAAACCCAAGGTAAGGTTTTGGCTAGATTACCTTCTTGTGTACTAATAACTTGTGGTTTTGACCATAATGGCTGGAGTGTAAGGCAAAGTTCATCACTTTGTAAAATACAATGTTGCTTGCTATTCACGTTAAAGGAATGCTGCAGTTTTAGGACAGTCTGATTAGTTGAAGGAATATAGGGTTTTATATGATTTATCTGATTTTAATTACTTACCAAATCTGTGAGAAGTTGCAGGTTGAAAAACACTGTTGGCTACAGCTTATTTTTGTCAAATACATTTTCTCGAAGAATTAGAATTGTTGAGAACATTGACTTAGTTTGAATGCTTTTGCAGTGTTCCTTGGATAAAACAACTTTTATTTGACCACAAACATTTTCTTGTTGTAAGTCAGGTACTGTCTCTAGAAAAAGGGAATGAAAATATTTAACTTTTTAAGAGAAATCTTAACAGTCTCAAATCTTTTTTCTATCATTTGTATTTTATACTAAGGGAAATAAACTTTTAAATCTAAGAATAGGTATTGCAATGTGTTGCACTATTTATTTCTTTTTTGTAGAAATTTTGTAGAACGTTGTGAATTTGTATTTATTCATTGGCAGTAGAATTCATTATTTGAATAATCGAACTAATGAACTGATCTTATGTTAAAACTGATCTTAAATGACAAACAGAAGATACTGGATCAAAAGTTCGTATTTTGGTGTATTGATTTTTGTTTTTAAGATGTTCCATAACATGCTGAATACTCCAGTGTGTCAGTAATGTGGTATCTTAGACAAAAATTTTAACATCATAATTTGCTGAAAAGGGATGTTAGATTCCCTTGCTTCATGTGTATGGATCCAATTTGAGAATTGTCAAGGATGTGAAGTGTGAATTAGTAATGTTCTATAACATTAACCTTGGATTGGAGAAAATTATCTAGTTGTGTGTAAGAAGAAAAAGTTCTAGAACTGAATTTTAGACAAGCTGTATGGTTTAGTGACTTCAGCAGGCATCGAGAAGATTCTACTCCAAATCCAGTGTAATCTCTGGTAGTGACTGTTTTCTCAAGCATGCTGCTTACACTCACTGAATATCAACCTGCCTTTTTGTTTTCTTAAGATAGACATCTGTGTAACAAACACAACAAAGACTTAGCTCATGTCTGACAATGTAAAGTGAAATGTAAACTGTAAGGTTATTAATTCTAGCTGCTTTTTGAGAGAATAATATTTTATCAATAACCAATATTTAAAAGGTTTTGAATTTAATAAGTAAACCATTTTTTATTTAAGGTATTATTTGTAAGTTTTTCAGATGTGGGTAGCTTTAAATAGGGGATGGGGAAATTCCAGGAGAATTTCTATTCAAGTGTTAATTCCATTCCTTGTCTTAATATTTATTGAGTTGAATGTTCTTGGAGCTTTCTTTGGAAAAGGTCTTTTCCTTATGTCTTAACAGTCTTATTCTTAGCGGCTAGCCTGCAGAGGGGTGGCTGCAAAGCAGAATAATAAAACTTAAGATAATAAACAATTATATAAATATCTCTTCAGCCTGATGAATATGATATTATTGTTCGAGAACTTGGATTCGAGATGAAAGCAAAACCTTCAGAAAGGATGAAGACAGAAGAAGAATTGGCAAAAGAGGAACAGGCGCGACTCCAGAAGCTGGAGGTATACCATTTATGGGTTTAGATTGTTTTATACTCTGTCTTTTGGGAGTGACCACTTAGATTTGTTGCTTGACCTTAGATTGAAAGTGGCTATACTAAACTGCAGTTGTTCAGGGTGAATTCAGGAAATCTTCTGTTTATGTTTTGTTTGCAGTCTGATATTACAACAAAAAAACTTAGGCTTAGTACGTGACTGGTGAGGTTTATGAAATGAGTTCTCTTTCTTCACTAAAAGTGTAATATTGCTTCCATTTGCCTTTAAGTGTTTTAAATTATTCAGAGTTGAGGGGTGCTTCTGAGTCAGTAAGGAGGAGTATCATGTTGCACAGCAGTTGAATTAATACATTGGCAAGTCATGTGTTGTTTTCTTCTGGTGTTGCAAGAGTTTTCCAGCCATAGCATGCATATAGCTTTGCTTTGCAGAGGGACAGGATTCTCTTGGGAAATGTTGCATGCTCTTTCTATTACATGGAGCTCCGAGTCTCACAGAAAGAATGAAATAATTTGGTAAATGTTTCTCTCTTTTTTTTTTTTTTTTGTATACTAGGGATACATTTAGGACTGCAGGAATTCAATACCTTCAGGTTACCTCAGAACAGCTCAGTAGCTAGTAGCAGAACAGAAAGAAGAAATTATTTCTTTTCTGTTCTTGTCATCTTGTTTGATGCACAGTCTGTCTGGTTTCCCAGGTGGAAATCCTTTTGTAAATGATTGGTTCAGATATTGCCCATTGAGTCTATTTATGAATTTAGTATATCTTAAAAATTGTAGGATATGATTGTGTTTACTACACAAACTTCTTACACATATGGGAAGCACAGATGAACACTGCAGAATCATAAAACACTTCAGAAGCTTACATTTTCTAGTAATGATGCATTGTCTCAGAAGCAAAACAGGTACATTTTTAAATGAGGAAACATAATGCTTCTGGTAAACTCAGTTTTAAAACCTTCTGAAGAAGCTAATGCAATTGTGTATGTGCTCTTAGATTGCACTACCCACCAAAATTAAAGTATCATCAGCTTTTACTGATAATTTCTCAGTTGCTGTTTTTTCTTTTCATCAACTTGTTGAGTAATCCCCATTAACATTTTTTCATTTGATTTTCTTAAGTGTAGTGTTTGAGGACTTTTCCATTTAGATATAGGTACCTGATTAATCTAGGTGGCTCACATCTGTGTGTGATATTTCTTCTAAAACACAGGCAGATCGACTACGTCGAATGCATGGAGTAGATGATCAGACGAATGAAAAGAAACCCAGCCACGTGTCAGCTGATGATCTAGCTGATGGCTTTATTCTGGATAAAGATGACAGGCGTTTATTGGCTTACAAGGTAAGTTTTACAATTTCAGGTTTTTCAGAGTTCTGAAAAGAAGATGGGAAAATTAATTTGGAAGTGAACTCTGTGGAGACTTCTAGTCCAACCTCCTGTTCAAACCAGGGTCAACTGTGAAATCCGTTTGCTCAGGGTTTTATCCATTCTGTTCTTGGAAAATCTCAATAATGAACAACTCTCTGGACAGCCAGTTCCACTGACTGTCCTTACTGTGCAGGAGTTTTTCTTTATATCCAATCTGAAAGTCTCTTGCTTCAACTTAGGCCTGTTGCTTCTCATCCTCCTGCTGTGGACTGCGATGAAGGGTGTTGCTCTGCCTTCTCACAGAACCACAGAATGTTAGGAATTGGAAGGGACCTCCAAAGAACATCCAGTCCAACCCCCCTGCCAGAGCAGGACAACCTAGAGCAGGGCACACAGGAACGCATCCAGTCGGGTTTGAATGTCTCCGGAGAAGGAGACTCCACAACCTCTCTGGGCAGCCTGTCCCAGTGCTCTGTCACTCTGACAGTGAAAAAGTTCTTCCTTATGTTCACCTGGAACCTCCTATGTTCCAACTTGCACCCGTTCCCCCTTGTCCTATCACTGGCCATCACTGAGAAGAGCCTGTCTCCATCCTCCTGACCCTCCCCCTTTACATATTTATAAGCATTAACTAAGTTACCCTTCAGTCTCCTCTTCTCCAAGCTAAAAAAGCCCCAGCTCCCTCAGCCTCTCCTCATAAGGGAGTTGTTCCACTCCCTTCATCATCTTTGTGGCTCTGCGCTGGACTCTTTCAAGCAGTTCCCTGTCCTTGAACTGAGGGGACCAGAACTTCTCAGTGATCTCCCTTGTAGGTACTGGAAGGTGGTTGTTTGACCCAGGCTGAACAAGCTCAGTTCTGCCTTTCCTCACAGGGCAGGTGCCCCAGCTTCTTGACAATCTTGGTGGCTTTCTGCTGAACTTGCTGCAGGTTATAGATGTCTTCATTGTATTTGAAGGCCCCAGACTGGCTGCTGTATTCTGTGTAGTCTTACAAGTGTCAATTAGAGGGGAATAGTTGTTTCCTTCAATCCACTAACTATGATCCTGCTATTATAGTAGGCCTCTGTGCTGTTAGACCTACTGGGCTGAAGAGAGAGCTTTAGCCATTCTGATCACTTTAAAAAAAATTCTGCTGTATTTGATACAACTTCCACCAAATTTCAGCCTGAGAATGAGTGGGTTTCTGAAAGAACCCTTCCTCTTGAAGTAGCTTTCGTTAAGGTGGCAGAGCAATATAACCTTAGAGCTAATGTAGTGAGTCACCCTGACTGTGGTGCATGTGTGTGCATACTGATCCTCTCATCCTCTTACACGGAAGCAGGAAAGGAATTGCTGTTGTCCTTGAAGGGGAGAATGCAGATTGTGAATGTGAATTTAAACTGATGGTTAATAAAATCAGGATGGGAAGAACAAATAGTTATCTGTTGTGCTGTTTTAATAAATAGAAGGAATATATATTATTATTTTTTTAACTAAGAATGCTTCTGTAAGTGATGTTTGATTTTTATTTTATTTTTTTTCTTATCATCTGCTAGTAGTTTTTACTTTTGTGTTTATTCTTTTAATCCTCATTTACTGCCTCTAATGCTTCCAGTTTCTTACAGCTCCTTAGAAATACCATCCCTTCTTGGCCAGCACTGGTGCCATTCACTGCTTGGTCAGGGTAGCAAAGCTCAGATCCCATTCATGTGTATTTAATGATAGCTTTGCATGGTGATTCTGGCAGGGTGCTGTTACTTTATTGGTGTTTTAACTGGCTAATTTTCTCTACTAACAGGATGGAAAAATTAATATTGAAAATGAAGAGGAGGAGGAAGAAGACAAGGAGGAAGAGGAAGAAGAGGAAGGTAGGGAGGAAGATAATGAGAATGAAGAAGAAAGTGAGGAAGAATCTGCTAGTGAAGATGAGGAGAATGGTTCTGCAGATAGCCACTCTGATCTTGAATCTGACCTCGAGAGTGAAGAAGAAGCTGCAGGGAATAAAGAGCAGAAGAAAGACAAGACAAATGAAAATGAATCACAGAGTGTGGAGGAACTAGATCCAAAAGTTAAAGCGGCCAAATCAGAGCTTCCTTATACATTTACTGGTAAGCAAGGGACTGACCCTTTTGTCTTCAAGGGGTTTATAATCAGTCTCTTTCTCTGCCTTGTAGGCTGTTACGTATTTCTGTTCATACATGAAATTTTGCTTCATCATTGTCTTCTACTATTCCAAGAGCAGCCAGAAACTGCTGTTATCAAGTGATCAGCCCTAATCATTCTGTGAGCAGTGGGAACCAGGTCTCTTTCATCCCAGAGCTGTTTCTGCTCCTCTGAGTAGCCTTAGAATTGAAAGATAAATACTGGGGAGAAAAATGGAAAGATCTGTACTCCTTTCTGAAAGTCACCAACGTATCCAATCCAAGTTTTGCATAAGGGAAGCCAGAAGAGTATTTGATTATCTACACTTAAATGGGAAAAGGTTAATTTCTCTAGTAATGTTGGTTTAGACTGACATTTTTGTCAGAAGATGCTTGGAGAGGCAGGATTCTGACATTTAATCCCTGTGGTTTAACACTGCAGTACTGTTATATAGAGACACTCGAAATTTGATTTCTTTTGTACCTGTGCCTAGGAGGAAGCGGGAGGCACGTTTAACATAGAACACAAAACAGTCATTAATATTAAGTACATAATGCATCTGACTATTGTCCTAGTATAGATTTCTCTAACAAAACTATCTGTCACAAGATTAAACAACCTTTCAAACAACTTCCTTAAGTGCTTGCAGTTTTCCGTCAAAAGGAGAATTTATACAAAGCCTTTGAAATTGCATTCAGGTTTTGTTTTAACCAGAAAGCACTCACATTAAAATAACTCAAAAAACTTCACCAGTTAAGATGTTTTCTAGCATATGAACTTATGCAAAAGACTAAATATATGCCAGGTTGTTCTGTTTACTTTTTTTAAATTCAGTTAGTGGCAAGATTCTTACTTTCCTTAATATCCTTCATACAAAAGCTAGTTAGGTGTGAATTGAGCATAGAGCTAATTGTGTTATGCTAAATTTATGGTTGAATGTGTGCTCAAGCTGAATTCAGCTTTGTGTGGGTCAACATAGTTGTGCTCAGGATAGGCAGCAAATACAAGATGAATTGAATGTTATAATTCAAAAACATTTACATTATTTTCTGACTAAGGTTCATATATAGAATGTTACCTATATGCTAATAAGTTATTAATGTTTAAAAAGTGGTTATTTAAAAGCTGTATGGTGTCTTTTCTTTTCCTGAATAATAACATTTTAAAATTGGAAATTTGTTAGGTGTTCACTTGAATCAAATATGCTAAGTTTGAGATTTTTGTTTTTACTTTCTAGTCCCTGAGTCCTATGAGACATTTAAGTCTTTATTGGCTGGAAGAACAATAGAACAACAGCTGATTATACTGGAGAGAATTCAGAAATGCAATCATCCAAGCCTTGCAGTGGGAAACAAAGCAAAGTTGGAAGTATGGGGGTTTTGTTCTTTTGTTTTTGTTTAAAGTTTAAAATTAACTTGGAATTCCAGAGTAAGTTTTAGTAAGTATTCAGGAAGCAGTATAAAACATACATGCTTCTGTGTTGCAAATAGCAGTAGAATAAACATACCACTCTTCATTTTCTAACTTCTGTGTTCACTGTTTAACAAACATGTACAATGAAAAAAAACCAAACCCTAATAATTTTAACATATTATGCTTCTTGCAGAAATTGTTTGGCTTTCTTTTGGAGTATATTGGGGAGTTAGCAATTCTGGATTTACCAGAGCTCAGAACAATTGACAAACTGGTCCTGTAAGTAATAAATCGTATGTATGTTTGCTCCTCTATGATTTAAAGAGAAAAGCTATCTAGGGTAAAGCATTTAGCTCCATCTCTGTAGTGTTTTTTCATGTATTGCCTGAGCAATTAATTGTACTAAGACATTTTCAAAACTTCAGAATGTAATTTTTGATCTGCAAAATGCTTTTAATGGGTAGTGGGTAAATAATACCATGTATACATGCAAACTTCTATATATCAAGTTATTTAGACTGCTGATTAAGGATTTTAAGCTTTGCAATGACACTGTGCAGTTCCCTTTGCAATCTTTGTTTTTTCCATGGGTTTTCATTCTATGAATTCACTCAGGGAACTGGATGAAAATGGAATTAGAGTGTTTTAGTAACCTCATACAGAAGTTCCAAATTAAACACTTTACAGGAAGTTGTCAATTTGACATTGTTGTCTTCAAATACCTGACAGGCAGCTGTAGTGACAAGAGAGCCAAATTTGTCTTGGAGGTATGCAGCAATGGGTAAGAGTCAATGCACACAGGCTGCAACAAGGGAAATTCCAATTAGATGTAAGGAAAAATCTTCACAGCAAAGGTGCTGAACATTTATACAAGTGTCCCAGAGTAGCTGTCGAATCTCCACTCTTGAAGACATAAGAACTTGACAAAGCCATGAGCAGCCTGATCCAGCTTTGAAGTTAGCAGTGCTTTGAGCAGGGGGGTTGCATCAAATGGTCTCCAAAGGTCCCTTCCAACCCAAATTAGTCTGTGATTCCTATCTTGACTTTGCAGGCTAGACAGCTTTCTTTCAGTGAGTTATTTGTATATAGTTTTCAGCATATGTTTTTATTTCATGCTAAAGTAAATAAGTTTTAAAAAATCTGTTATGTGCAGCTTTAGCATTCATTGCTCATTGCACTTGTCAGCAAGAGCACTGACCCGTTGATACAATCATACATGCTGTGGCTTGTAAAAAGTGTAAACATTTTGATTGTTTTCCAGATCCAGGATTTATTAATATCATTACAGACAATTTTAAGTGAAAATACTGGCAAAACTCTGACCAAACAGATGCAGACTCCTGACTGCATCTCCCTGTAGGCACTAACCATAGGCCAGGAGCTGACCTAGCTTTGGGAGGTTTTTTGTTTGTTTTCAGTAATAATTTTGCTAACCACATTGCTGCTTCACACATTGTTTAACGTTGCCTAAGAGTATTTAGAGTAGTGGGCTGGTTAGTATGTGACAGCACACCTCCGTGCAGTAAAATGTAGAGTTAGTTAACCATAGCAGATGATTTGGGAGTGTATTTTAAAGGTTTTAATTATTTTTTATTTAAAAACCACCAAATCGAAGTTCATCTTACAAGGCCCAATGAAAAATACATGTCTCTGTAAGCTAGAAGTATTACAATAATAATGTATATACTGGGTGACTATTTCTAAAAAATAATAATTTGTATTATTGTTATAAAGAACATGGAACACTAGAAATCTTCCTACAGGTGCTTAAAAATAATTTTTTTATTAGCATCAATGGTGTAACTCGATCATGACTTACACTTCTTGTTAATAGGCCATTGTACAATCTTTGCCAGATGTTTCCTGAGGCAGCCAGTGACAGTATTAAGTTTATCCTTCGAGACGCTGCACATGATTTGGAAGAAGTGATTGAAGTCAAAGGCCGTGCAACATTTCCAGGTTTAGACACGGTAACAAATGCATACTGCTAGGAAAAACCTCTTGTTCTTTTCATTAGTACAGAAATGCCAGTAAATGCAAGATGACATTAAATTGAATTTTATATTTTAAAGTATGTAATGAATTATTAGCATCTGTGACCTTTTTAGGTTTCTCAATATTTTAAATTGCCTCTCTGGAGATAAGCTGTAACAAAAAAAACCCCACAACAACAAAAAAATAAATCCTGAGAAACAAACAACCAAACAACCGCCTCCACACATGTTCTTTAGAAGTGTGGCTCTACAGAGGATCTAAGGGCAATAGATCTTAAAATTGCCACTCGCATTTTCATAGCAGAACATTCTTTGTTTTCCTGATGAAACTTACATGGGTAGTTCTAGGAGAAAGTGATACTGTCAGTTTTGTCTTGGTATCTTTAATTGTGTTAAATGTAAATACTTTAAAAAGTGCTCCATAAACGTGCAGTACCTCCTAGGTTACAAAAATAACAATTAAATTTTATTGTGGGTATAAAAATACAACATTTCTTAGTACTTTATATATGATAATTGTTAAATTAATGACTCAATTGACCTTTCCTTCTTATATCAATAGTATTTCAAAATGTCAGTGGCCATGCCAAATGTGAACAGACTCCTTTTTCAATGTCTAGGTAAATGGCTGTTCGGGAATTCAAGAATGGAGCATATGGAAAATGAGTATTTGTTTATTGTAGTAAAAATCTTCAAAGACAAACCATAAGTCAGTAATCCAAAGGGAGCTACTTGTTTTCTGTCTCCCAGCTTGATGAAGCAGTGCTGCCTAATGGAATAATTAGACTATTGAAAGAAAATAGACTGAAAGACTTGCTTACAAGGTTTCATTCATACAGCTTGGAAAATATTTATATTGAGTTCTTTTGAAGAATCTTTATTAAGGTTGTTTTGGATTTTGTAGGAATTGCATTGTAGAGAGCTTTTAACTTCCATTTTTATTTTGGCACTCACTCATAACACCAATCACGCTTGAGACTTCCATTCCCTGCAGTGGACTTTTTCAGGTTTCAAGCCATCATTATCTTTTAAGGTGGAACCATATCACTCTCCTAGTCTCAAAACACTTGTTTGAATGAACATTGCTTAGACCAGTTGTGTTATACACCTTATATGTGCCCATAGTTAATCTAACCTGAAATTTGGACTGTGGTATTTAGTAAGCAAAAGTCAGGAGATCATTTGTTTATGACAGAAGCTTCAGAGAGAGAAACAGAGCTAAAACAATAAAACTTTACTTGCATCTAGCTTACTATGTAAATATCTATTTATATAATTTTCAGAACTACCTCAAAACTGATGTTTAGCATCCTCATGGTCATGACAGGAGATCACTTGCTGCTCTCTAACAAGTCCCCTTCAGTAAAAGTGTATCTAATCACTGTTTAGTTCTTTTGGCTGCAACTGTTATTTGTTGATGTGTGCTAGTGCCTGAGGGTCCTGGTCACTTAACTATCTGTGTTGAGGACCTGTTGAAAGGTGTCGCGGGTCCTGTGTGGCCACTTACTCATTTGTGGTGTGAGAATATGTGATTATGGTGGGCTGAAGGGGGGATAGATTTTCTTATGGAGTAAATGGGGTTGGGAGGCATAGTTTCTTTTTGGTTGTTCTTTCATCTGCCTCGTTGAATTAATACAATTCCATTTTCTCGTGTAACTTAAACGGTTGTCTCAATAAGTAGGTCATCTGTCATATCAGATTTCTCAAAATGATGTGTATTGTTGTATTTTTAGACTACTACATGGCATTTACTCATTCATCAGTTACATATGTGTAAAGTCAAGATTCTGGGATAATGTCTTACTATATTTTGCCTTACTCTGTTTTATGTGCTATCAGCTTATTTATTTGAAAGTTACATCGCTGCTGTTTCCAACTTCTGACTTCTGGCATCCAGTTGTAACACCTGCTTTTATGTACATGAGTCAGTTACTTACTAAGGTATGTCTATGATGTTGTATCTCAGTATGTAACTTCATTTCCTTGTTTCTTCCTAGGACTCCAAATACATGTGTTAGCATTAATGTATATATTGGAAATGTACTGAAGAGGCAGCTTTGTGTTTGGTATAGTCACAGACAGTAGTTGGAAGAAAAAGTGAAGAGGAAAAAACTCTTGCAGAGTACAGTCCAACTCACAAAACCGTATCTAATAATTTTTTCAAGCTGTCACACAAGAATTCAGTATATGGCAAATTACATGGGACTAATAGATTGCATACAGTCTGAAATAATTCATTAGTGATTTCTCTTCCATATATTCCATTTGTTCCTACTTAAGAAATACGTTTACTTTAAAATTGGCAGTATTTGTTTTCATTGAAAACGTACCTAACACAATGCATTGCAGTGCAGTTAAAATATGTCCTTGTTTTTCTGTCCCGATATTCTGTTTATGTTTCGAAAGTCTTGACATGGTTGTTCTATTGCAGTGAGATACCCAAGTTGCTCTGAACCTTGTATTTCCTAGGTTCATTTCTGAAAAACTTATTGTTTGTGGTTTAGCACCTTCTAGTGGCTAAACCAGTTCTGACAGGCTTCTTACTCAATTCTGCTTATGCTCTTTAGTGAGGGCAAGGCAAGGCCAATATGTTTCTGATGTAAGTTCAAAGAGTGTAGTTTTACAGATTTGAAATGTGTACAACTTATTTAATATTTCTGCTTTTTGGGATATCCTATATTTGTGATGTATAGACTTCTAATTATGAATATTTTGTACTTTTAGTGTCGCATCACAACACTGCAAGATGTTATTAAGGGATTATTTATATGTTGTTTGTTCCTGGAATATGTATCTCTCTCCAGAAGATTTGTACCAGAACTCATAAATTTTCTTCTTGGAGTACTTCACATATCTCTACCCAAAAAACAGGCCCAGGGTGAGTTTGTTTAGAGTAAATGAGTAATACATTTTTAGTATGAGGGTTTATTCTTTTAAATTTTGATAAAAATATTTCACACTGAATTTACTGTTTTGAACAAAAGACCAAAAATATCTACTAGGTTAGCAGATGTTCACAACCTTGATTCTTGGGTGTCTTGTTATGAACTAGATCCTCTGGTGGTTTTGGCAGGAAGGAAAGAACTGAAGTTATTAAAGGAAATGAAGCCATGTTGCCAAAGTGCAGAATCTCTGCAATGCTGTTGTTCTGAATAGGCTGTGTGATTGGACTGTGCGCTGAAATTCAGCCTCTAATGGATTCCTGATGAGCAGCCTGTATCCTCACAATGAGGCAACATCTAATACTGCAGATACCCTCCCTCTTCAGCTAATAGCCATATCCCCAAGATAAGAGAAGGATATCTCAAAGTTGGTATTTTTCCTTTTTATTTTTGACATGGACTTGCTGTAGTGTAACAGGGCAGCTATCCCATGAGCAGGATTAGTCTGTGCTGTAACATGGCTGTGTAAACTTAGCAACTTGCACAGACAAGAGGCAGAATAAAACTTCCCAATTTGATCCATATGCTTGCAAATAATTTTTATTTGCCAGTGTTTCTCTTTCTTTCACTGTTTCTTTTGAATTCACTTCTAGTTTTAAAGTTGATTCTAGATTGGGGGCTTTTTGTTGACAAGTTTAATGACAATAATTCACTCACAAGGACTTTGGCCAGAGCATAATAATGTTCGTGTGTTAGTATCTCTGTCTGGGTCACTCTGAGTGTCACTTAGCCTGTGTGAAGAGACTCTGCAGGCAGGATATTCTCAAGTGAAAAATTCAGTTATTTGTTGGCAAACTCACAAGACATCTGGGATTTAATGAACTATGGGCTATGAATTAATATACTTGTCACTCTTCAGAAGGCACCTGGAGAGTCTCTGTTCGTAGGTAGTCATTAGTCTGATGAGGAGGGTTAAGCTTCTGTTGCTGCATTACTGCAGGACATCTTCAGTAGTGCTGAGTGGTTGTCTTACAGCTCCCTTCTTTTTTTCTCTTTAGGATTTTCATGCCTTTCCATGCTCTCATTTTTTTTTCTTTTGAATTTTTGAGCTACTAATGATCCCTCTTCTCAGAAAGCCTAGCGCTGCAGTTTCACCTTTAATATCTTGTATGGCTGTACCCTACAGACTTTCTCCCAGCTGCTTCTCACAGCTTAGCAGTTTCCTCTGAAGTGTGAGCCAAGGTTACACAGCTGGGCTGTGTCAGAGCTAAGCCCTGGATTCTCAGAGTGCCAACAGCTGAATTCTTAGAAGGAGGTGGAAAGAGATTATGGAGTGGGTGGGTTACATAGCACTTAAAGTATTTTCTCTTTTGTGTACTCTTTTAGGAGTATTTGATCTACAAAGGTTTTTGGTACAGTTAAATATCTGCAAAATCAGATAAACTATTTTAAAATATTTAGTAGTAACTGATGATCAAGTGTTGACTTTTTAAAATTTCCTTTGTATTCCTGTTAATTTATTTTGTACTAGTTAAATTTGTATGGTGTTGCTTTCTGTTGGAAGCAAGGAAAAGCTCATTAAAGATAGGTTAGAGGCACAGTGTTCTCTCTGAGAATTTTTCTGTCAGTATCGATGTTTTGAAGTTATCAAATTATCCAATTGTGTTTTTAAATATTCCTGGTGGAAGTACTGCTGATAAATGTGATGGTTAGGCTGTTAAAACAAAACATTTTAAAATGAGCATACGTCCAGGTCTCTGGAATGTTGATATGCTGTCACACCAAAAAGTTTCTTGGGGGTCCATTTTGACAGTAGTTAGAATCAGCAAATAGAACTCTTACTGCTTTAGTTTTATGAGCTTGGTCATAAATTTCTCACATGAAAAAATTACATGGAATACAGCTTCATAAAAGACTTAAATACAGTCTGCTTTATACTAAAAAAACAATTATTACCTTAAAAAAAGAAGAAAAGTCAGAGGCAGAGGGGTTGGGAAGGAATTGTTATTGTTGATAGCCTTAGCTAATGGAATTGTTAATAAGATCTGCTATCTTGTCACAAGTGAAGCAAATAATAAGGCCCACATATCTTAGTTCTTGATCTTGCATATATCTATGTGTCACCCTCTCACAGCTTTGGGTCTCAGATCTTTATGAAGACATACTGTCTCCTGGCCTGGGTGTAAAGAGCTGTGTTCTAGAGCATGTAAATAATCTTAACTTACAGTTTGAAAAACTTTTGAAATAAGTTCCATTGCAAGCTTGTGGATGTAATGGAAACAAAGGAAAGAAAGGAAAAAAAAAATTCCAGCACAGAGACTGCAGGTTTTCTCCCTTAGCCATGAAATTCCTCAGGTGCCTTTTCCATGTGGCCCTAACCCAGGTGCAGGACCTTGCTCTTGGCCTTGTTGAACTTTATGAGGTTCACATGGGCCCACCTCTCAAGCCTGTCCAGGTCCCTCTGGATGGCATCCCTTCCCTCTAGAGTATCAACCACACCGCTCAGCTTGGTGTCATCCACGAACTTGCTGAGGGTGCACTCATCCCATTGTCCGTGTCCCCAGCAAAGATGTTAATTAATATTGGTCCCAATATGGATCCCTGAGGGACCCCACTCATCCCTGGTCTCCTCTTGGACGTTGAGCTGTTGACCGCAACTCTTTGAGTGCAATCATCCAGCCAATTTCTTATCCACCAAAAGTGGTCTACCCATCAAGTCCATGTTTCTCTGTTTTAGAGACAAGGATGTTGTATGGCACAGTATCAAATGCTTTGCACAAGTCTAGGTAGATGATGTCAGTCACTGTTCCCCTATCCACCAATGCTGTAACCTTGTCATAAAAGGCCACCAAATTTGTCAGGCATGATTTGCCCAAAGTGAAGCCAAGTCGATTGTCACCAATCACCTGTTTTCCATGTGCCTTAGCATAGTTTCCAGAGGGATCTGCTCCATGATCTTGGCAGGCACATAGGTGAGACTGACTGGCCTGTAGTTCTCCAGTTCTCACTTTTTTCCCTTTTCAAAAATGGGAGTATTTTTTCCCCTTTTCCAGTCACTGGGAGCTTCGCCAGTCTGCCATGACTTGTCAAATGTGATGAAGAGTGACTTAACAAATTCATCTGCCAGTTCTGTCAGGACCCTTGGTTGCATCTCATCAGGTCCCACTGACTTGTGCGTGTTCAGTTTCCTTAGATAGTCTCTTGATCTTCTTATAAGATGGGCAGTACTTTATTCTCCCAGTCCCTAGTCCCTACCTTTGGATTCTGTGACTTGGGCAGTGTGTCTTAGAGCACTCGCATACGATTATACCCGTGCGCCAGTGTTTTCCATGGTTTTAGAAAAATGTAATACTGATAAAGTATTTTCTAAGACAGTGTAATTAAAAAAAAGAGAGTTGTTGTTTTTTCTCCCTTCAGAAAGAATGCTTAGAATTGATCTTGTTTAATGGTTATTGTTCTTGTTTTTTAGGCTATACTGTAGTGCATCCATTTACACCAGTGGGGAAAAATTTAGAACTGCTTTTGGTGTGTGATAAGAAGGATCTGGAAAGTTGGCAGAAGCAAAACCTACCCCTGAGTATTGTGACTAGGTTAAAGGAAACCAGCAGAACAGAAATTAATCATGCAAGGTACGTAGGAAATGTGAACAGAAGAAATACCAGATCATCCTTTGGGTAATCTCAGTGACAGTGCTCTTTAGGAGCAGAATAGGAGTAGTGAGTTGTTCTGCTTTATTTTTACGCTACTACTCTTTAGCATATGAAATCACTAATCTTTTGCCAGAACGTTATGCAGAGCACTTGTTGGAGAACTCAGCACTTCCATTCCTTTTCAGTACAGCTGTGAACTTATGAGGATGATGTAGGGACAGAGGAGGTGCTCAGTACTTTGAACTGTCAGGCTCTTCAAAAGCAAATAACTATACACACAAACACTATGTTACAAGGTGTCACTTAAGTAATAAAGTTAGGAAAAAACAGAATTAAACGTGTTTATTAACCATGTTCAGCCTCATTTTTAACTTTGCACATGTGTTACAGTATAATTTACTTCAGGGGTGAGTAGGTATTTTGTTAGAAAGTTCAAAAAGAAAACCTAAAATTAAAAATTACTAATTCTGTTTCATTGAAGTTTTAGAACTTCAGAACCAGTACCAGAACACTTGTAGAACTGGTATAAAAGCTTCTTACTCCACATAAGTGGCAAAGACACAATACTGGCTTGTGCTCTGTGCACTGACATGAAGATTTGTTGCTGATGGATTTATTGGGTGTTTGCTTAGGAGAGTGAAATTTTTAGTCATAACAACAAGAAACAGCCTTTTTAACTGGTTCTGTCAAGCAGTCTTAATGATAGTTGATGCTAATGCTCCCAAATTCAATTAATTTGATTCATTTTATCTGAAAATCCACTACAGCTTTTGCAAATGAAATTGGTAATTCTTATGTACATTAACAGGTTATCATGTCTAGCCCTGTGCTTTGACCTTATTAAAAAATGTGCAGCTCTGTATGAGTCTTTACCATCGTTCCATGAAATAATGCATCCTGTCAGAGTTCTCCTTACACAACATGTGCCAGTGAATGAATATCCTGAAAAAATGCAGGTATGTGTTCCCCACAAATGAAATAATTGATATGTTTGTTTTATGAATGAATTCTGTAATCATCATCTGTGCTTAAACAAATAAAAAGAAGTATAAGCATCACTGATACTTTTTTCAATGGTCAAGCATTTGCCTTTTCATAGTGTATCTTGTCTTGCCTCTCTAATGGAAGAGAATAACACTTAACTTATAATAATGTAACATTCCATGAGTACTTAATGTGTAAGAATAGTAGTCTGGTCATCTAGTTGCTCTTGTATTTTGTAATGAATCTGTAATGAATCGGTACAACCAAATACACGTACCAAATTGATGAGGTATTATTTATAAACGTCTAAGTAAAACTGACATAAATACTAACATAAATATGCCTGATCAGCTACATTACTTAAAACAGGGCAGTCATTTATTTTCTAGCAATGAGGTTCAAGTTCTTAATTTCTCTGTTCTGAATGTGGCAGAATTGTCTGTCCTCTCCCCAAAGAGGCATCATGAAATATCACTAAAGAACAAGATTTTATAACATAAATGATTCAAAATGGCCTATATTTTTTTTGCCATCAAAATAAACAAAATGAACAGTTATTCTTAAAATGATCCTGAAAGGCAGAATCTGAGTTAAACTGGCTTTAGTCTTGCTTCTTCCTCTTGTTAGGTGAAACTACCTGAAGACTTTTCTTATTGTCCATGATTCCATCTTAACAGACTTCCGAAAGTGTTTAAAAATTATCCGGCCTGGAAGGCTTCAGCCTTTCAGAGTTAGCAATGTCCTATTGAGTAGCAGTGATTTTACCCAGAAAAGGAGCATACAGGGAGAGCATTACTGTTGACTCAATTCACAATAGTTTGTGAATTACGTTGTCTTTGATATACTTTTAAAGTTGTAATTTGATTTGCATTTTCAGGAATGGTATCACGGTGCTCTGAAAGAGCTGGAGAACAAAGCTGGAGAACACTATACCCCACTGATATGTGAGAAAAAGAAGCCAGTGCCATTGAAACAGTATACACCTAAAATTGTGAAAGTGTAAGTAAAGCAATGCTTGATGCAATGGAAAGATGTGTTAAAATGTTAAGATTTTCAGCAAGCTGAAAAGATTTGGAAAACAGGGCATAAAACAGAACTTTTTGTGCTAAAATTTTTTGCACAACTCACAAGGGAGCAGCTACTTGGGTGGTAGGGAGGGGAAAGAAAAAGAAAGGAGGAATTCTAAGAAATAAAGCAAAGATTATCTTCTGGAGAAAATAGCGCTGGAAATCAACTCTTGCCCATATAATCAGTTGTAAATTAATAAATTTCAAGATGAAAAGAGGTTGTTATTATCTAGACAGGTACTTTACTGAATGCTCTGTGAAGCATTCAGGTGTGAAGAACAACAGTGAGTAGTTCATATGTTCATGAACTATATGAAGGTAAGGATTGATGGTGAAAGTACTGAGGGATGCTTCACCAGTGCAAAAGTTAAGACTATTCCTGTACTGTGCATCACAGATCAAAACAAATATTAAGCATTCCTTTAAGCATACTTACTTACACCATTCCTCTTTTCCCCAACCAAGCAGCTTTCTACTTTCCAGCAGTAGCAATGACAGAAAAACATTCTTTCTTCCCCTTTTTTTACAGAGCCTGCAATGATCATGTGTTTTTTCATATTCTGTTTTGGAATTAAATTCTAAGAACACTAGTTCAGTTTTGTAGATAATAGAACAGTAATCTGATTCAGGTAGTCTGCTTTATATTGGCTGCTGACTTATTTAGCCATGTTTTTATCTACAGGGGCATAAATTGTCTGCCTTATTTATTCTAGTAATTAAGATGACAGCTTTCCTCTGCCATACACATTTATCCCCAAGTAACTGATCAGACTTCTTCTGTAGAATTCATCTGTAGAGAAGGTCTGCAAAAACTTAAAATATACTGGGAGATTCCATCTTTCTCCAGACGTTTCATTCTTCTACTCAAGCTTTTTCAGTCTGTTCAAAGTGCAGGCTAAATATGAGGGATTGAAGCGTAAATGTTGTCTGCTTTTCATTTGTGTGATGATGACATGCAGTTAGAAGGTCTCGTGAGTGTTTTTCTGATATGTTCATTGGGCAGTTCCTTATTTTGCAAGTTAATTTTATAATATGCAGGAATTAAAATATCAAGTGAGTATTCATACAAAAACTCACTCCTTATAAACATGAAAAAGTTGTTTTTGTTAAGGTGTTCTGTGCTCACACGTGCATTCTTATTTCAGTTTAGAGTTTGGAAGAAAGCAGGCAGGCAGCAAAAAGGAGCAAGAAAGAAAGCAATTGATTCAGAGGCATAAACGTGAACTTAAGGGAGCCATTCGTGAGATTCGGAAAGATAACCAATTTCTGGCTAGAATGCAACTTTCAGAAATCATGGAGAGGTAATGTAGCCTTTTTTCAGCACCAGTTTTGGGGTTGTCCTGCTGTGTGTTCATTTTTTTGCATCACACCAAGACTGACAATAATGATCAACCATGCTAAACTTAAATAAAATTGGACAATTTGGGGAAAAACAAACGTTTTCAATAGAGATAATTTAAAGTGTTTTCAACTTTCATTTTTCTAGTTTAAGAATGTGCAAAATGTTTTTATTTAAGGTGTGTGTTGGTGAAATGTAAGAGTTGGGGGGTTTCTAATAAATTAATAATTACTGTCTAAATATACTTATTTATTTACCCTAATACAATCTTCTGAAATATTTTGTATGTTTTGTTTTACAGAGATTCAGCCAGAAAAAGGAAAGTGAAAGAGCTTCTTGGTAGCCTTGCTACACAGGAAGGTGAATGGAAAGCCATGAAAAGGAAAAAAGGGAAGAATTAATTGGGACTATCTACAGCAGGAAACTTTGGTTTTACTGACATGTAGAATACTCCAATCCTATGGTTTTTGAGCAGATTTTAATTGCATTCTTTGGATGCATCCTTTTGAGGACACAACATTATCAGATCTGTCTGAAAAAGTGAACCTGCTTATTGGAAAAATCCACAGGTTTTCATAAGAAGAATAAAAATAAAACTTTTTTATGTGGTATACTTCTGTTTATTTTAATATTAGAGACTATTTGGATGAATTATCAGAATTCTTAGGTGTGTGTGACCAGGTTTTAGTCTAACTTGAACTACACACACACTAAAAAAATTGTACAGCAGAAACCATTCGTTATCTTTTTTAACATTGAATAATTGCAGGCAGCTCTTATAGTGGTAGTATATTTGCAATTTAAGCTGTAACATTTTAGTCTGTAGCATTGGGACATTCCAATTAATATATTCAGTGGAGTAATGGAATTGGCTTTCAAGTAGAAGTCCTTTGTTGAAGCTGTACATCCATTCACCTTTAGTAAGTTTTGAGCTGAGCACAGCTCTGAAGTTCTCAATAATCTAGGGTGGTTAACTAGAATTCCTCAGAAATCTCTTAAGTGGACAGTGAAATCCTTAACTCTTTCACTTTATTTATCATGTATATCTAATTACTGGTAACTGCTCAGCAGCACTTCAGAAAACATCTGCTCTTCAAATAGAGACAATAAATACTCCTAACACTTTTTTTTTTGTACTGCATTTATGAAGAACCATTGCAATGAGACAAAGAGCATCACAGTTATTTAAAGGTGCTAGTCTGAACTAGGTTCACTATTCAGGTATTCACTGTAATCTTCCCAGAAGAAAATTCTAATATTTTTCTCTTAGGAAAATGAAGTTCCCTTTTACAATAACATTCCAATTTCTAGAACAGATTATAAAGATCCTGTAAAGAATGAACTAATGGCTGTTGTTCTTTACAAAAATGAACAAACAAAACCCCCAAATCTCTTCCATTTTCAAACACTGTTCCTAGATCTGATCTCTTGGCCAATACATAACTCGGACATGGTAATGCTTACCTGCTGTTCCTGAAGAAAGACTTAAACACTATCAGTAAATCTGATTTAACAGTTAGGCCTGGTTGCTTCAGATTGGTTTAGAATGTTTTCTTTGTTCTGTTTTTTGGTTTGGGGTGGTTGTCTGTTGTTTGGTTGTTTTTTTTTCAAGTGAGACTTGTAATGGAAGCAGGACTAAAACTGGGAGGGGATGAGTTGAAACACTTAGGCTTTACATTTAAACTCTAATGACAGAACTGTCCTTACCAGGTAAGTGTTGCTAAAGGTTTATCTATGTTCCTTAAAAGAGAAAAGCACTTTATTTGAAGCAAAGGGCTTTTGTTGATTCTCAGTGCGAATGTAGCAATGTAAATAATCCATGATTATCACCAGCTTTTTTGGCTTGCAAAACCAGTTGTTTTAAAGTGCTAAAATAGGCTGGGTACTAAACATGCGTGGGGGAGATACTCATGTCACATAAATTAGTAAGATTTCTGTGTTTTGAAATCCACTTGCATTTCTGAAAACAAATATATTTTCAGTTAACCTTTCCAAAATCAGTAGAGCCATCTTCTGAAACTTCAAAGGGATCTTGGAAGATTCGTATACCTCAGTTTTATTTCCATTTGGCACAGTATGAATTTTTTTCTTTGAAAAAAAATAATTTAAACACAAAACTTTTTATGTAGTTCAAGCCAAGAATTTAAAACTGAAGTAATAAGGAAGGAGCTAACTTCCTATTTCATGCTATAAATTGGCACTTCCAGTTTGGGGTTTTAGTCCCAGTGTATTTCTCCTTTGCACAAATAAACTGTCAAGCATTATTGTTTATTTATCTGATTTATTTATCCAACAGCAAATAGCTTCAGGGGATTTATCCAGCAGGGTATTAGAATCAGAGAAGCTGACAGCTGCACTTTGATCCTGGGACAGTGATTTTTTGATACCACTTGCAGCTGCTTGCTATTCCTCGGGGAGGGAGATAAGAAAGAAATGAGGGAAGAAACACTAAATGGGATGATAGTGTTTGTGGGTAAGAACATTTTTTGGGGAAAGAGAATGAACGAGTACCTTGTGATGCTGATGAACAAAGATAAAGGACAGGGAAACCTCTGCTGATAAACTTAACGTGACTGTTTTGGAATGCTGGGCTGAAAGTAGTCATGTTTGAAATCATGCTGAATGAAAATCACTGCATGCACTTTCACAAATTGAACTGTCAGTATTTAAAATCAGATTTAATATTATAAATGGGAATAATGGTGATGCTTAAAACGCAGTATTTCACATGACAAGGAAAGCAGGACTACTTGGTCTTACCTCAGCTTAATAATCAATATGGTCTGATAGCTTTGCCATTGCCTAGCTACCATAGTAGCTGGGCAATGGTGGTGCTCCAATGTAGAAAGTGGTAGGAAGGTCTGGTTATTTGGACTACAAGCTTTAGAGTCAGCAAACCCTTTCTCACAGTTTCTTGAACATAATCACATTTGTCTATTATTCTCTTGTCTCTGTGTTGCTCTTAAACCAGGAGTTGTAACAGGTCTTTTGACACATCTGTTATCAATTATAAATCTGTTTTTAATTAGCCAAAAAAGAAACTATTCTGTAACTATGTTCAAGTCATCAGACAGAAAAAAGGAAAATGTGCATTTAGTTCAGGTAATTTATCTGTCAACATCAGCTGTCCTGAATAGCTACCCTGAATGTGAATGCTGTAAAGAATAAAACGGTTCAGCAAGAAATTGCCTAAATTACCTTATTTATGACAGCATGAAAAACCTCTTAATTCATTTGGTCTTTCGGTTGTCAGTTGAAAGCTGGTAGGCAGTTTGGTGTTCTCAGTCATGCCTTGCAGAAGTTATCATCTACTGTGGTATAACCATATTCTGTGTAAGCCATCATTTCTTTGCCATCAGCTTCTGCTGATGGAGGTACTGAGGCTGCTCCTGAGCTCAGCAGGTGGAGTTTGTTGTGAGGAGAAAATGGGGCTCTGTTGGGCAGAGGTTAGCATCTCCATTGCTGCAGCCTGTTCAGCCACAGGGCTGGCTGGGCTGCTTTCCTCCTCATGTGCTCTCTGGGCATTTGGAAAAGATAAACAAAATCTATGACATAAAACATTTGGCAGCTTTATCATAACTCTGAGGCTGTGAGGTGTTACATATTCAGGGGCCGAAACCTTCCCATAAATGCACTCCTTTTGGTCTCCAAGTTTGTCACCTAAGCTAAACATACATCCACAGTCCTAAACGTATTGGCTATGCCATCTTGCATAGTTAAAGTGACTGGTTATTTGTACAGGTTTGGGGTTTTTTTGAGTGGTTTTGGTTCTGGTTTGGGTTGGGTTTTTTTCCCAATTAATTAGGTCTGGAGTGGGTAACTAAAATTTTCCATGCAGTCTGAACACTGGCCAGGTATAAAATGCTAAGATGAAGACCTTATATGGAATTAAATCCTTTAAAATACTAATGTTTGGGTTTATATGCAGGATTGTATGACATGGTTGACTGCTGTAACGCAACTGGGCTCAGTGACCTGCAAAAGCTTTAGGCCAGTAGGTTTAACAGGAAGAGCTGGATTTTAATTTTTGTTTTTTACAGGCACCTGAATTCAGATGGTGCCTAGTCAGTCATATCCATTGATTCAGAGCCAAAAGACTGTATTTACATTTATTTTCCAGGCATCAAATGGTAAATGCTTACTCTGGAGCCCCTCAAAGCAGAAGTTTGCCTTCAAGTCAGCAGCAATCCTTGTGTAGTTGGTTTACTGAGTGTGTACCATATTTACCAAATCCCTTTTCTTACAGCACACTGAGTACCTAAAATGCTCAGGTAAACGTGGAAGTAGCAGCTCAGAATTTGGTCTAATGGTCACATTAACCCTGATGTTACACGTGGGGAATCCATGACAGAGGTACCACTGTGGAGTGAAGGAGGCCCTCATCCGAGTGCTGATAACTAACCCCACACCCCTGATGGGGCTGTGTTACCTGGAAGGGGAAGTCCTTTCAACACCTATATTCATTTGCTTTTAAACACTGTGTTGGCAGTTCCTTACGTGTTTAAGACCATGGAGATGCATGTGCTTGTCCACCTGTAACCGTGTCCTCGTGCTTTACTGAGGCAGCTTTGGCACCAGGCACGGCTGGGTCAGGGGACACTGCTGGATGGTGCTATCGATATCAAATCTGTCACGCTCTCAGTGTTACAACGATGCGGTTTTCTAAGGGAGCAGTTCGTTTTAGGAACAGTTTTATGTCTCTTGCGACCACCTTTTTCTGTTTGTCAGATACCAGGAAATTTTCATTTATCAAACCCGCAGCCAACTGCTGCTGTGAGGGGGCTATGGCACAACCAGCACAGCACAGCCCTCTCTGCTTTG
The DNA here is from genome assembly GCA_013398125.1 of Aegotheles bennettii. Taxonomy (NCBI): domain Eukaryota; kingdom Metazoa; phylum Chordata; class Aves; order Caprimulgiformes; family Aegothelidae; genus Aegotheles; species Aegotheles bennettii. The sequence goes on from VZRW01002219.1 coordinate 167,486, forward strand.
AACAAGGGTGGTTTTACCAAAGAGATCGCTATCGCAGGGAGGAACAGCCGTGGCTGAGGTACGGGGTGCCCAGTGAAGCCGTTTAAGCACAAGGACCGGGGCTGTCGTGCCAGGGCCCTTCCCCC
>VZRW01002219.1:174351-259568 GCA_013398125.1 Aegotheles bennettii
CTGTCTTCATAGGAGAGGTGCTCCAGCTCTCTGATCATCTTCATGGCCCTCCTCTGGACTCGCTCCAACAGCTCCATGTCCTTCATAGGTTGGGGACACCAGAATAGGACACAGTGCTCCAGGTGGGGTCTCATGAAAGCAGAGCAGAGGGGCAGAATCACCTCCCTTGCTCTGCTGGTCACACTTCTTTTGATGCAGCCCAGGATACCGCTGGCTTTCTAGGCTGCAAGCACCCACTGCTGGCTCATGTTGAGCTTCTCATCAACCAACACCCGCAAGTCCTTCTCCTCAGGGCTGTTTTCAATCCAATCTCTGTCCAGCCTGTATTTGTGCATGGGGTTGCCTCGACCTAAGTGCAGGACCTTGCACTTGGCCTTGTTGACCTTCATATGGTTTGCATAGACCCACCTCTCAAGCCTGTCAGGGTCCCTCTGAATGGTCCCTCTGGATGTCACTTCCCTCCAGCATCCTCCCTCTAGAATGGAATGTTCTAGATCTGTTGGTTGTTACCTGCTTCTTGCCAAGTCACTCAGCCACACTTCCAAATGTGAGTGCTTAAGCTGAGCTTCCCAGATCCAGAATTGTACATAGAAGGCGCCGAAATACCCATCTGTCTCTAGGGTTTTCCACTTTTCCCTGTGTACAGGAGTATGACTTCAGATGCTTTGTTTACAAATATCAGACTTAATCCCTGTATATTTTAGTTCCCCAAGTGACTAATGAGGGCTGATCACTTCGTGACCTATTTCACAGAGCCTGGGAATTGTTGGTTAGGAAGGGCTATATAAGGGTGTAAGATACATTTCTTAGGAATGTGAACATTGGCCAAGTCATCTTCTCCATTGCTGGTCAGAGTATGGAGTTTTAATTAGAGAAGTGCATACATACATGGTGGAACTCGGCAGGGAATGATACACAAATGCTCACATCCTGTAGGCTGGTGGAGAGTGAATTAAATAAGCAGGAGTGCTTATGATTGATTATGAAATTTCAGGGCTAGAACTGTGAATTCTTATTTTGAACTCTGAATTCTCTTGAAGCTGGAAACAAATGGAGCAGGATGTACTGAAGTGGTGTCGTGCCCAGGACTGATTTGGCTCCCTCTGAACTTTCTTTGCTCTTCTAATTTTATTGGTAATCTCACATTTACATAAAGTTTGTATGGATGTATTTTTCCTACTTTTATATCACTGTCCAAGACATAGTTCAGTGTCAGTATATTCAGACAATACATTGGTTTTGGAGCAGATAATGAATAAATGTTTATCTGGGAAATATGTAGGAATGAGATCAAATTTGCTCTGCTTTACAAAGAACCCTTTCTTGCTTCTGCAGATGGGTTTGATAACATCATACGCTCTGTGGGCTGCCTCTAGGACTTTTGGCGTTTTCCTTCTCTCCAGGATCATAGGTGGAATAAGCAAAGGGAATGTCAGCCTGTCCACGGCTATAATTGCTGACTTGCACTCTCCAAAAGCACGGAGCAAGGGCATGGTGAGTTACACATGGGGGATATGTTTGGGTAACTTTTTAAAATTGTTTCAGGTGCTCAGAATGTCTCCATCAGGTGTGTATTCATTGATCAAGTGAAAACATCACTTTATATACTACCTCGCTTCTGAAAAGATGCCAGATCATTTTGTTTTGGTGAGCTCTCAGACTTGTTAGTGACTTTTACCTACAAGTGAAACACGGGTGCCCTAGATGTGGAAAAACTACCAGTGTGTTACAACTGTTACTCCTGCTCGCTAACTGTAATCCTGATTATAATAGCTTAGAAATCAAAAGGTCTTATAGCCCAGTTTTGGTAGCTGGAACCCAGTTATAGGACAGCCCATTTTTCTCTCCTTCCAAACCCGTGGAAGTGCAGCAGCACTGCACAGCACAGCACAGCATGCCTCCTGACTTCCCTCTGAGCAGCAAGTGGTATGAACAGCTGCCCTGTCCCCTTCCAGAGAGCAGTGAAGCAGATGGAAACACCCTGCGGGCTGAACTTTGCCTGTGAATTACCAGTTAGATCTTTTATCTTATAAAAACCTTGGGAGCCCAAACTTCTGCTAACAGATTGTTATAAACCACTATGTGGGACAACTGCTTCTTGGGAGGAGAAAGCTTTGGATTTCACGGTGTTAACTAATGAATTTGCCAAGCAATTTATTATAGTCCTGGTGAGACTAAGTATATTTTTATTTATGGAGATGGATAGCTATACAGCACTAGTAAATAAAATGGGTCAGGGCCTGGTTTTAGGGCTTGAGAGCAAGTCACTTAGTACAGCATGGCTCGCATCTATATGGCCATACTGTTGTCTTTTCCAAAGCAGAGTGGGCACGTTTGTTCTGCTTTCTGGGGAAAGAACAGGATCTGACTGATGCTATTCCCAAACTGTGATGGGGCATTGCCTGGGGCAGTGCTAGCTGGGCAGACTGGAGGCTGTGAGGTGACACCTACGTGTGCCCTGGCCTTGTTTAGAGTAGCACTGTAGGTACCGTTACACAGACTCGGGGAAGCAGGAGGATTGTGTCCTAGGATGACACATTTGGGTCCTGCATATGTGAGTGTACATCTCTGAGTGCCTCTTAAAGAAAATGAGCTAGTCCCTGCACTGTTGTATTCTCAAGGAATCTCATTGAGGCTGATGACTCAAATCAGTGCTCTTTTAAGCTCCCATCCAGTGTGTACAGATTCTACCTCTTCTCCTATGTGCTGGTTTTGTAGTGACTTAATAAGTCCGCTTTAGTACCTGCACTAAATTCAGGTTGGTCTGGGAAGCCTCTCAAGTCTGTTCCACGAGACATAAATTCCTAAATGCAGAAATTGCCAAAGCATTTTAGAAGCTGTAGACATCATTATGAATTCCTACCATGGTGTTGTCCAACCTTCTCCAGTTTTGCAGTACAAAAGTTTATCCTGTGGCTGAAAGATTCGCTGGCCGAGCAGTCCCTGAGCTGAGAATCATTATTTCCCTTCCCAGCTTCCTTTCACTCATAACCATGTTGCAATTGTTCCTGACACTTTTCTGACTAGACAGAAAATAAAATCAGCTATTTGGATGTAACAATTTTTTCACACTTAGCACTCACTGTTGTGCACTCCCTGCATCCTCAGGGTGATATAAGTTCTGTATCTGGTTGCATTTCTTCAAGCTAAATGCCAGAAAATCCAAATTGTTTTAGAACTGAGCTACCTGAACAAACTGCTGTCTAAAACTTCATGTCTGTGTTCATTGTATCACTGCAGGCAATGATTGGTGTTGCTTTCTCCCTGGGTTTTACCCTGGGTCCCATGATTGGAGCTTACCTAGCCATGGAGACAGAGAAAGGAGAAGTCTTCTACCTTCGTTCGGCATTGTTAGCGCTCACATTCGCTGTGGCTGATTTAATTTTCATCTTTTTCCTACTTCCTGAGACACTTCCCAAAGAAAAACGGGTAAGTGGACTATCAGTCTGAAGATGGGTGTTTCTTGCAAAAACAGGAGTTGAGAACTGTTGAAATACTGGAAACAATGAAGGAAGGGGCTGCGCCAGTATCTTTTTTAGCTCATTCCTGGGACTAGGATTTAGTATTCAGGCTGGTGTCAAGGTGGTTGCATGATGGTCCCATCTCCTAGCCCAGTGTAATGTGAGAAATTCTCTATAGCTAACGTCTGCCAGCAATTATGCTGGTTTTGGTGTGCTGGGTTTAAACTTCTGACAAACCAATGTGCATCTAGGAAAAAGAGGGTGAATCTTAAACTATGATCCCAGTGACTCCCTGGAGATGAGTTTCAGTTAATCATAAAAGTAAATGCATCAGGGGCTGCGTTTTCTTTCATTTAGCCAGTATATGCTAGAAATTTTCTTAGCTATTATCTTGTGTTCACTTGATTATTTTGAATGATTGTTATCTTTGAGCTGTGCTGCCTTCCACAGGTGCAAAATACCACCATGTGCTAAAATTCAGTGACTGTTCAGATTTGTGGGGCCAAACATTTATTAACATTACGATTTAATATTGTATGATCAGACACTGTCCAAGATACATCTGGTTAAAAGTCTCTTGGAACGGTCTCTGTTGGTAGTGTGGGAGAGACCATTCAGCCCTCGGTATCCGGATGAAGCACTTGATTTGAGGCTTTCAGCTGGGTTGGATCTTTTCTGTCATCCCTTGTTTCTAAGCAGCACTCACCTGTTGAAGCGTGCTTGGTCCCTGGAGAGCCCAAGCCATTGGACACTGAGAATTATTCAGGAAACTTTTGTCTGGAATGCTCCTGCCAGGGCAAAACTTCAGACCTTACCTGAATGTTTCCCAGCAGGCTGTGCCCTATGTGAAGTCAGTTGCTCACGTTATCTCCCCAAGCACTACAGCTGTTTTACTTTTTTTTTTTAACAGCCCTTCCATGTGTCATCTGTTCCCCTTTCATATTTGGCTGTTCCTAAACATTCCAGATAAAATCCTGTTCTTGGTTACAGCTGCACACTCTGCAGTGGTAGCAATGTTTTGATGTAGGGAAGTGCTGTCAAGTGAATCTGTGTTCTATAAACAATTCCACCTGTGCTGTAGAGGGATAAATGGCCTCAGTGCCTTTTAGGACTGTATGATGGCCAAATATGTCCCTCCCACTTTTATTATCCTCTTGAGAGTTCTTCTGACAAGCTGGTCTGTGTTAACCAACATGACTGAATTTTGATAAGGCAACAGATGCTCTGTCCCTGCTTTCTAGGGCTCTGTCTTTGTGCAGCAGTGGGTATTGTGTGAGGTGGATTAATTTTCAGGGTCAGGTCCCAGTTATGCAAAATACGCGGGGTGTTTGCTGGTGAGGTAATGGTTTGTCTGGTGTTGGAGCTGCTTGTGGTCGGTACCAGTGTTGGTGCTTTCATGCTGTCTCCAGCCTGTGTCTAGGCAGTGACCCCGTGTGATTTATGTGTTCTACAGTATTTGTCATTTCACTTACTGGGCTGCTTTGCTCTTTTCTTGGGTAATTCCTCGCACTTTCTGAGTGAGAGGGGAGTAGGTTTTTTGACCCCTGGCTGACAGGAATGACAGGTATACTGGCTGTCTTTCTGGGGCTTGGCTGGGCTGAGCTGGAGCAGGTGCTGTTGGACTATAGGAGTGGATGCGTTGGAAGGACAAAGCTGTAAAAGAGGGGAAATGATCATGATAACCAGTAGGAGGATGTGCTGGTGGGGTCAGACATCTGTTTCCTTGAAATATGCTGTGTTCTCACAATTATCAGTCCTCTTTTGAAAGGGGAGATGAAGTATTTCGCATTCATTCATGTTGGAATTAACTTGTAGAAAGGGGAAGGTGGAGAGGAGCAGGGGGAGCAAGGATGAGTTTTCATCCAAAGAGAACGGAATTTTTGCTATCCTTCTACCCCCCTTTTTTCTGCTGTTCCACAAGCCTGTCAGGTGAAGAGTGACCAGAGAGCTCTACCTTTCACCTGTCGGAGTCTGTTGTGAGGTGGCCAAAACAGCTCCTGCTGTGACCTGCAGGGATTCCCCTGCTAGGAATAGAAAGTCTGTAGTGGGATCTGTCCCCTCGAAGAGCTTTCGAGTTAAATTTTAGCTAAGCTGGGCATGAGCAAGACTGCCTTGCTGGCAGGAAGGTCTTAAAACTCTCTTTTTCTGGTGTCTAGCTAATCATGTAAGGATGATTTGTAGGGCTCTGCAGCATCACTAGCAGACTTATGGAAAAACAAGGCTTTTGCTCTAGGCATACTAAGCAGTGTCTGATCTGAAGGGTAAGGCTGGAGTTGCTTCAAGGCTGAGTGCCTCCGAGACATGTTACTTAGTCTCTCTGCATTAGAGGAAAACAGAGTAAACAGAGACACTGTGAGAAGTGTCTACCAGTCAAGGTGACTTTTGGGATGATCATGAAGTAAAATTGAGCAATTTTGGAGTAATAAATTATAAGCATATAAAATAAATAGAAGTTAGATGTTGCAGATTTTGAACCTGCGAAGAATTTGAACTCCATGCCAGCTGGTGACATTGAAATTGGCAGTGTGTACTTTGTTATTTGGGTGTGGTGAAACACACTTGTCAGTTCTAGGACAATGTTTCCATTATTGATCAGTGGATGAAGTCACTTCTAGGCTACTGCTTCTAGGGCAAAGATAGGACAAATTAAAAGAAATTTACATGCACGCACATATATTAAAAATATCTAATACGTGTATATATTTAATAAAAAACTTAAGATTTTAAACAATGCATATATAATGTAAATCCTCCAGACCAAACTAAAATCAGCCTTGTAGTACAAAGCAGCCTGGCACTCTGTCTGACACGGGTAATAATTCAAAACAGGTACAGACTACAGGTTTTTTATTACTGGCAAACATGCTTGAAGAGAGTTGCTTGTTCAAGATTCTCTGTGCTGGAGTACAAACACCATGCCAACAAATGCAGGAACTGAGGATTGCTACAAGCCAGTTTCAGGAAATCCTCTCACAGACCTTTTAAAAAGCACGAGGAAACTTCTTGGGAGTGCCTGTTTACTCTCTGCAATACACACAGTGGAAGGGGAAATAAATATCCCAGTTTGTTCTGTGTGGATCAGCAGCTTTATGGCTTAATACAAAACCAGCCTACTGTATTGAACTGGTTGCTGTTGTGAGACTGATGTGCTCCAGAGCTCTGCTGTTGGGTACTCAGAAGCTCTGACCATCAAAACAAGACAGAGGTCATGCTAACAGCATATTGAAGATTGATTTGTTTACAGCTTTATTAAATCCAGTCCATATAAGTCCTCAGGTCATGCACCGAGATTTAAGTTCCACTGATAATTTGACCTTTAATCTCTGCCCTCGAGGGGTAATAGCTCCTTCCCTATCTGGAGGAATAGGAAGCTCATCAGATAAAGTCTGCAGTGCTTTGAAGATGTGAAATACTAAGTGTGCTTATTCAGAATTCTTGAGTCTGTCTTATCTCTTCCTGTGACTGTCATGTAAAGTGTCAGTCTGAATTCTCCTACTTCAAAAGGAATTGTTTCCTTAAGAATTTAGACATTATTTCTTTAGTATTTTCTTTAATCTTCTATACTTTAGAATAAAAAACAAACAAAATAAAAAATTAAATTCCCTATAGATGGAAGAATAAGCACCTCGTAAGCTCCGGTTGATAAGGAGCAGGGGTAGTGCCGCTAGATGCATAACTAGGTTGAGATGTATGAAGTACAGGACCAGAATCACAGAACTCCAGGTTGGAAGGAACCTCAAGGGTCATCTGGTCCAACCTTTCTAGGTGAGAACATGGTTTAGATGAGATGGCCCAGCACCCTGTCAAGTTGAGTCTTAAAAAGTGTCCAGTGTTGGGGAATCCCTGGGGAGATCATTCCAACGTTCGACTGTTCTCATAGTGACAATTTTTCTTCTGGTGTCCAGTCGGGATCTCCCCAGGAGTAACTTGTACCCATTACCCCTCGTCTTTTCCATGTGACTCCTTCTAAAAAGAGAGTCTCCATCTTCTTGGTAGCCACCCTTTGAGTACTGAAATATGGCAATAAGGTCTCCCCTAAGCTGCCTTTCCTCAAGGCTGAACAAACTCAGTTCTTTCAGCCTTTCTTCATATGGTAGGCTTCCTGCTCCTTTGATCAGCTCTGTGGCCCTTCTCTGGACCTTCTCCAGCCTGTCTGCATCTCTCTTGTATAGCAGGGACCAGAACTGAACACAATATTCCAGATGTGGCCTGACAAGCACTGAGTAGAATGGGATGATGACTTCTTTATCTCTGCTGGTGATGCCCTTTTGACACAACCCAGCATCCTGTTGGCTTTCTTTGCCGCTGCAGCACACTGTTCACTCATATTGAGCTTATTGTCCACGAAGACCCCCAGGTCCCTTTCTACAGAGCTGCTCTCCAGCCAGGTGGATCCCAGTCTGTGCTGCACTCCCGGGTTATGTTTTCCCAGGTGCAAGGCCTTACATTTGTCCTCATTGGACTTCGTAAGTCCATAACTTCTTGTTAGCCTACTCTTCCAGCCTGCCCAGGTCTTCTTGGAGGGTGGCTCTCCCTTCTGGAGTGTCTACTTCCTCACTCAATTTGGTGTCATCTGCAAACTTCATCAGGGTGCACTTGATCCCAACATCCAGATCACTTATGAAGATGTTAAACAGCATTGGGCCCAATATCAGTCCCTGGGGAACCCTGCTTCTGACTGGTTGCTAGTTTGAAAAAGAACTATTTACCACCACCCTCTGGGTGGAGCCTGTCAGCCAGCCCCCCACCCACCCACCACACACACCTAGACCATAGCACATCAGTTTCTCTAAGAGGTGGCTGTGAGGAACTGTATCGAAAGCCTTGGAGAAGTCCAGGTTAGACAATGTCCACTGCTCCCCCAGATCAACCAAGCAGATTACTTTGTTGCACAAGGTGATCAGGTTTGTCAAGCACATTTGCACCTGCTGAATCTGTGTTGGCTTTTCCCAATCACGTGCTTCATTTGACTTGTGACCATCTCCAGGAAGATTCATTCCATAACTTTTCCAGGGTTTGAAGTAAGGCTGATGGGCTGTAATCACCTGGGTCCTTCTTTGAACCCTTCTTGTAGACAGGGGTGACATTAGCCTTCTTCCAGTCTTCTAGGACATCCCCTGCTCTCCAGGACTTCTTGAAGATTATGGAGAGCAGCCTTGCAGTGACACCAGCCAGCTCTCCTAACACCCTCAGGTGGATGGCATCTGGGCCCAGTGATTCCCAGGCTCCTGGAATAATTCACACACCAACCCTTCCTTCCTGGTGGTGGGTCAGTGTTTTGCAGCAGCCTGGACCAGAAGTGCTACAAAATAAGTTTTCCTCTTCAAAAATCCAGACTCTGTGTCTGGGCAGAATCTCTCTAAAGTCTCTCCAAGGATTATCTTTAAAAATTATATTTTCCTTTTCTTCCCCAGGAGGTGTCACTGGCTGGCTGAAGGAACAAACAGCACCAGCCCAGACTGTTTGATGTGCTTCACGTGCTGTTCTCAGACCTGTAGCACGCAGCAAAGCCCCAGTTTCCTGTGAACTTGCAGGCAGATGGGCCATTATTTGCCCAGTAAATGTTCATTGGACATGAGGGATGATGCAGAAAGTGAACCAGATAAAGCCACCTCAGGCTGTGGACAATGAGCCTCTTCTGCTTTTTAAGAACTCAGGGAAAAATCTGTGTTTGCCTTCAGTGAAAGCTGCTATCGGTGCCCTACCTCGTAGTTACAGTGCTGGAGAGTTCTGTGCTCAGAAAGTCTGGGATGTTATTGGGGGGTCACTTAAACCCCAGTGCCAGTTGCCTTGTTTCACCTCAGATAACTTGTGTAGGTCTAGAAGCACGTTGGACTGTTGCTGTCAGTTCCTTGTGGCAGCTATTATGCAGGTTTTTAAACAAACCTCTTTCTCTATCAGGTCTCTTCTGTGACGTCTGGATTTCAGGCAGCAGTTGACTTGCTCAGTCCTTTGGCTTTATTTCAGTTCTCTGCAGTCACCCGAGGAAAGGATTCCCCTTCAGAGGAGAGTGAGTATTAGCTGGCTTTTTATATTAATATTGTATGTATTTCTGTGTGTGGCAGTGGCTCTGGGTGAACACTTAAACCATTTCAGAAGCAGCACTCTGTTCGCTCATGTAACACCCACCGGACTAACTTAGGAACAGGGAGTTGCAAGTTCCCTTGGGTGCTGGTCCTGTCATTCCCAAGAGCTTTGAGAGATTGATGTTTTGAAGATTTCAGACTTGCTGCTTGCTTTGTCTTCAGGGACTGGCTGCAGCAAGGGAAGGGATTTAAAAAGCTAGATCAAGACATGAGTAAGGGAGATGTGAGTTTGCTTATCCAAGCTGCAAACCAGGAAACTTCAGACTGGAACTTTACTTCTCAATTTGGGACTTGGAGATGTAGGATTTGAGCTGGCCGTTTCTCTGTATGAAATTATTTAAGCCATAGAAAATAAATCAGTGTTTGCGAGGTACACCAGCTTACCATTCAGTCCTCCTTGCTGCTGTGTCAGGAATAGAGCAATATTGCCACTTGGGGGAAAAACTGTTGAGCCCTACGCTGGCGGAGAACCAAGTGAGGTGATCTGTCACAGACCATTTGCAGCTTAGAAAAAGGGATGCTGTGCTTTAACTAATATCATCCTGAGACGATACTGGCTTCTGAGAGCAGCATCGAGGTCTTAGGTGGAATGCAGGTATTGATTAAAAACAAAGAAGTAAATCCCAGTGTAGGTGGGGGTGTCAGTGTGAGGCAGACACTGGATTGGGTGAGTGACACCAGCGTGACCCAGAGATAGATCAGCCTTTTTGACTCTCCTCTCCCTGTAAGAAGGGAGGGGGTGGGCAGAAGTCACTTTGGGGCATGTCTTGTATGGGTATTTAAAATTAGCATTTTAGGTGAGAACTTTTCCCTGGGCAGCTGATAAATGTTGCTGTACTGTTATTATATTCTTAAACTGTGCTTGAAAAACACCAACGTATTTCTCTCTTATTTTTTTTTTTGTTTTGTTTGCTTTTTGTTTGTTTAGATCTTCAGAATCTCAAAATCTTGGGCCTGGTTTATTTCCTGTACCTCTTCCTGTTTTCTGGGTTGGAGTATACACTGAGTTTTCTCACTCACCAGAGGTTCCAGTTCAGCAGGTATAGAACACTTAGAAGATAAATGTTGTATATTTTGTCTAGGCTATTTTCCAAAATCTTGATTTAAGGTCTTTTCATTTTTTTTTCAAGAGAGGCTTTATGAGGTTAGTAAAAGCTCTCAGAAAGCAACCACTGCATTCAGTGATACCTGGGCTTTGTGGGAAGAATTTATGAAAATACAGGAACGCTCTTTATTGTGAAAGGAAATACTCATGGAAAAGGAACTACAGCTTCTAATAACAGAGAAAATAAATACACAAGATTAAATGAAAGCTCCTGAAATATGTACAGCTGTATTGATTATAATAAAACCTTTTCTAGCCCAGAAGAGTTCTTCAGTATCAGGACAAAACTTGAAGCTCAAAAAGGGCAGAGGCTGGAGGGATAGCTCTGTGACTGTATTTGCTCGGCAGAGTTGTGCATTGCATGCAGTGTACAGTCATTACATCAGAGTTTGATTTCCTTTAGTCATACACTAGGGAAGAAAGGGAACAGAATCCACTAACAGCAGCTCAGCTTGAAATACTTCTGCCAACTCATAGGAAGATTTCCAGCCAGGAACATGATCTTGCTGCTTGATTCCTTATGTGTGTCCTTCCCTCAGAGTAATTCTCAGGAGTTTGTCTCGTCTTTTCCTGTCTGTCTTTCATTACAGTTTGTGGCTTAACTAATGTGTATGTGTCAAGGGAAGGTCTTCTAGTGTATTAAGCTTTCAGGACAGCCACGTAGTGAGTGAGATACACAACTTGATGCTGATGGTACAGGCTGTGTGACAAACAAGCTTGTTATGGAGGTGAGAACTCTTAGCTGAGAATATCCCCATAGTTTAGTAGAGGTGAAAGGGAAACTTGAAGAAATATTTAAGGGTGGAGGGAGTGGTGTTGCAAGCTTCCGGGTGCAATACATGATCACCACCGTGCCAGTGCCTTGGTGACCTTAATCAAACTCTGCGTGAGTGGTGGCAGTGGTTCCAAGGAACCAGCAGCTCCTGTGCATGTGGCACAGACTTCCATGGCACAAGGTAATTTATCTGTTGGTTCTTTGTGGGCCACCCAAGAAACAACTGCATCACAGCAGTCTGGAGATGATTGCAGCATTTGCCAGCAGCCATCCCATCTCTACGTAAGACCTCAGGGATTTATCTTCTTGCTGTCTGCCTGCCATGGAAACGAATGTCAGCGTGTTAAGAATTTGCACTGCTCATACAAGCACCAAAAAGCATTTTCTTTCTCTGGTTCAGGAAAGGGTCTACACTGAACCTGTGAATCCGAGGGTGGAATGCTCTGTGCATGACTCCATAATCTGTGTTTTTGCCTCCCTTCCAGCATGCAGCAGGGCAAGATGTTTTTCTTTATTGGAATAACAATGGCTGTGATCCAGGGAGGCTACGCTCGCCGAATCAAGCCAGGAAATGAAATCAGAGCTGTACAAAGGGTAAAAAAAATAATACTTTTCTTTTTCTTTTCCCCAACAAATCTGATACATTATTTTTCAATCCAAAGTGCAGTGAAAGGCAGTTGGAGGATATGACTGTACTTGTCAAACCAAAAGACATTTGTATCTCATTAATCCAACTAAAGGACTTCTCCAGATCCTGGTTGTTGGGCACTTATCAGCCTAACTGAACTTCAGAGCATTAGTGCCATTTCTTACCATGTCAGCTACGATATTATTGAAACTCTTGAGTTCTTCATCTGTAACTGCAGTAGAGAATAAGAACAGAGAGTCTGCCTGTGTAAAATGCTGTGAGGATTGTGCTTTGTTTCAGTGATTTCTCTTGCAGTGCAGACATTAAAACTGCTAAAGCTGCTTCAGAGCTGATCTCTGACTCTGGCCAATTATTTTCAGGGACACATCAGTCTGGCCAGCTCTGTGCTTGACAGCCTTTCCCTAGAGTGTGTTTCACTGGTGGGCAGGGGAAAATAGATTCTTCTCCAACCTTCGATTTGTGATCGTGTGCCAGTGCCCAGACAGAAGTTTCACTGACAGAAGTGTGCACTTCTTTGTTTTGCTCACTTCTTTCTCCATAGAGATGCTGCTGCTGTACTGGGATGACAGGGAACAGTTCCCTGTGGTTTATACAGCTGTGGGACAAGTAGATATGTTTTGTCATTTACATTTGTGCGTGGAACTAAACAAAGCAGGTTTTGAGTGTTTCTGAACTTTTTTTGGCTGCTTGGTAATGGGTTTGCTTGGGCTGTTACAGCCTCTGTCCACTTAATGGACATTAATTTGAGACCAGTATGACTGCAGTGGTAGCAGGGTAGAAAAGATTCCCAAACTGTACTGCGCTCCAGTGAATTGACTCAGCTTTCCTTGAAGTTACTTGTGCTGGTGAAACCACCTCACCCTGCTCCCTGGCAGGCAGGAGTGGGTGGCACAGTCCCTGTGTCACACAGGGAGCGTTTCCCTGCGAACGAGAGCTCACCCTGCTGTGCTGCTGCCGCGTTACTCTGCATCAGCTTCCTCCGCAGGCTCTGCCAGCCCGCTCTGCCTGCTGCCACTGCACTGCAGTGTAGGGGAACTGTGCTTTGCCACGATAATTTTTATACCCCTTTCTCTCCCCTGCACTGAGAAGTGTGGTTACCTTGAAGCACTCCCCTGGTTTAGTTGGTCTGGGCTGATGGCATCTCCCAAACACTCTCTGTGGTTGTGGCTTTTGTGGGAGTTCCCCTTTTTGCTGAAGTTATTCTGGCAATTTGTGAATCTGGACCATATGGCAAACATGGCCTCTCTTAGCACAGTGATTACAGTAGCTCATTTATAACTGAATCTTCAAAATGAGATGCTGGATGGGAGTGAATGCTTTCTCCTGTGAGAGGTGCAGCAGATCTTAACTGACGTGTGACAGCTCTGTCTGCGAGGGAGAGATCACAGGGGAGCTGAAGTCCAGGCTCTGGGAGGAGGTGAAGAATGTTTTTTCTTTCAGGGTTTGAAATTCAAGCACCATTTCCACCCCCACATTTTTTCTTCCTGGTTCCAGAAGCATGGACTCTGATGGCTCAAGAGGGTTTGATGTGGCCCTTAAAGTCAGTCAGTACTGCTGGGAACAGAGTGGAACTGTTGCACACGATCGTTTTGATCTTTTGTGCCAGCTCAGGAGTTAAGGCTAGATTTCTGTCCAGTTCAACACAGAACAAGGGTAAAAAACCCACCCAAACCCAGTAGGTCCTGTGAGAGAGAACCCTGCAAAAATCCTTTTTCCTCATCTGTGGGAGATGGGTGGTGGGATAACTGCAGCCGGTGTTCCAGGTGACTCCAGCCCACATGTGGTCTGCAATCGTGTGATAGTGAGAGAGAACAGAGAAGTAAATTGTGCTGATGTGTGGCCATCCAGGTGAATTTCAAATGTCTGCTTGGGAAGAAAGGGCTTTCTGCTTCTGACTTCAAAGTCCCATCAGTGGTAGAGAACTGTCAGGACACCTAGAGTTAGGCTTTAACCAGTAGGGCTTAAATGTAACCGAGTGACTCATTCATTCTGCAGGCCATTCTGCTGCTGATTCCAGCTTTCTTGTTAATTGGATGGGCTGCAAATGTGACCATGCTGAGCCTTGGACTGTTGCTGTACTCCTTCGGTGAGCTATTCAAAACGGACTGAAAGCTAAGCACAAATAATTTTTCTTCATATATTTATTCACCCCATTGAAAAAGATGCACTTCTAATTTTAAACAATAAGTAACAGAAAGTTGACATTTCTGTTTCTAAAATACAGAAGAAATAATGTCTGGGTTTTCTTCTGATGCTGTTTGTGGCACAGGAAGTTGCTATTTGGAAGCATCCCCAGTGCTCCTGTTGTCCTGTCTCACTGGGGAGCTCTCGAGGGTGCTTTTTTTCCTCCACTCTCATCAGACCTAGAATCAAAATACTCAGTAAATAGCTCAGCTCAGGAAGAGAAGGGAGACAGCAAGACTTTGTATCTCTGTGGTGGCTGCGTTATTTCTTAGGCAAAGGCTGAAGAGACCTGCATGCTCTGGAGCTGAAGGCTGGAGTGTGTGCGGAGGCTGGGCGAGGGTTGAGGGTACATTGGCTTTGCCCTGACTGCTGTGGCACAGGGCTGGCCTGGCCGGACACCACTCTGCTCTCCTGCAAGCTGCTTGCTCATGGAGGGAGTAAAACTCAACCTATTGGTTTTTGTAAGTGCAGATGGTTTTTCAGAGATACTTAAGTGTTTACATAAATAATATTCTGCCAATTTAAGCTGTTATTCAGGGAAACTTGCTTTTTAGCTTGCTTTTGAAAGCCCCCTCGGTGAGGAGGAGTGAGCGGAGGTGCTCGTTTTGTCTAACTGTGCCTCATCTTCCTGGGCTCCATACCTGGGCAGGAGGCCCCTTCTCTTCCCGAGTTATACCAGCTGGAAATGCAGCTGGAGGGGCCTCTTTTCCCCTCCTCTGCCTCCCTGTGTCCCAGGATTTAGAGTTCCTGCAGTTAAGGCAACACGTCTGTGATTCCTGCTCTCCGATTGTCCTTTACTTCCCAGAAGATCCTGCTTCGTATGCTTGAAGCATTTCCTCTTGGCAGAAACAGCTCTTACTGCAGTAAGCGGGCAGTGACTGCGGAACAGCTCTTGGCTTTTGTGTCCAAAAATTTTGTAACCTCTTCTTCTTGAACTTGACTGCCTTGCTTCCCGAGACAGAATGTAGCCACCTCTTTTATCCATGAGTACCCTGAAGCTGCATGCACGGGGACGGTGTGACTCTGTGTACAGCCACCTCCATGTCCATTTGAAATATGAGCGATTTCCTTTCCCTGCTCCACCTGACAAGATCACAGTGGTTTGGAAAACTACCAGTGCTGATCTGACCTACCCAGCCCTTCCCATGGGATCACAGAACGAGACAGTAATGTGAAACATCTGCTCGGAGCGTGGCTCTGGGCTATTTGTACAGGTTGGCTTTGAGGGGGTGTTTTCATTTCTGAACTGTGTTGAACCTGATGAGTCATTGCTGGTGCAGTGCCCCAGAGCTCAGCATCGTTCTCTGCAGTGCTAACGTGTTTGGGCCACATGTTTGTCACTGTTGCTCTTGTCACTGTTCTGAGCTCACTGCTGTTCACTGACAGCCTCTGTTGTGGATTTTTCCAGCTGCAGCCATTGTTATCCCATGTTTGTCAGCGGTGGTGTCAGGCTATGGTGAGTGTTCCTGCCTGGAGCAGCAGCTCTTGGCCACGTACTTGACCTTCGTATAGACTGGGCTCAGATACAGAGCTGACCTCAAGTTGAGTGATGCATCACCAGGAGTGCTCGTGTCTCAGATCCGCCCTAGATGTGACCATTGGACTGGTGCTCTTTGGGGGTGACCCACTTTGTTCCTTAGCTTTGGCCCAGTTGGCTGACAGCACTCCAGTGCTTACTGAGGTGAAAAAGGCTTTGCTCATTAGTGTCACTTTTATGTTGCCCTTATTTAACTTGCATCTATGCTTCTGTATTTATTACGTAGCTGTGGTGTGCAGTGTAAAGCACTTTTGTTTTTGTTCTGGGTGGGGTGGGGTGCACCAGGCTTTGCCCATGGCCAAGCACTCTTGGCCAGCCCTGCTGTTTGCTCAGTGCAGCAGCCACGTTTGTCTTGGTGGAGGAAAAATAATGCAGTGGGTGTAAAATGAGAGGAGTGGGAGGTGCATGTGGGACAAACACCTCCAGAAGAACAAGGCTCCACTGCTCCTGCAGTGCCTGGCCCTGCCCCCTTTCTCAGCCCCAAGCAAAGTCTCCACGCTGAGTAACATCTCTGCTTGTGCAGGTGCTGCCAGCCAGAAGGGCCGAGTGATGGGCATCCTGCGGAGCCTGGGCGCCCTCGCCAGAGCCCTGGGACCCATCCTGTCAGCCACAGGTGCGTGTGGCCTCCTGTCCCACACACAGCCCGGCGGGGTTGGATGGGAAAAGGGAAGCACAGCACCTTTCAGAGGCATTAAGTTGCCTTTGCAGAAGTCAGTGCTTGTGAGAGCTGCACTGTGGTGGGACACGGTCCTTGTAGCACCAAGGAAAGTCTCATAGATGAGTAAAAGTTCATCCAAGCAGAGGTAAAGCAGACAGTAGGTATTGCCTGACTCTTAAAAATCCCAACATCAACCAACCCAAGCCCCGTGTGTAGCTGTGTGGGCAGAGGAGCTCCATAGAGGGCCTGGCCCCAGTGCACAGAGGCAGCCAGAGGCTGACTGGGAGCCCTGGCCTGTGCCAGGCTGACCTTCAGCCACCGGAGCCAGTGACCCACGGGCTGAGGGGCTGCCCTGGCACAGGGTCCACAGGAGTCGGTCACAGCAAGGGTGCCTGAGCTGCAGTAACTGGTTCCCTGCATCTCAGGCAGCTGCAGCCCAAGATGGTATGAGTAAGTAGGGACAGTCCATCGTGTGCAATAGTGAACTTCTCAGCAGTAAAAGCATCTGTAACCTGTAAGTTAAGGAGTCACTTGTCCCAGAGCCCAGGGACCCGAGTGTGCAGAGCACTGTGGAGCCCAGGGACCCGAGTGTGCAGAGCACTGTGGCCCTGGCTAAGACCCAGGCTGTGCCTAAGGAGCACAGGTACCCCCTGCACAGGGTTCAGCCCTCCCCACCAGCATCCAGGGACAGAATAAGGGGAAGCAGCAAAGGCAGAGCTTGAGGTCAGACCTAATGTTAAGATTGAACAAAGCCAGAAACCAACCCCAGCAGTGAGAGACCTTCAAGGGCAGCACAGCCAGGGCCAGGAGCAGCACTGGGGCAGGTGCTGAGGCAAAGTTCAGTAGCTGCCCTGTGGCTCAAGCTGAATGTTGGACTAGGAACTTCCTTATTGCCATACGGGCAAGAATGAAAATAGCCCATTTAAAATAAATAACTACTTTTACCCTGCCGTTTCCTCACAAAAGAACCAGCACTGCTGTTGGCCACCTCCTCTTTGTAACCTGTGTGCCAGCAAGGATGTGCAGTGAAAGACTCACAGAATCACAGAATCCTAGGGGTTGGAAGGGACCTCGAAAGATCATCTAGTCCAATCCCCCCTGCCAGAGCAGGGTCACCTAGAGTCCATCGCACAGGAACGCATCCAGGCGGAGTTTGAATGTCTCCAGTGAAGGAGACTCCACAACCTCTCTGGGCAGCCTGCTGTGTGCTCCAGTTGTATGGGGAAGGTGAGGGCAGCAGGTTTGAAGGCCAGCTCACATGGCTGAGACAAGCACACTAATGAGCTACATTGTGTTTCTTTTGCAGTTTACTGGCTGGCAGGGGCAGAGGTTTGCTTCACTGTCTGTGGAGCTTTGTTCCTTATCCCCTTTGTTTTACTCGGTTCTACAAAACGGCAGACAAAGGAAGAGTAGGAATTAAGCACAGAACTACCACCAGCTTCCGAGGACCTTTGCATGACCTGACTCTGGGCACCCAACTGCTGAGCAATGAGGAAGAGGAGGATTCTTAACTTCTGGGAGACGTGAGCACCGTTTGCAGCAACAGCCTGCAGGTTTCTTATGGCCCCCCACAGGCAGTTGTTTCAGACGCCCTCCCAGCTGGCTCGGCTCGTTGTGGCAACGGCAAAAGCCCCACAAAACAGTTGAGTAAAGCATTAAGATCATCAGACAAGCTGGGAGAGGTGTGACAGCAACAGGGCACAGACAAATCCCAATGCAGCATCAACCACTGCAGCGTGCACAGCTCTTCTCCCTTCAGCACCAGCACAGCCAGACCGAAGCCAGTCAGTCCCCAGCCCCTCCTCAGGGGGCTGTTGTGTCTGGTTCTGGCAGCAGGGAGCAGCTCCACCTAAGAGAGACTTTCTGTACCATTGTCACATCATCTCCCCCCCTGCTCAGCGGACCTGGTAGAAGCTGTTACCAACTGCCTTAACACAGCACTCTAAAACAGCAGCGAGACGCGCGCTGCCTGGTACTTGGCACAGGTGGCCTGTTTTTAATATCCCATTAAATTTTGAGAGATGTTTTATATTTCTAATACTCTGATGGTTTTTGATGACCAAGCACTGTTCTTTTTTGCATTACAAATAAACGGTTACATTGTACACGTGTCTGGTCAGTTAACTGCCTGCAGTGAGCTGCTACACCCTGTGTGGTTAAGCCAGGACTCCACCCAAGCTGCCAACTGGAGGGAGCCAACTGCCATGGGCTGTGCTGCCACAGGGGTGTGGGGGAGAGGGGAGGGAAAGGACCCCTGCACCCACCCAGTGCTGCCTGCAGCTTGGCTGGGGCTCTCCGGGGAGGAAACCATGCCACAGTCCCTTGGAGTATTTTCTGCAAATACATTAAAGCAAGCATTAGTCAAGACATTAATCATTAAAAGAATGTAGCTCTAATGCAATTCAACAGGCTACAGCTGTAGAATAACACTGTACAAGCTTTGAAAGCAGAGCAGGAAATGACTGGGTTTTTTTAAAGAGTTTTATTTGTGAGTAGAACTTAATGATACAAGAAAGAAAGAAAAATACAGGACTTTATTCTGCCCCAAAGTGTGTAACCATACCATACGTGACTACATTTCATATCGTAATACAAAGAATTAAAAGAACAAACTACAAAATTAGAAATTAAAGTCATTGCATATGTGTGGTCAAGATAAATGGAGGGACTCCATTAAAGAACTGAAACATATAGCAATTAGTCATTTAATTACAACCCTGCAATAAAACACAACTTAGCAAAATAAGTATTGTATGCTTCCTAGTGTACAGAGGACATACAAGGTTAAAGTACAAGCTGAAAGCCGTTGGTGCCACGCAGTCCTGACAGCGCTGCTGCTCAGGGGCCTCTCCTGCACAGCCTCCACTGCCACTTCCCTCCCGCTCCACCCCTTCCACAACAGGTGACCTCACATCTCACTACATCCCTTACTTCCTCCAAACCTCTCTTCTCACCTGACACCTCCCAGCTCTCCTCCTCTCAGCTGTTCCCCAACACCAGCCCAAGGTGTCAGCACCTCCCCGCTCCTCCACAGCTGGTACCGCTGCTCAGCCCACCTCTCCCTCGCTGCCTTCTGCTGCGTGAATGGAAGGCATTAGTTTTCTGCTCTTTTACCAATTGCAATGTTTAATATTGTCCTAAAAGGTTACATCCCTGTTCTGTTTCCTTACAGACACCTACTGTGAGTCGCTGCGTTTTCCTCCCCCACATGGGTGTCAGTGTTTGCTGCTGTTCACTGGAAACGCCAGTACCAGAAACCAGTAAGGGTTGCCAGGCTGCCCTGCTCTGCCCCGGGGAACTGCACATGGGTTCTGGAGAATCCCTGCAAGCTTTACCTATCTGATCTTACACTACTGTGTTACTGAAGCATGGCAACAACTGCAAAATCGTGAACTCGGTGGTGAAAGTGATTTTCTTTACCATGCTACACATTAAACATTTACAGCAAACTGTGAAAACACCTTTGAGTTACTTGGGATTTCTGTACTTCACTGCTGGCAACAAAAAAAAAATACTAAAGAAAGAAATGCCAGTTTTTGTAAGTAAAATTAATTCATATAAAAAAAGGTTAACTATTCAGTGTAATGCATTTACATTTTTATCATGGGAAGGAACAAACACAAAAGGCCGCAGATAGGATTTATATGCAACAAGTTTGCGTGGGCACCCAAGGGAGTTTTAGGAGGGTGAAAAAACCCTGTGCTAAGGTCCAAAATACAACTGCCCCTGCTTCACACCACCAGCTGAAAAAAATCGCAATTCTTTTTAACACAGTCACTTGTTAACCTTTTCCAACAGCCAAATCACCCTATGACCCATTCTTGGGGAGGAGAGATCGAGAGACGGATTTCCCTTAAACACACAACATGAGCGGAACACACCACAGCCAGTTCAGTCCTAGATATCAAAGATGATTTCAAGTGCCAGTTATAAAATAAAACAAAGTGAAAAACACCTTCATTTTGTTACAACAGCCAGAGGGGAGAAAGAGAGGAAGGAATGGATAGCCTCAAAGCTCGACCAAAACACGATCGGCAACACAAGCCTGCAGAAGTTCACCTGTCAGCTCAAGGACACATCCCCCTCGAAATCACCACTGCAAAAGCATCCTCTCTTAAAGTCAGTAATTAAGAAAATTTACTTGTGACTTGGAACAGAACAGTGAAAGAACAACTTCTTGTGCTAATCAATGTGTGTTTTATTTTTAATTGTTATTTTTTTTAAAATTCTTTTGTAAAGCAGTGCGGGCTTTAAATTAAAAGCAGTGATTCAATGCTTTCCACACAGAGTAATTCACATTTGATTACAAAGTAGGGATCAGATCTGTGGCAGCTGCTGAAAACACCAGATTAGCACCTTTTTGGACATTAGTTTCTGGTTATAATCTTAAATAATCAAGCCATAACTGGAGGGGCTGGTTGGATTACTTGCTGCATTCATTTATGTAATAAGACAAAACACTCAGTACGATCTGGTACATTCTAGTGGTTAATGAATTTTAAAATATGACAGTGTTTCTGCAGTGTGTTTGGCCTTTAGGAGTCACTCTTCTTTTTGCTCTTCTTCAGGAAGGAAGGAGTGCGAAACTTCTTTTTCTTTTTCGATGGGGACTTCCCTGGGGATTCGTCGCTACCTGCATCAGCTGCTGTCCCCTCCTCAGCGGTTGGTGTCACCGGCTCTTCAGCGGCTTGAGACTGGGGTTCCTTATTTTCCACTGCAGGTGATTGCATTTGGCTTTTGGGCACATCTTCATCACATCTCCCTTCCTCCTTCCCTAAGGGAGGGAAGCCGAGTGCTTCTGAAGGCTCATCAGGGGTGAGATCTGGGAGGGTTTGCTTGAAAGTTGCAGCATCACTGTCATCTTTGTAAGTCTGCTCCTGCCGTGTCTCTGGTGGGCGGACAGACAATGACACAGTTAGTTTACAGAGGTGTCCCTGGAACAGAGAAAGCCGAGCAAGCTGACGGTGAGCACTCTATAAAAAACCTGATGTATTTACTTTGCATGAAAGCCTTTGTAACAGGTCTGTTCTGCTTTAGCTCTGGGCACAGACACAGTCAAAAGTTTCGTTTCTTTTCAAGCTTCTCACCTCAGAACAGATAAAGCTGAATTCCATCGTGGGTGCAAACCAGCAACGAAGTAACTGCTCAGACTTCTCTCATGTTTCATTTATAACATTTGCAAGTGAGGTGAGACTTTAGTACAGGAAGCAGGAATTAAGCCTGCAATTTTCATTGGCATTGAAGAGAACGTCATGAAATACCATATCTTCATCGTTCTTTCTTTTGATGGGGTAAAGCTAATTGCTGGTTTGCAGTGATCTGATACATGCTAATCCATTAATTCCTAACTGTTGGCTTGCCAATTTTTAATCACAGTGCTTGGATTTTCATATTTCATAATATTCTTCCATAGGACCTAACAGATGCTGCTTCAGAATACCATTTCCTATCACAAAGGCTTCACTTCTTTTGCAAGATATGAGTATGTATTATGGATTCCTACAAGTAAAATCCATGTAGTTTATCAAATTAAATGAGCTCAGCAGGTTACATGATATAGCTTTTTATTATTTTTTTTAAATGTATGTGATGTCTAACAGCAAAACTCACCCCTGTATAAAGGAACGTCAAAATCTAGTGAGAACTTTATGTCCGAAGTCGAACTTCACCAGTACTCCCTCATGGTGACACTTTCCTCCTTCACCACTATGCTTTAGAGATGGTCACGTTAAAGCTCCTCTTTGTGCATATAAATTTAACAATGAGCACTTTCTGAAGTTCCCTGCAACGTTCGTCACTCACTGTGGCCAAGAAGTATCTCGTTAGCTGTGTCAAATATATCCCCGCTGATGTTCCATAAGGAGGAATTCGGAACAAAATCCAGGCCATGCTCATTGTAAGGCACAAAAGAAAGGCAACTGTTTTTTCCCCCCTTTTAAAACCTTGTTTTAATTTGAAAAGACTGAAGGCTTTCACAAGAATTTACAGAAAATACTTGATACTTTCCCATTTTTCCTAGGGAAATGACAGTGAGTGTTATTTTTATTTCTGCCAGATGGGATTAATAATCCTCCAATATATTTTGGAGGGCTCTTTTCTGTGAATACCTGCTAGAAAACCCAACGCATTTTACCTAGAGCACCATGAACTTCTAATAGGTTAAATAAACAACACACACCAGTATTCAGTGCCAAACACTCCGAATGCACGAGTTAGCAGTTTAAAAGTTATAATGCAGGCAGGATTTGAAACAGAGTAGAAAACAGAAAGCGATTATGTACATTACCAGCTGCCTCCTGAAGCTCTATTTTAACCTGTGTACGTATGACACACAACTCTACAAGCAGCACCACCTAGAACTCCTCACTACCACTGCACCCTTGGGATTTCATTTTACTTCCCAGGAATTAACAAAATCATTGCTGGTCTCTCTTCCCGGGTATCCAGTGTCAGGATGTGTGGGAATGGTTCAAAGCTGCACTGGGGGAGGTTCAGACTGGACACTGGGAAGCATTTCTTTACTGAAAGGGTGGTTAAACCCTGGAACGGGCTTCCCAGAGAGGTGGTCGATGCCCCAAGCCTGTCGGTGTTTAAGAGCCCTTTGGACAATGCCCATAACAACATGCTTGAGCTTTTGGTCAGCCCTGGGGTGCTCAGGCAGCTGGACTGGGTGATCCTTGTAGGCCCCTTCCAATTGAAAAGAGCCCATCCTCTTCATTAGCTGGCCCAGTTTTTAGAATAGGCATCATATTAGATTGACAGTCAGTTTTATTTTATCATCTTTTTAAAGAAGTTTAAAAGAAAGTTTTAAACCAAGTTTTAAAAAAGGGATCAGAAATTCTTAAAGAATCGGAAGCTGCAGGCATTCAAACAGCATTTGCCAGTTGGCCTGAGCAATGGGTAAATATAAACACTTCCGTAACTCATTAATCCAGGACTGCTGTCCTTCCCAGTTTGTCACATTACCATCATCTTTACTAAAAGGATTAACGTGCTGAATCAAACAAACATCTGTTTATCTAGCTTGTTATGGGCAATATTTTACCAGGATTAGCGAGATTTAATGGAGATGAATGGTTGGACTCTATGATCTTAAAGGTCTTTTCCAAGCTAAACAAGTCTATATACAAATTCCACAATTGATAAAGAAAGCCTCTGCCTTGCTGTTCTACTTGATGGATTTCAGTAACTTAACTACAAAGGCTTAAAAATATATCTTGCTGCAAAACATACGTACAGTTTAAGAACCCAGCAGTATCTCAAAATGTCTTAAGTTTTTTAGAGTAATCATGCCTACACCCATGCTCTCCTTTTATATAAACTGTGGCATAAGAGTTTGAAAAGTAACTTTAACACTGCTGTGTGTTTACAATTCACATTATTTATGAAAATAAAAAGTCTGTGATTTCTTTTCAACACAAATGTGGACAAACATACAAACTAGGCTATCACTGAGTTACATAAAACACTTTTCTGACTTCAGCTACACTTAAATAGAAACAATATGATGGGAAAAACGTTAAGAGGTGGCTGTGTACAGAGAACATCATCATTCAACAGAACTTCTGCCAGACAAAGTCATCATGGCCTAAACTTCCAGTTAGTCTCCAAAATAAGCTTTGTATGTTTGTCCTGGAAAGCTTATGTGACTAGCAGAGCTGCGGAACACAATTCTCAGGTTTTAGAACTTCATTAGTAACATCACAGTTGCCCAAGACATAGTTTGACGCTCACACCTATGACAAACACGCTGACTTTTGGATATAACAGGACATACAAATGGAGGGGGCCAAACATCCTTATTACTTTGAAGTATAACCTGAGGCAGCCCTGCAGATGTAGCTGAAACAGCTGTGGAATTTGCTGCTTTTGCTTGGCTGGAGTTGGGATTTCCCTACAGCTGACACATGTAAGACAGGAGTAGTTCCATACCCACTTCTGAGCAGTGGTCTGCTGGGTAAGTTTACATCAGTGTCAGTGGTAACACTTTTGCACTGGAACAGATTAGGAACTTCCTTTCATTTCTTTACCAGGTTCAAGTTGTGCAGACAACAGCAAACTGCTAAGGCAGAAACTCCCAGACCTGTTTCAGCTATATCTGGAAAGACAACTTCAGACTATTCCTTTTCAAACTGGGGAATCAGACACACAGATATGGAAACACGTGGCATCACTTTCACAGTCTCTTCCAAGGGGGGAGTGCATTTTAACATAACATCTGCAGCTACCTAGAATTTAATGAAATCAAGAACTAAAGAAATCAGCATCTCAACTGAAAAAGCCTGCTTTAAAAGAAAAAGCAAACCCAACAAAAAAAACGTAGTAAACAAAGAAGCAAGAGTGAAGCAAAGCACATAAGCAGGTCAGAGTATGGAATGATACTTACTATGGTAACAGGTACTCTTTAGCATATCCATCTCCTGTTTGTAACGCAGCCACAAGAAGAAAAAAGCACAAGTAGAGAATCTATGCATTCATCACAGCCATCGTGTTAAGTCAGAAGAATGGTTGCAACCATTCTTATAGAAAACAGAATGAGATGAAGTAGTGAACGGAAGACTAACAGACAAGTGATATATCCAATGTACAAGGTAAAGGGAACAAGACAAAAATTAGATTACACCTGTTCAAGATTTTTATTTTAGCCTTTTTTTTGGGAAATTGTAGACTTTACCAGCCCTGCTCTCATTTTTTTTTAAAACTGCTACATAAGGTGATCAAATAATGATATTAAGATTCAAATTGAGTTGGAAAAAATATTTACTGAGGTGTAATCCAAGTACAATAATGCTTAAGAAATGTGCAATCAGTGAAGGAGATTTACCAAAGTATCTAAATTTGTGTCTGGTTCACTGTCAGACTCTTTTGCATTTTGTAAGAGCAATTCTTTCTCACAGAAAATGTACAAAAAGGTAAATCAGTTGAGAAACACCGAGAGATGAGAAGGCAATTCGGACAGGATGAAAATTTGTCTTAATAGTAATGCACACTTCTTTATTATTGTAAACATAACTCCTATTACATTCATAGTTCAGTGTCGTATATTTTAGGTAGTAACAAATAAAATACAAGAAACAATTTACCTGTATTAGGCACTAGTTCATATATTTTCATGCGTCAGACACTAACGATGCAGTTACTGGTTTCCCCCGGCCCCCAAATGAGAAGAACATACCTTCTTCTATTTTAATTGGTGTACTGGGAGGAGTGCGAGCTGAAGTGTGATCAGGAGGACTTCTCTCTTTCTGTTGTCTGCCATCTTCTGAAGGTTCTGCAGGTGTAGACAAAGAGACATTAAAGAGGCAGAGACATTAAACAGTTCAGCATGTGAGAAAACAAAAGGGCCCTTTTGCTCCACACACACAAGGTATGAACACATTTTTCTAAATCAAAATTCTGCAGGGATATTAAATAACACCAAAACAAGCAAAAGAAAATTAAGTGATTGTTTGATATTAACAAAACTGCTGGAAGTCACAGCTGGGCTCTGTGGTGGTTTGTTTTTTCATAAGAGGGCATGAATAATGTAATTGTTTATGGATTGGTTTATCACGCTGCTCTAATGAAAACTTGTGAGGGAAAATCACAAGGACGATATAAACAAATGAGGGGGGGTGTGGAAATAAATGCTATCAACTACACAAGATAGTGCTCTTTTGCTTGCTTTGTATTGCCGAAACTTGGAGTAAACAAAATTGCATCCCAAAAGAAGAGAAGACTGCACAGCTAATCAGAGAAACATGCAGTAATTAAATGATTCAAAACAGATTTCACAGTGGTTTGCGTATTTTTTATTAGTAAGGAGGGTCCCCCCTGGCTTCCAGGTTTAAACAGCCCTAGATCCAAAGGAAAACATTAATAGAGTACCACATCTATTTGGAACAATATTAAAACATTGTTCCATGTAGTTCACTTGACAATTAAAAGTGGAATCAGTCCCACAGATGAGAGCCAACTGACAGAATCTCCAAACAGGGCAGGCAAAGAGGTTGTTCCTTAGATTGCAAGCCCAGCGGTACCGTGTTAGCAATACCTGAGACCTCAGCCAAAAGGTCAGGATTGGACCTTAGTGCTTTGATCACTGCGGTGTGAAATTCCTTATGGGAGGACTTCTGCCCGTCTGGCTCTTCTCGGTTAGGATGCGTGATGACTTGCTGCGTGGTCTGACAAGAAACCCACGCAGCAGCAAACTGAGTGTTATCTAAAGATTTAGACAGTGATGATACGTCACGATCCTGTAAAGTCTTCGTGCCTGTTCCTTGAAAGGTTTTTGATCTGCCTTTCAAATCCAGAGATTTTTTATCTGACCTATTTTGCTCACTGATGGTCTGATTCCTAAGCAATGTGCTCTGTTCCCCAGCTGGTGTCTGTCTCAGCAACACAGTCTCTCCACATTTTGATATCCTAGCTAAGAAGGATGTAGCAATGTTACCAAGAGAATAAATGTATGAAGTTATACAGGCGTAACAGCAGTCTCCCACCCCACAAATCCAATACTTGATCAACTCAAAAAGCAGAATCAGGGAGCACACAGTGCAAAAGAAATGGCACTTCTGGTCCCCGCATCATTCAAATTCAGAACCTAACAACAGATGAGTGTTATAAGCATCAACCCTTAAAGCAGAAGTGAAGCAGGGTAACCACTTCATGTGCAGCAATCTCTCTTTACAGTACAATGTGCTCATAATTCTATGATAATTTAGAAAGTCTCTTGAGGGAAGTCCCCAAGATGTGCCACTTCCGAACAGTAATCAAATGTTGTTCTGTGTCTTCCCCATTCAACTGACTTCTCAAATCCACAATTTTCACTGAGAAATCAGCAATTTTGCTGCTAAAACCCAACACCATTCTCTCACCTTAGGCTACCTCTAGCACTAAGGGAAACAAAGCAGAACCACCTGCAATACTTTACAGCACCCTGAGATTTTTTTTGACTGAATATTCGAGGTTTCAACTTCCTAATAGCAGCAGCAACTGGCCATAACAAACACCCCAGCTTGTCTACTAGGGTAATTTCTAAAATAAGATCTATGCATTTTACAGAATACTCTATTAACACCCAGATTGCACATTATACCTCCAGTAGGCTTTTTAAATTATCCATGGCCTTTGTAGGTAACCCACCTTCCAATTAGTGATAAACTTGCAGTTGTTATAGTCTACTGCAGAAAAAAACAGACACAGAGAAACCAACCTTCTGGTCCCTTCTGCTTTCTTTCTACTTCTTTGCGATATTCTTCCAGTTCTCGATCAGTGAGTTTATTGAAGGGATTTGGTCCCGTTGTGCTCACTATGACTTTTGGTTGATATTCTTTCTCAATTATTGCCTTTGATGCAGTCACCAGTTCTCCCTGACAAAAGAAAATTAAGATACATCTGCAATTGAGCAGTAACTTACAGAACCCTGAGAAGTATAGAGGCTACAAAGCAACCAAAAAAAAAAAGATAATCTGGAAAATGCAAATTTGTTTTCTTTTAGATAAAAAAAAAATCTATTAAAGATTTTTTTTGTTTTGTTTTGGGTTTTTTTGTTTTCTTAAATTTACTCCACAGCAGGTTAATATACAGGAGAAAACAGGTCTCATTCATTACTCTTACGGACACATCAGTGTTTCCACCAGGGAATATCCACCATTAAGCAGTAAACCAAACAGCAGCCAAACAGTCCTTCTGAAGTCACAGAAGTATCAAGTTTCTTTTTCTCCCCACAAAAGAAACAGGATACAAGGCCCAGCTGCATGGCAATCTGGGCACAGAGTACCTGTAGAAGTTCACAGGACTCAGCTCATAGGTAGTTTTGTTTGTGGTTTTGGGGGGTTTTTTTGTTTGTTTTGTTTTTTTTGTTGGGTTTTGTTTGTTTGTTTGTTTTAAGGGAAAAGCCTTTTCAAGTAGCTGCTATGTACCATCTAACATGTTATAGTAAAAAGCCATCTTGAGTGTGTTCTGTGTACACCAGATTAACAGTTTAATACAAGCAATTTGTAAGCAACAGAGGTTAACTGTAATCTTATACAAGTTAGCATATTTACATGTATAACATTTGCTATACAAGCCAGATAAAAAGTTATACAAATAAAACATTAGCAATCCTAAGTACAGGAAGTTCCAATGGACAAAAGCAGCTGCACCAGAGATTCTCCAATGCTAAGTTTTCAGTTTTTCTTCTCTAATCATACCGTAAAGACTAAAGCCATTGGCTTTTTGTTGTCTTGGATACAGAAGATGCTTGCCTGCATAGCTGCTGCACCTTCCCAGTGACTTGTTTAAGCATTTCTTTATTTCATTGGATATACAGAACTCTGCTGACACGGGTATGAACATGACTGATGTGTGCTCTGTACCTCATGTCATTGTGATACCTGAATTGG
The DNA here is from genome assembly GCA_013398125.1 of Aegotheles bennettii. Lineage (NCBI taxonomy): Eukaryota > Metazoa > Chordata > Aves > Caprimulgiformes > Aegothelidae > Aegotheles > Aegotheles bennettii. The sequence continues at coordinate 203,175 of VZRW01002219.1, forward strand.
GCTCGCTGTTGAAATGAGATATTTCTATTCCACTACCAAATAAGTACAGGTTATTGACTGGCTCAAGTCATCTTCAGATAAAAGCATTAGAAAGCACAGTTCAAAACCAAATAGCACCCGAACAAAGAGACAAACATCCCACTCCATGCCCATACTCAATGAACAAGCACGAATGAGATCTTCACTGTAAAACTGAAGATGAAATTACAGAGAGTACTGTTTTGAATACTCTTAAGAGCTACTTTGGACAAGTAGTCAGCACCTCAAAGGTGACAGATAACAATGTCCAGATGGAATGAGGACAAGAGCAGTTAGATGTTTCTGAAAGCCTCATGAGAGATGCCCAGAAATCTGGTCAGAGCAATCAGGGAGGTAAGAACAGCTGGTTGTTAGAACTGTGCTGCTCTTCGGGAAGAAAACACCAGTCAGTGGTACTGAAGACAAACAGTGGAACAAGAAGTCTCCACTGTAAGATCCTGAAGGGAACTGCAGGAGAGAAACATCTCTAAAACATTACAGATCACCGCCGCTTCTCCATAAAACAAGGGGAACTCTCGTCCCAGATGCAGAATGTCAGCAGAAAGTCAAAAGTCTTTCCTCAACTATTCCCATTTAAGCACCAGCTCTTTTAATTCCAGAAAACCTCCAATTTGATAGTCAAAGCTTTTCTTACAGGATAATGTGTTAAAAAGTCAAAAAAATATCAACCTTTGTAAAAGTCCTGATTGTTTTGTAAAAAAATTAAAACACTCCCAAAACTAGAGATCCCAGCTTTTAATGATGGCAGAAAATTGGTGCCCTTGGCAATTTTATTTTTCCCTATCTCTGCCCATCCGTCAAACTAAATATGTAGCTTTAACTGAGACTCAGCAGTAAGCAGAAGGGGCTGATCTCAGGCAGAGTTTCTAGAGTTTTCTAGGATTACAAAAGTCCATAGAGGAACAAGACACACAGTGCACACTGGCATCCCTGGAATGCTTAAGAACCTCTGAATCTTGTCTGCAAATTCAATCCAAAATGACTGGGTAGAACAATTGTCACATGAAACTAATTTTTCCTGAATGCCCATTGATTTCATAATGACAAATAACAAGACATGGTTTGCAGCAAGATGACTACTGCACTGGCACTGTGTGTTCTCCTCCCCAAGAGAGTACCTTTGTTAACTACTGGGAATAAAAGCAGTACATCAAGCTTATCACACTTACTGAATTAAAAAAGCCAACAAACCAAAACCAAGATCACACACGAAAACAACACCCACAATCAACACAAACAGTATTTGTACTAGATGAGTATCTTTGAACCAAGAGAAGTAACACTGAAAAAGATCGGTGGCGATGACAGTACACATGATGTATTACAAAGAAAAAGCATTTCTGTTTTTTGGAATGCAAAAGCAGAAAAATTACACAAGAGACCAGAAAGGCAAAGTTTTGATCTACTAAAAGCTGTTTCCAGATTAACACATCCAGTTTTTCTCAGTATAAACAATATGGAAGCACTTCAAAGGCCACTAACAAAAATAAGGGTAGAGGGATTGATTCTATAGGGAGAAAATAAATTATAGTACTACATTAGTAAGTTCTACAACATAATTACTCTAAACCATGGACAAATCAAAGAAGTAGAGATGCGTTACTTCACACAACAGGCCACAGAGCAGCCCTCCAAGAATTCAAATAAAAACATGTAACAGAAAATGGAGAGGAACACAACACAAAATGAAGAGAGTAACACAGGGCAGAAGGAAAACTAGTAAAAAGGACTAAAAAGTCAGTACAGGACATATTTTAGCTTGTTACATGTGACACTAAAACAGAGAAGACTTTGGAGAGCTATCATTCTGTCCATGCCAGTCAGAGATTCCTATGAATGTTCAGAAAAATTGAACAAGAAAGTTGGTCTGGAGTTGCTTCCAGTATTAGAGAGCCTGTAGAGAGGGAATAAATTCCCATAGAAAAGACTGGCACTCTGTTTCAACACAGGATGACATGCAAAAAACTAACATTCCAGTGATTTCATCTGGATTATGCTGATACTGGTATTATTTTGATGAAGATTCTAGTACCATTTTGATGACTATTTGAAGTTTGATTGCATATGTAAGCATCTGATTATCAACAGCATTTTCTTCACTGTAAGAAATAATGGATAGATTACATCCATGAAGAGAATGTATTTTCACTCCTGAGTTTTGTGGAAGAATACTCTCCCACAAAGATCCAATAAAGGGAAAGTCCAACGATACACAATATACCTTCACACTACACTTGGACCTCACATATCCCACAAGGAAATTTTAGATTACCAAGTCATTTTGCAACTTCTCCACCAAATCTTGCTTTCAGAGAAAAATTCAAAACTGCTACGAGGTGACCATCATTTAACAGGTAAGCACTTCATCTTGCCCTCATAATAGATATGAGCAAAGACAGCATTTTTATAAGTCAGTTTTTCTCTCAATCAGACAGTAGGTTCAGAATAATCGTCTAAAGTTAACAATCGCTCTTAAGACAATTTGGCATTAATGCAGTGCCTTAATCCAAAAAACCAAGATTCTTAAAGTGCTGTTCATGTAGAAGTCGCCACTAAAACCCAGTGCCACCTCCAGAGCAGAACTGAGAGGCTCTTCGTGACAAACAAAGCCACAGAATTTCCATTCTAAAGGAAGAGACATGAAATGGGTGATTCCCCTTTCACTTAGGATTCTTGACAATTCATGTGAATATATTTTTTTTAAAAAATCAGATTGCAGAATGGTCATTGGCAAGAATAACCAACATTCCCAGTCATTCAGCCACAACTGCAGCAGAAGCCTGGTTAACCAAGTCTCTAACATGAATAAAATTACATGCTGCACAAGGAGCTTGTGTGGCAATGTAGGCAGGGCTTCTCAGAACATGGACAAAGCAAGTGACAAGACAAAATGAAGTATTCACTATGCAGCCGTAGGCACAGAAGACTCCAAGCATTGCATGCATACTGTACACAAACAGGACTGTTTTCATCCAAAATACTGTGTGTTAGTATTTGATATAAATCTCAACGTTAGCTGAAAACACAATATATTGTAAGCTTTACCACAATCAGATGGAACTTTTTACTTTAATCATAACTGAATGTCAAAAGAATTTGTCAATTGAGAACTTGTAATTATCTGACACCTAGAAGTCCTTAAGACCTTGACATACATGTCTCCTCAAACTTCTCTTCAAATTTTCATATGAGGTTTGTGTGGACATTGTAAGATTGCTCATACTTCCTTTGCTCCACAATACACAACTGATTTTTGGCATAATTCTTCTAGAAAGTTTCTCTAGTGTTTTTTTTTTTGTTGGTGGTATTTGGTTCATTGGGTGTTTTGTAGGTTTTTGGGGTTTTTTTCCTGGTTTTGTTGGTTTTTGTTTTTTGTTGTTGTTTCCCCCCCCAACAGGAACTCATTAAGGTTCCAGGTCACAATCCATATTAAGATAATAAATATTATGTAATAGATGCCACTCCTACTGTAATTAGCACCATGATCTAATTTTACACAATATTTCAGGAGGAAGGCGCTTTCATGACACCACAAAAAGGGAAGCACATCATTTGGACAGCTAAAGCCCAACGTTATACTGCTAATTAAAATCATACAGCCAATAGATCTTTTGTTGGCTCCTTGCCATCTACAAAAATGCATGTAAAATATTTGACTAGTTTTATAGAAAGATGATGCCATTATTAAAAAGCAATACTTTAAAGATACGTTGCGTATCACTGATGTTGTCATAACCAATGGATGACTAACCTAAAAATAATTTTTCATTTTGAAGGCATTACTAAGCAGAGAATAAAAGGCATGCACTGCCTGGAAGAATTTGGCTTTGTCTTATTTTTCATCTTAAATCTGGAAATAGCATTTTATTATTTTCCTTTCGGAATATGGATAAAGCAAACTGTAATCTGAAAAACTTCATTATCATTCTCAGTGTGATACAACTATCTATAATACAAACTGACTCATTACACTAGAAAGTGTTATAAAATCATGAGATTTGCAACAAGAAGTGTTCTGGTTTTTGATGGGAAAGCTATTCTGATAATGAGATGTTAGGCATGACTTAAACCAAGGCTTAAGAATCTTTTAGATAAAATACTGGCAAAGAGACACTGATGCTTATTTACACACAGTGCTTCCATGTTAGATCACCTCTAAGAAACTCCTTCAAAATTTGGGAAAGACAGCTAAGCCCAGATTGTTTCCAATGTGCAAACTGTTCCTGTTTACTCAGCCTCAAAGAACTTGTCACCCCAACCACACATGCATCTCTTGAATTTATTCTGTATTTAAAGCATCATATGAAAGCACAAGCATGATCACACGTTTGAAAGCCAATCGATTTTGGAAGCATGGGGCATTACTCAGCAACTCTTGTAGATAACCACAGGGATTTCAAGGAATCTAGACATCTAGCAGTGCAGGATCAGAAGCTGACAGTGTTTGTCAGCGTGACACACTGAGCATGTGGATATCTTTGGAATTACACTGATGTAATCAGGCTGAGTTTAAGATAACTCAACATGGATCTCAAATTGGAGTAATTCAGCACTACTAGCATGCACAAAGAAACCCACTATATGCAGAACCTAATCAGCACCTTAATATCGAAAGTGTTTCCTCACCAGCTTCTACAGACAAAGAAAAAAAGACCGAAATCCTTAAAAGATACTTTAACAGGGTAAAACAACTGCTTGTATAGTTGCATATACATAATTTGGAGATCCATCTATTTTATTTTCCTTTTCTAGCCAGATCATTAGCTAACAGAGGGAAAAGGTCGGGGTGAGGAAGAGGTGAAATGAAGGGTGAACAACAGTATTTAGAGCAGTATGACAGGGCAGTACCTTTCTAACAGACAGAGATTTAGCGGGACTAAAGGCCTGCTCTGTGAGATCGAGCCCTTCAATAGATTCCGTACAGTCTGAGAGGGGAGCATCCTGCAACAGTAAATTGAGTAAACAGAGCAAACCGAGCCCAGGCTTTAAAACATTAACCAAAAGCATTATGAAGCTTGCTAAAAAACATGCAAAGAAACAGTAACAGTAGATAAAATTGCTAATGACAATGAATTGACATGCACACAATTTGACACCCAACATAAATAATGCTATGGTCTTGATAAGACTGGCCAAATTTTTTAAAATATATCAGAAAATACTTATCTGGGGCAGTTAAAGCACTCATATATATAAAACTTTAAAGTCATTCAGCTATACAGTATAACTGTATAGCTCTAGTTGTTACTTTACTTTGAGCTACGATTCATAAAGTCTTTTGTTTATCCAGATATACTGCTTTTAAGTTTTATTGATGTACAACAGCTTTTTTTCCCAAACTACTCTTCAAATGAAGTATTACGAAGCATGACAAAACATATTTAACACACAACACTACTGCCCCATAAAATGGGCCTGCTGTGCCCAGTATTAGTACTTCAAGATACATAAACTTGAAAAACAAAGAAAAAGTTGTCATAAAGCCCAACTAGTTTTGAACAAGAATCTAACCCATATAAGTAAGCCTTCTGAATTTCATGCATTACATTCAGCAAAAAAACTCAAGAAGCATCCTCCACAGACATGCTTGGGCTACACGGCTGAAGCCTCACATTTCTAACCCTAAGCACTCTCGCAAAGGCAATGGTGTTACCTCTAAGACTTACCTTATAAACAGTTACATTCTGCCAATTAAAGAATAATTTTATAGTGATATATTAGGTGAAAGCAAAGGATAATGTAGATTAAGCTAACAGTTTTAGGCATTTTATACTCTCACCTGTACAAGACTCCTGTCCACAACTACCCCAGAAAGAACCTGTGATTGAGGGCCTGCAGTTTTAATATCTTGTAAATTCTGCTCTCGGATCTGTAAAGGAAAACAGCAGAATACAGTCACATGAATAGCAGAAAAATTAACCACATTCTCCTATTTGAAAAAAGGGTGAGTGAACCTGCCAAGAGGCTGCAACTCGTGTCAACTGCCATGGCCCTACCTGTAAACTAAAACTGTGCTTATAAACACCACTTGAAGATATGTGCTTAGGTTCTAGTTGTTTCCTCACATTTCTCAGAATTGAGTCTTTAAGCACCACAGCAGGTACCGGCCTTTGCTTTTTAGTACTGGCTCATGGTAAAACTCTACAGATCAGGTAACAGACAACTCCAGTTTCTGAAGAAACGTGAGGAGAGGAGAGAAGCCCAGAGGTCATTTATACAAGCCTACTGTGCCTAACCAGTAATTGACAGGTTTCTGTTACTCGTCACTGATACTGCACCACAGCATCATCTTCCTACAGAACTACTGTAAAGCCCAATTTTTGTATTTAGTCAGATCATATTCTGAAAAGGACATAAATATTTTTCTATGCATAAACTGACACTCCAGAGTACTCAAACACATCCTTTTTGTTGCATCCTAAATACCTACTAGTTCTTTCCATACAGAAAATGGGAACAGAAACTGTTCTTTAAATCTTTAAATCTAGGTGTTATCTATTCAAATTAAATATCCTACAGTGGTAAAGAACTCATAACAACTTTATTTCTAAAATATTCTGGTTCCTGTTCCAAGATAAATGGAAAAAGCATGCACCCAGAAAGACCTCTACTTTACAACTAAAGAAGACATTCAATTTTTTACATAAAAATATAGTCATGCAAGTATAATAACATGAATTGTTATTAATACTTGGTATTTAAGAATGCACGAAAAGCCTGCATCATCTGTATACTTGTTTCTAGCTTACTACCCTTCTTGTCATCAGGAAAGCAAAAAGTTTGAAGTTTTACTTCTCTCCTCTTAGTAGCTTCATTCAAGTTATTAATAAAAACAGTATCTGTGTTACCAACACCAAGAAACTGCTTGGCAATTTCACCAGACTTCTCATTTCAAGTGATTATTATTATTTGCTGAGTCAGAAAAAGCAAAAGCTCTGTCAACCTTATACAAACTGTTTTAGAACAAATCAGTATTTCTGTGAGTACCCTGCACACAGACTTCCCTGTGACCCAATGCTAACACCCATGTTCCATACTGCCACCAGTTAGAAGTAGCAAAACAACCCAAAACAACTTAATTATTAACAAGATACCAGTGCATATTTTATACTTTAAAAGAAATAAAGCCAAAAAGCCCCAGTGGATTTAATGCTTTCCTGTTGGTACACTGGTGACAAGAAGATGTGAAATTCAAGGACTGGAAAATGCACAACTCGGTCATTTCAAGAAGATTAACATGTAGTTCCAAAGGCCCAAAAAATTTTTGCAACAATCACAGCATATTATAATATACTAAAATATAGTATGGAGAAGAGACCCATAGACTTCTCAGTCTGGGCCACAATTTCAACTGGTGAAAGCAAAGCAGAAAAACAGGTCACTAATGTAAAACTCATCTCGGGGAACAGAATTACTACCATAAACTTGGTGGTGGCTGTTTCAGAGGTATTCAGCAACTGGTCTGAGAGTAACAAAATATGAGACAATGGAAGTCTCCATATACTGGACAGTAATAGCACCTTTTTCCAAGATGAGTTTGTAACATTTAGAAATTGTTTCAGTATCTAGTTACAAGGGGGCAGGACAATACCAGAGCTGTATTATTAAACCACAAAAAATTTCACCATAGCAAAGTTAGTTAGTTCATTACAAGTACACAACTTAATTGCAGCTATGACCAAAAAAAAAAGTTATTTTACTGCTATTACAAACCTTGTTCCTCATTTCTTGGACCTCCTTTGGGTTGGTGTTCAATGGAACAAACAGGTTAGGGACAGTAGAGGTGGCAGTTCTATGTCCATCCTCTTTAGTCCACTGTAATAATACCAAGAACAGTTGAAGAGTCAGAATTGCTGTAATGGCTATGAACACTCAGAGCAGCAATTCACAGAACATTTCATCATGCATTATACATAGCAGAGAACTGAACCAATGATTGTGTTCTTCTATTAAGACTATTTAAGCTGCTTCCTTCTTCAGTAATAGAAACTGTACCTTCAGATACATTTCTAAATGCCAGAATCATTCTATTAAGTCAAACTAGTAACAACAACAAAAACTAGAGAGCCAGTGAACTTGCAGATAACTTCCACCCAAAATGATGCAATTACTACAGCTATGTGCAATTCGGAGATTATGGAGACTGAAAGGTTTTTAAGCTGTTTTTCTGTGTGCTTGACCACACTGACAACTGCAGTGTCCCACACGTCTAAAAACAATCTACTTCTCACTTTATGAAGAGACATTAATACAGGAGTAGGAAAACTCCAATGTAATTACTTACTTTAAGGACATTTTTATCAGAAATTTCACAGTGAGCTTATATTTGTTTTAGAAGGACACTACACCTTACCCAAACAGAAGTACAGCAAGATCTAAGACACGAGCTCTAAAACCCTGTTACTGCCATTTTCTGCACTGGGTGTTTTTACAAAATAACACAAGAGAGACAGAGAGATCATTGATTCAATCCTCCGATACTCAACAAACATCAAAGCGAACTTAAAGCATAAGATGACAGAAGTATGAAAAGCAATGTGATGTCACTAACCAGGTTTAGTGAATGATTCTGTACTGTGAAGCAAGAGTGGGCATCACCAAAGTTTTGCATTAAAACAAGCTACTTCAGCAAAATGTTCTGTTTCCAGAATTAGTTTCTGCACAAATAAATAGCTGTATCAGCACAGCAACCTAGAGGAAGTTTGGTGATGTCGAATATTTTATAACTCATAGCTCAAAAGGTTACAAAAATATCCCAAACACAAACTTTAAGCGCTTCATGGGTTCTTCAGAGAAGGTTGCTTTATTTGATCAGTGCATTTAGTATGGAGCTGTGTTTACTTTGATGCACAACTAACCTTTTATCTTGCTATGTTTATTATGTGTGGTGTCCCAATTTCCAATTGTTATTACATAGAAAATGCACTGAACAGTAAAGCAAACCTGTTTATAGAGCAAATGCTATGCGGTTTTTCCTGGGTAACTTCAAGAAACAATAAGATAGCCAGAAACCGTCAAACTTCAGAAAGCAACAGAATTTTAAAATGTTTTGCAACTGTAAAGTAAAAAAATGGAATGAACATGAAGCTGTGAAATACTCACTGATGATTATCTTCTCAGATAAAAACTACTCCAGCTTTTTATTAAAGATAGTTTTTAGTCAAAACATATATAAAAACAACCTCAACATAACAAGCTACTTTTTCTTTAGGTTAATAACAAGCATTAAAAAAAATGTAAACACACAAACCTGTTATACTGTATGAAAATTTCTATTGCTTCAGCGTATCATTAAACAAGACTGGTTCCTGAGTAAGAATTTTGCTTCAATCTTTCACTGATAATTTCAAATATAAAATACTACCTACTTAGTGATCTAAGGTTGAAAAGCACAAACTGCTCCAAACATATGCATAGCTTTAAGCTTTCATCCAATCAAGGCAAAACTACAGTTGCGTTTAGTAAAATATTGATAGTACAAACAATATATGTATACATTAATTTCTTAAATCAAAAAGAACACCACAAAAATAACAGAGATAGAGATACTCTGTTTTTTCAGGGCTTTCTACATGTTAACACTATGAATTTTAGTACACACGTTGCCCGAGTAATCATTCATAACATTATTCAAAATGGAGAACTCTGAATGTATTCAGAGTGAGGCAGAGTTTACTAGGGGTAAATAAGAACGAAGAGGTGTTCTAGAAAAAAAGAACATGTATTTTTACCTTTTCAAGAGTACTAGTTTAATTTTTTTTAAGACTCACCTGTAACCATACTGCCACTATACACAGTACCACTGCTGAAGTACTACTGAACTACTACAGTTCAGCTTGAAATCAAGTGTTACAAAAGCTTGTATGAGTGCAAATCCCTGCTCTGTATACGCCCAAGAAAATATCAAAACCACAGTTACACACCAACAGCTACCAATGTCCATTTGAAAGCAGCTGATACTTTTGTTTTTCAATTAACATATCTGTCAGTGCAAAATTTAACTGTAAGCAGCATTGATAAACAAAAGAAAAGCACCAGTTGCAGAATCTATCGATTAGTGCCTGCTGATGGCCTGAGCTGCACTTTAGTCATGCCGCACCCAGCTGATTCTTTAGGAAAGACTTTCCATTTATGGCCATCTACTTACATGCAACACTACATGCAGAAGGCAGCTGGTTGTGAACACTCAGAGGCTTTGGGGTAGGCAAGAGCATAGTAAACAGGACAGAAAAAGAGGCTGAGAAACTAGGCAAGAAAAACTGCTTAAGTAAAAAACCCAGCACTTAAATACTTAGAAATCAATTCTCGTATGTAGTGAGGGTTGCAAATGGCTTGCAAACTAAGTTGGTATATGAAACAGAGTAGAAATTTGATTATTTATATATATACTTGTACAAAAGTACACTGAATAGCTAGTTTCATTTTTGTTTTAACTGAAAAGCTTTCATGCAGATAGAATTAGTAGTTCCCTAACACAGTCTTCCTTAATTAAACCATTTAAATGCAGAACCTACTCAGTCAAAACTATGATTCAGTCTGTTTGGTCATTAGCTTGAAAAGGCAAAAGAAAACTAGAGGCTCCAAGTCTTAAGCAGTTTTAAGCATTAACAGGAGAGTTTTTACAGCTCACTTCTAATCAAAGCCAAATTAAGTGGTTAGTAAAACATATTTAGGTTTTTTATATAAGAAAGAAGAAAAGAATTAGAAGAGTAATCATTTTCTTCCCAAAGCCTCTAAGTGCCAGCCACCCCAAGTTGCTCTACATCATCTAACTATGAACAGTAAGGTAGGCACAGACCAAGCAGTTGGTAATACAGCTTGGCACGCAGACACCGGACGAGAGAGACTGCAGCAAGGGTTTCACGTGATCGTGTGTAATGTTCGTCCACACCTTAGTCTTCGACTTGGGACTGCTGCCATTCTGCCCTTCTTCAGAAGCATCATCCCCTCGGCCAGAGTTCAGCCACCTTGTCTTCTCTCGCTGCTGTTTCTGAAAACTGTGTCTGAGGGGGGAGCAAGTGCCTGATTCACCATCACTAGTAAAGGAGTAACCTGTGACACTAGCTGGAATCTCAACATCGCTGTACTTCTTAGATTTCTCTCTCAGAGCAGGGCATCGATACGGATAGCCAGTTCTGTAACCCTGAAGAAGCAGAGCAGCAGAATTAGTCTTCTACAACTCCAAGCTTTTCAACAGACAACTCAATTTTGGTTAGATTGATACCTGTAATTGTGAAAACCATTCTACAACACAGCCTTTTCTTTACCTGCTGTTCACCAGTTATGGTGGACAAAGCCACACCAAGGGTGGATAACACATAGTAATGAGCACCCTTTCCAATATAATGAACTTCTGAGCTACTAATTTAAATGAGTCACCATTTTTAGTAGATCAATCTTCAAAACTTTTGTATCAAAGCCCTGCAAAAAGCTATTGATGTCATCAAGAAGTTCATTTGAAGCAGTGCTGTGAGTCTGCCTCTTCTCACATTCAAGCAAAAAAAAAAGTAAGTTATTACTTGTGTAGTTATGTGTTTCAATAAAAAAATAATTTCCTTCTCAAGTGGACTAGCTTACTAGCCAAATATTCCAAAGTCTTTTCTAAAAACAAAACAGTACTCATAACTGTTCATAAAACTACTCTCCTCTCAGTGTCTGAATTTTAAAAATGGGGGACTCATGCATGAAAATTTCAGTTCCCTTCGGGATGAAAGTACATATCCAAATAGGTGTTATACCATTAATAAGTGGACAGCTGCTTACCAGCCTGCATTTAATCAATTCACTGTGTTACAGCTAGTTACTGGGGAATATAATTTAGTGCTCTATCACATTGGCACAGAAGGTATAATCATAAATTTATGCACTGTAAACATCTTCAGAATGTACTTTTCCCAGGAAATTTCTGAACTAGTTCTGTAAATTATACTTTAGGAAAAATTTTGACTCTTAACACTCGAAACAATGAAGACTGATTGTCATAACTACAAACATGGAAGTGTACGTTTTAGCGATAGCTACGGGTGCCCTCTCTCTGACAGTTCTTTCTACAGACAGTAGTGTATGATTAGATTGCAACAAGACAAGCTAAGTTTGAATTTGGAATGCATTTAAAGTACGTGTACTTTGTGGTAATTGCCTACTACACTTCTTCCAAAGCTAGGGTTTTTCCCCCCCTGAGGGGAAGTATATTGGTATTTCCTGGTATTTCTTATTGAATTCTCAAGTAATTGTTCAAGTTTCTGGAGTTGGATTTAAGTCCAAATGCAGAATCCTGACTTGTCTTTGTACAATATTCCAGATACTCATTTACACTTTTTTTTTTTTTTACTGCAAGCAAATGTATTGGTTCTCACAATTCTAAACCAAGGACATAAAAAAGCACCTGTATGATACAAAGCATAGGGCAGATAAAAAGATCTCTTCTGCATTCTGACATCTAGAATTCAACATATTGTATACAAGGGAAGGCTTAAAGAATGCTACTTTTACGTCCATATTCTCTCCTCTCCTTGATCTTCTCTATCTATGTTGGTTTTCTCTCCTGCTTCCTCTGAATTATGTTTTGTTTCCCTTTTTACCTTCCCTAATACACTTGTCATACTTTCCCCTGCTTTCTTCCACACTTTGCTCAGCAATTAACATACAAAAAGGACATTTAACAGTTTCTCTAATGAGTTTTACTAGTAAACTATTTTCAACTGGCTCAAAGAAAAACACTGAATAGCCTACCTCCCAAAGTACTCAAATTCTTTATAGATAAAGCTGGCTGTAAAGAAACTTCAGCCCTGAATATGCCGACAGCTTTCTTTGCAGAGTTTGCATGCATTAAGCACTGCTGAGGCATTATCTTGGCTGCTGATCCATCATTTAATGATGAAAGTGCATCTTGAGTAATTATCTACTGCCTAATGTAGTTAACCATCCAATATACTATGTGGCTATTTATAATAGGAAGGGCCTGTAATGGATGAAAGGAAACTCCTTTCTATCCCTATGTTCCTAGCATGTACAACGCTATTTCCCTTGTGATTCTGCTTCCTGTTTGCAGCAAGAAACATAAAACTGATATTCCCTAGAGAAAGGGAAATCCAACTGATTCTGCTGAGGGTACCAGTCAGTGGTACAGGGAGCCTGCTGCTCACAGCCAACTACATTAATAGTCTCATCATTGCTCATCAAAATCAATGAGAATTTTTCTATCAATTTAAGGTTATAACTGATCACTTTGTATGATATGAAAACATTGGATATCCAAATTACTAATGAAGTAGCCTAATTTTATTTTTTTTCCACACTACAGATAGGACACTGATCCAAGAAGAAAAAACCTAGTTATTTACTAGATAGTAGATGTGGTGGATAGTGTTTTAAGATATCATCATCAGTGTGGATCCTGTGAGGGGCACATGCATCACATGACCATGAAGACCACAGTTAAGTCTACAAAGAAAAAAGATTAATTAAATTACAAATCAGAAGACTATGTCTGATTATTACAGTGACCATGAGGTTTTTTTATATGTTCATTACACCACTGTCTACAGTCATCACTTGGAGCCTTCTGACAGTAAAGGTATCATCTTTGCCATTAAAGCAGGATAGCAAATGTTGGTCACTGATCATTCATTACAGATGGGATGTTACTGAAACCATTTTATCTGAAGTCTTTTATTTATTTATTTGAGGGTTGTCTTTTGAGCTCTTCTAGTAGAGTCTTATCATATCAAATCATGTTGGACCCTGCAGCTGTTTCACACATACTGGGAGGGGATGGGAACAGGGGGGAGGATACAGACTAAGGTGTAGCAAGCACCACAGTACTCTCATTTAGAAGTGCCAAATCACAAAAGGAACCTCTCTGATCTCACCAATGACTACCAGATTATGAGTACAGAAATAAACTGCTATTTGCACAAAGGACACCGAGAGCATTCTGAGACACTTTTCATGTTGCCTCCTCTTCTGAGGGCCCTTAATCTTTGGGAAAGAACAGGCTGCATAAACTATCCCAACTACGTGCAGCCCATTATTCATTTGTGTCTCTTACTGCAGCTTTTAACATAATTTTATACATTATCATATGAAACAATTAGACAAGAACGCCTGCCTTACCAGATTATCAAGCATTCGCATAAGAGCTTCAAATTCCTGTTCGCCAATCTGCCATTTTGGATGGGATACAGTACCCTCACCTGCTGGAGACTCAGGGGAACGAGACTTGGCTTTATACTTTCCAGGATCTAAAAGCACTAAGTTGTCAGGTCCGCCTGCACTGGCCAGGGTACGTACCTTAAAAACAATAAAGTAATCTTTTAATTTCCTGGGGGGGAATGACATCAGCAAAACAGAAGATATCTACTTAATTTTAAAGATAAATGTATTAACAAACTTCTATAAAAGTTGTCTTTGAAAATATCTGTTCCAGGCAGTATATATCAAATCGATGGTTCCAATACAGTGTTTGAATAATGCTGGTTAAACCAATGTTTTGGATGCCCTCGCATAATGGAAAGATGGCACAATCACTGTGTTAGTTTAGATAGAGTTTAACCAAGTGCACAACTATTAATTGTTTGAAGGTTAATATAGCAGACCGTATTATTACATAACACACTAATTCTTACTTGAATCTCACAGGCAAGCACTAGGTTATGAATATAGTAGAAAGCCTCCTCAACAGTCTCTCCAACTGATACTAAGCCATGGTTTCTGAGAATAAGGACCTAGAGAGACATCACAAAGAAAGTTAACAGCAGTAAGGCAAGTATTTTCTTGCTCTTGATGAAAGAACATACTTCCCCTACTCCCATACACACACTTTTCTTTAAATCTAGATGTAAATACTGACCTTGCTTTTAGGCCCCAAATTTTTCTGAATAACCACCTTTTCTTCATCATCCACTAAAATACCATGGTAGTCATGATAAGCTACATCCCCTAGAGAAAGTGCTTCAGGTGAAATTGGCAAGAGACCACACTTCATTGCAGAAACCTGAGAAATATTAAAACAACTAATTTAATTTCTTGCAACAGAAAAAAATGGGGATAGAAGGAAAATGTAATAAAACCCGTATTTTTACATGCTATATGTATGCATCTGTACAGGCACACACATAGTGGCCTTACACTCCATCCCTAAAGTCTCTATTTTTCCCAACTTTTGGATTGAACACAAAAGCCACATTGATCTTGGGTCTGACTCAGTATGTCTGTTTTTCCATGAAATCAACATCAATATGAAAACATTCTGGAAAAAACCCCAAACAAACCCCAAAATCTACTGCATCCTTCATTCCTTTCACTCCATTTGGTGAGTTTTATTTTTATTTTTTCCCTCCAAAAAAGGAAGAAACTTAGTGACGAACTTCGACACAAGTAATTCCACAGCACTGCAGGTAAAGTTAGGGAACATTTTTAAAGGTTACTCTACAATTCACAATTTTAGGAATCTGATCATTTATCCTTAAAATGGTTGTATCACTGCTGGTAATCAGAAAAAAAATAAAATTTAAAAAAAATCAGATTGTGAACTTTAAAATAGTCACCAGACACCTCTCTCAAAAAATTCCAAAGAGGCAAAACTGACGTAACCAGTTGCTCTAATGAGAGGTACTGGAAAAGTTTCAAATATTTAAGAAAACCTTGATAAATTGTGCTTTACAAACCCAACAAAATATGCTAAAGCTCTTATGGCTCATTGTCAAAAGATATGGTCATTTGTGGTAAAGGACACGCAAATATGAAATACATATTTTCCAATTATAGAGCCCAATTTACTGTCTGACCACTCATATAACAAACAAATAAGGAGGACCACAAACAGAACCACGTATTTGAAGGCAGACTTAAAGGCTTTGTGCCCTTGAAAAATAGGGGGACCCACCTATTTTCCAGTTGGGTGGGGAAACAGGACAGATGCCAATAAAGGTGTGCTTACCGCTGCCCCTGCTGGCGTATGAATATGAACAATGCATTTAACATCAGGTCGAGCTGCGTAAATTGCAGAGTGCAAAGTAAAACCAGCTTGGTTTACTCCCAAGTTAGTGCTTCCACGATCAACTACATCTCCCTGAATGTTGATTTTAACCTGGGAGGGAAAAGAATTAGTTTCATAAATGAATTAAGATTACCAAAAATCTGATTTCATTCAGCATCTACCACTGAAGCTCTAAAACCATATTTCTTTCAGCATTTTAACAAGTGTCAAAATGTGCACGATAAGGCTTGCAAGCAGGTGACCAAGGCCCCAGCTTGAGATTAAGCTAACTGAAGAGGACATCAGGAACTGGATAAGACACGAGAACTTGCTGCATGTAACAGGTAACAGTGCAAGAAGCTGACAGAAAGTTACAGACAGCGCTGTGACAAATGGCTGCATTTCACAGTTATGGTGGAGTTACGTAAGAAACCTGCAAACTTCACAGATACCTGAAGAGGAGTATTGGGACCTTTTGGGGAGTAGGTTCTTGAAAGGTCAGCACCTAGGTAACCATCCCACTGAAACCATGTAAGACTGAGATTGCCCAGGTAACAATATTATAACTACCGAATTTGGATATGGATGTAGCAAAACTAGAATAAAAGGGAAAAAGTAATTATGCATGAGTTGTTTGTTTGGGAGAGAACAAGATTGGAGAAAACAGAGTTTCAAGGTAGAGAAGGGAAGAATAAGCATGGGAGAAATGGAGAGAAAGGGACAATAAAGGGCCAGTCGTGTTACTAGGCTGCCGGTCAGCATGTTCGTCTTGCTAAGCTCTGTGCCTTATCACAGTGGTCTATCTTCTTAGTAAATCCTGTTGCTAGCTATTTTCTGTGTGAACATGCTCTCTACTCTGTGTGTTTGCATTTCACTACCTTCATGAAACCTTCATTCTCAAGGTACTTACATTCCTGATATAGAGATAAAAGCAGAACATCTTAACAAAAAAACCCCCACACAATATATCCCCACAGCATGGCCCTTACCGTCTTCTAAAAATCTTGTAGTAACAAGAAAGGGCAGGTCTCTCTTCTCCATTCCTTTTTCTGTATCTTTTTCAGTTAAAATTTTACGGATGGTTAGGGTGGAGTTATGTATGAAAGAGCTCACTTAACAGATAGCTGAGAGGGAGTATAGGGACCTTAAGGTGCCAAGAGCAACACAATTTTGAAATGTTACTACTCTGCACATACTTACCTCACCTCTCTGCTAGAGGTTACTTACCTTAGAGTGGCCAAGTGGAAAGAGTAGTGTGCAAGTTTCTATTGTGTTTCAACACAAGAGAGTCAACCACATTAACTCAAGTTGCCTTCAGCAGTAGTATAGACCAGACTCCTAAATGCTCACAAAAATGCCTCCCAGTAATTACAGTTAAGGCAGCTGTGTCTTCAACTGCAACCATTAGCTCTCAAAAACGTAATTTGTCTACACCCTCAGCTACTTAATCAGTAAACGATGGCAACTAAATCAGGCATCTGATACAATGTCTTGAAATCATAATTGGCCTGCATTATTTATGCCTGAAACACATACTGTTTCCCACGACAATCCTGACTCAACAGCAAACAGCTTTCTAGGGCATGATATGACCAGTTATCCAAGTGAGCTGGCTCCTCTTCACAGCTAGATCAACTGGAGGACACCTGGTGGCAAGTATGTGCAAAGAAATCTCCCTGAGATACCCCAGCTGTAACAAAGCCAATCATGTTCAATAAAACTATTCTAAACACATAGCACAGAGTAAAATATTCTCTAGGACAGTATTTAAACAGTGACAGACAGACAGAGCAGATTCAGAGATTCACATTTCCCATCTGTGAAAAACAGCAGTTACTTACCAGACTAGATGCAGTAACTTCACTATATAGGAGTCCAAAAGGTACAATGAGGAAGTGCTCCTGCTCAGAATTTACCCTGGCCTAAAAATTAAACAAGAGCTAAAGTTATTGAGAATACTTTATTAAAGCATACAAGAAGGCTCAAAACCATGAAAGTTACTTTCACTTTCCGAGTATGGAATGGGCAAGTAGTCCTGTAACATAGGCAGTGTGGCTGTCATGTACGCTACAGCAGATAATCGACATACAGCACAGTTAATTAACTCCTGCTGAACAAAACTAGATGGCAGGTATGTGCTAGAGTCCTTCAGATTGGTGGAAGGTGGTAAAACCTTAGATCCTATGGTAATGATGACTACTGTGGCATGATACTGAGAGAAGTGGGGGGGAGAAAAGTGGGTTTGTTTGGGTTTTTTTTTAGAAGAGGGAGTTTATACTCCAATTGTATTTCTACCCTAGTAAAACAGAAGGTATGAAATGGACATGTGGGCAAGAATTTGGCCCACAGATCTAAAACATCTTGATGCTGAGAAGGGTTTAATCACTGATCCTGCTGCCATGTGAGACAGCTGTAAGTGGTACAGCACACTTATAGGTTTTCTACCAAGTATCCTGACCCTCACTTATGTTTTTGCTCTTTTCTTTAATTCACACAATCAGGAGTTTATAATATAAAAATAATTATGACTTCAAACCATTCTCATCCGTTTAAAGTCTATACAGTGAAAAGTACATGACAGTTAGGTAATTTAAGTGTCTTTCAAAAGCTTCAAATGTTTTACTGGACACACGAGACAACTCCCCATTTTGCTAGTAGTCTACCCAGGTTTTTTGTGTGATTGGGTTTTTTAATGCTTTTAACATTTTATTTATTTATGAGTTCTCCATTTCCCCAAGACACAGCTACTTTATGCTCCCTCATGTCTCTGACTACTAGCAGTATTAGACACACATATCCTTTGATACAGTTCTACTGCAGGAAAAAAAGGTTTCTAAAATTAGTTGTTGATCAGTCAGTCATCCAAAAGCTTCTGGTACAAATCTAGCTTCCTTTACAACCAGCTGGTAACATGCTGTAGCATAAAAGTCTTAAACTGCACCAGTTAGTTCAAGTTAACCTGTACTTATGAGTCACCAAAACAGTGCTCCATTATGGAAGTGTAAATGATCTAGAATATTTTTACTTATTTATGCAAGAACAGGTATTATTCAAAATAGCCCAAGAGCTAATAAGAAAGCTCAAACGTAAGATAAAAGCAACAAGAATCACAAACCACCTTACTTTAGGATTAGATTCAATAAACAACTCGTGCCCTCAAAGCAAACTAAGACTTGGTGAATGATGTGTACCTTCTGTAAACCTGTAATCTCAAATTCTGCTTAATCCCGGAGGCACACAATTTACTCTACATTATTATACTTGACATGAAAGCTCTTGATACTCTGTAATTCTGCTTCATCAGGACCACATCAGTCTGAACAATTCCACACACAGCAGCTGTTATTGATTGATACGGATCCAGAAAAGCAAAGATACTCCACCCAATTCCCTGATATGCCCAGACAGGAATTGTGAGGATATGAGAGCGTATGCCACTCTCCTCAAACGCCCAGGCTTATGCGCCTCACAGAAGCCTGTTGTATCTTTTCTCTTACTTAAGTAGCACACTGGCAGCTCTTAAGTTGAATGCAATCACCTAGCAATTAGACCACCCACTCACAAAAAAATTAAAACCTGGAGTTAAAACTCCAGCTCTGCGTGAAGTGGTAGGCACTCACCACATTCCAAACGAGTGCCTTACTACAACACTACTACTTCATGTGTGGGTATACAGAACAAAGACAAGACTATTTTGTAAATATAACAACCTTGTTCTAGATCAGCTTCTGAAGGTAAATTACGTCTATTAGTCACGTTTCAGAATGCTATTCACTGGAGGAGTTTTTAAAAGATGAGTAAATAACAATTTGTGATTGCCAGTGACAAATCATTAACCAAGAGCTTCCCAGCACCACTTTGCCCTTCTAACTGTCTAAAACACTTTCAGAATCTCAAAGTGCTTTGACTGTCTTCTACCTCAACTGGTATCACCATTACCTAATCTTCCTATGCTTCACCTCCACAAGAAAAACAAAACTTGAGGCATTCCACTCCAATCACATGCTCTTGCCTCAACCCTAGGCAAGCTGCTCTTCAGTACATTTCCCTTTTTACCTAAACACAAACATTCCCAGGCCTGAACTTCACACTAGAAAACCATCTCCAAACCTGCTCGCCTAGTGATCATTTCACCACATTAATGTCCCACTTGCAAAATCAATTCTCCTGTCACATATGAAAAATCAGGGGGTGGCACAGAGTTGTTTACAAGAACCATTATGTTGGATATGTTTCCTTACTAAAGGAACCAAGCGATCTAACCAACACTGCCATCATCCCATGTCCACCCATATCACTTACCATCTTCATTGGTTCACAAATAACATACCTTGAAATCTCAAAAAGCAGTAATATTAAGTTACCATATCTCATTCACACTGCAACTAGAAGAACTGCAAATACATAAAGGACAACCTCTATTATGCAGGAAAAAAACCACAATTCAGCTCTGTTAGGAAAACAATTGACTGGGTTGCACACCACAGCTGTGACTTTACTCATGAGACTCATGTTGATCATTCTTCTGGCATATAAAACCTCCTTGATTTGACCTCCTCGTCATTATTTTTATGGATGCCAGTGATTACTCAGTCACAAGGAAAATTGTTGGCACACTGCATTAAGCTAAGTAGTTTGCTCATGTTCAGAAATACTACAGCTTTTCTTCAAAAAGATTGGTACCTTGAATGATAAAAATCATCTGCGTGACCAATGAAAAGATATCTTAGTACTTAGTTTTGTTGCTAAGACATGACCTTGCAGAATAATACACACAGTTATTCAAAGCATTTACGACACTAAAAGACAGAGTCTTTCAGAAATCTTAATTTCATCACAAGAACTTTCATGTACACTCTCTCAAGACTCTATTCAGGCTATGGTAGCTGACATCCAAGCTGTTCCAGTTCTTATTCTTGAGACGAAATGACAAATCTCTTCACTATTATGCTGCTTTCAATACCACTTAGCTCCTCTTCCACACAAAGAGAAAATGAGAGATGGGGGAGGGAAGCAATTCTCTGGTATGTTAAAACAATTGGTTCAGTTATCCGTTGATTCAATACTCACTGTTATATGATTGTAAATAAGCTGAGACCAGCCAAAGAGATCTGCTAATCTGTAGAAAGCTGCCAATTTACATCGTAACAACTTCTCCCCTTTTTCATAAGCAATGGAATCTGATCCTCTGAGATCATTCACTGGTGTCACCATGCCAAGACCTAAAAAGGAGAAAGTGTAAACAAAGTACAAGAGGGGTCACATCCAACATCAGTTAAAATCTAACAACATGCACCACTATTATAGTGGTTGTTCTTATTAGTTGATATCAACATATTAATCTAAGAAATGGACAGCAAACTTTAATTACTATAATGTCATAATTTATATTACACAAACATAACGACAGTCTCTGACAAGGTCATTTATCTTCGGTAGATTCAGCATTTGTTTCCTTCCTTAATATTAATTAGTGCTAAAGTGACAATGTGTTCCTTCACAAAATATTTGTTTTCCTCTCTTAAACTAATGATATCTAACTAACAAACTTCATCATTAACAGAAAAACATAACCCCAAATATTCCATTTTGTTAGATATATGATTTGGTACTCCTGAAAAGGAGAATTATACAACTAAAAAGATGTACACAAATTCACTGAATTAGGGAACGTTAAGTACAAGCTAGGGAGAGGATTATGGAAAATAATTACACATGCTGCAGTTCTAGTTCCAGTGCAATCAGAAATGTGGTTAAAAGTAACGGTGATAAAGCAGAACCAGGCCATATTACAGTCTAAATTATAGATTTATTTTGGAGAGCACAGGCAAGAATTTATATTATCTTAACATAAAACCTGTGTGTACATGCATTTGCACATTTGGGTTTTTGTTTTCCTTCTTTGTTTTGCCTGCTGGTGTTTCTTGTCTATAGCTTCACTTCACAGAAGAAAGCTGCAAACAGTATTTCAATGGCAAAAATAATTAGTTTCTGAAGACCTTCACTGGTACTAGACTACGAACGAGCATCACATTTTCCTGCAGACAAGCCATGTGGTAAACATTAGTAATACTTAAATCTTCAAATTCTTTACTAGTGCTGACTTATCAGGCTTCCTTTTCAATTAAGATACCATACTTGAAATAGCTTTTGATATAAATTATACACATGAATCACATCGCACACCACTGTGGCATTCAGAAACTAATTAATTCATTTTGTGTTTGCAATGTTCCTACAAGCAGAACGGGATAGCATTTGAACTTCACAGCACTTTTCATTTCATTCACAGTCTTCATTTCAAGCCTTTAAAAAAAATAAATTTATAAAATCAAATATTATAAATTCAGGTGCACTCACTCATGTTTAATGCAGCCATTCCGCCTTGTGGTGCTGCAGGGTACACATTTGGTACGTTCGTTGTCATGAAATCTGCAATCTGCTGTAAAGCCAATAAGCCTGTTGGGTTCTTCCCCTTCTTGAATTGTTCCTGGATCATAGACTCCAGTTCTTCACAAAAAGCCTAGCAACAGGACATTGCATATTGTAAAGCACGTTCAAATGAACTTCAACCTTTCATACACAGCTTCTTTTTAGCACTTACATGGAAACATCCTACACCTCTGCTGAAAAATAGCTCAGGGCAGAATTACTGGGTGCATACTGTTAGTTGAAAACATTGCTCTCTGGACCTCTAGTATGAGTCACTTAACTTTTTTGTGAATGGAAATGCTAGCATTCTCTCTTCAAGGAACACCAAAAACTCACTGAACCTACTAATACAGATTTCTGGAAGAAGGAGCAGGATTTACAACCGACTTGAACACAAAACATTAAAGAAAAAGCAGTAGAACCAGAAAAGAGAAAGGAAATTATCAATTTGGCTCACAAGGAACTCAGAGCCAAGGTGGCATCCAAGAACACAGAAAGGAATAGCCACTGAATTTTTAAAATACATTTAAACAAGAGGTGGTTTATTTTTCCCTGTTTTTTTGGTGGTGTTGTTTGGGGTTTTTTTTTTTGTCGGTTTTGGGTTTGTTGTGGGGCTTTTTTTAACTTTGAAAGAAAGAAAACAAGATTTTTTACTATTGCTGGTATCTGCTGCTTTTGACAAGAACACTGGAATTTGTATTTAAAGAGAGTTATTCCAATCGATAAGTAAATAAAGTAAATAAAATGGGTTGACTGCACATGGAAAAACTGTAGATACACCACTACATCCCTATTCTTAAGTCATGTCATGAAATGTTTTGTACTAAAATCACCCATTAGTTATTACACGAGGAACAAACGTTATGAGACAAATTGCTTTGTATATTTTCTCCCTGAGGGAAACATATCTAATATTATATTTCAATCACTCATAGTTTATTATTGTGCACTCTTTCAGAAAGAGATATTTAAAAATATTTCATGTCAGAATCGTGAATGAAAAACAGAGCACAGGGCAGACCTGCTTTGTATAAGCTACTCTTGGAAGAGTAACTTCATTTAAATGTTTAAATGAATACTAAATCTATGAAACAAGTGAAAAAATGTCTGACCACAACTAGATTGACAATATGAAAAAAAGTGTTGATGATTACACAGAGAATTCTGGAAGCAAGACAGAGGAGCTGTTTCATGAGTAGACAACAAAAATTCAACCAGATAATGTGAGGAAAACTAAGGCTACAATTAGGATGGTTTAGAACAAAGGTCAACCAGAAAAAAGATCAAATGTATCTAAGATACCACAAAATTCTTCAATTTCATAGCAATATTAAAAACAGAGATAGAAAATTTATCACTTTACAGATGAAGCATTGTATTTTCTTACTGGGCTTTGAAGAATCATGGAAACTCTCTTCTTCTGTTCCATCATGTTAAAATCCTGACGAAGGTCAGGTGCCATGTTCCTCTCTCTCAAATAATCTGGATTATTTTCATCAACTCGATCAAAATACCTCTCTTTATGAGGGGCTGTTGTTGGAGGTGGTGAAGTCACCACCCCCACACCAGAATCACCATTCATAGCACAGCTTTTAGGAACCTGGGAAGAGGGGGCAGAGAAGAATAATAAATAAATCAAGCAAGGAAATAAACAAGAAACATACATGAAGTTCTTAATTCAGAGTAACAGTTCAAATCCATCTAAAATTAGCATGGCATCCCAAACACAGAAACCATTTATGCAATTGGGTAGCAAATACTTTACAGGAGATAAAAAGATTTTAAACTACAAGATTATAAAAGCAGGGTAACGTATATGCAAAGTCAAATATGCAAAACCACAAAACTGAGACAAGAGTATCCATTTAAAGTACTTCCAGTTCTTTAAGCTGCCTACACAGCTTGATTTTCAGGAGCATGGAGGTCCTTCAAGCCTTCTCACAGACAATGACAGAGAAGATACATGAGGTCTAAACTCACTGGTTTTGTTTTGATTTTTCTACTTAAGTTAAAGCAGGCATAATGAAAAGAATGTTGCATGAATCAGAATTTAAATCATTACAAAACACAGGATATTACACGTGTTCATTAATATGAAGAATCCATCCCACCAAAACATGCTCAGATTGTGAGCATATTTCTGGAGACAAACTCAGAAATACTGACTCTACAACCTGAGGCGTGCTTTTCACAAATATCTTTATTTTAGGTTCATTCAACAACACGCACATCACTACATCAGCATGTGGGTTTTGGAATATAGGAAGCAAACACAAACACAGCCCCCACCCACTGGCCAGGGTTCATTTCAGTTTTACATGTTGTAATCAGCAACTGCACGGATCTACTAGAAAGGCTGAAAACTCAGCTGGTATTGCTCATACACACATCCTTCTTTCACTCACGAGAATCCTTCTGTGTAACATTATCCCAGTTTCCTGGGCACAGTATTATAACCTTCTTTCCAAAATTCTTTTTAAAATATTTTTGAAGCCTTCCACTGACAAGCAACCAGTTCAAACAAGCCACCAAGCAACACTTCAAGACTCAAACCTCCGATTCCTGATCATCTGGCATATCCAATTTAAACTTTTTCAGAAAAGATTTCTTTGCATATTGTACATGATTAAACAATGTCACTAACACAAACTGTACTTCACTGAATGTAATAAGAACATTTAACTCTGAATGGCTTGCTAGTCCAGGAAACTGCAAGTATTTACACTATACACAAAACACGCAAGGTTGAAATCCCTTGCCTTCATGACATTTAGCAACTTTACTAAGAAAAGGAGACGAGAAAAACTAGTCTTTTCCCTGTAAGGCAAAACAGGCTCGTTTCAATCATACTGATTAGATTTGGGGTTCACAGACTAAGGAAGAACCCCAATCCAGACAGGCAATTTCATTGTACATCTTCAGTTTCGCAAGGATCTGTACTATTAAAATTTGCTGATATTATCAAGTCTTTGCAATTCTTTTTGCTATGTAGTAGAAAAGATTGTATGTATGTTCATTTAAGTAATGATTATTCTACATAACTAGTAATTTTTTTAGATAAGTCTATTATTTTACTAATTTTAGATTTTTCCTAGTGACTCATCTTAAACTGTATTTGCTTCTGGATTTTAATCTGATTATGCATTTACTTGCATATTTATTAGCTAAAACCACCTGTGTGCATGTGGATGCACACAGAAAAGGCAAGTTTATATAAATAATTTTGAAATGCAGATTATGTTAAAATCATCACAATGAAGAAAATTACCTACTTTGAGATTTCAGGATTAGCAGATCTCATCCCCTTTAATTCTTACATTAGGAAACAAGTTTCAAAACCCAACTGTTTCTTATTTCACAATGAACAAATCACTGAACTGAGACAGTTGAGCCCAATGAGCAAAGGAGAAATAATTTTCTCGACTCTGCAAGAAGAGGATACCAACGTCACAAATCTGTTAGCACTTAAGACACTCAAGTTTTGGATGCTCAGTGATTTCCCCCCCAAGCTGCTAAACACACAGAGACACCTCCCCACCACTGAAAGTTTTTCATTTTAAACCAATCAGTTTAGACTTTGAAAGTCTGGTCGAAATTTGTTGGTTTTTTTTTTCTTTTTTTTTTTATTGTGAGCACAAACACACATCTTTATTATTATAACTTCTTTAATTATTCTCTTTCTTCCACCCAGGAATAAATATAGGGTATAGTGGAGAAGAAATAGTGCTTTTATCCACATGGAAAGCCTTTTAAGGTAGGCCTAGAAAGTTTTAAACAAGGGAAGTTATGGCAAGGGAGCTGCGTTTCCTTCAGCAGCTCCAGATCCCTAACTCACACTCTGGAAGTTCTCTCCCTGATCGCAACCTCCAGCCTGCAACATCTTCCACTCCCTACCCTAAACGTGCTTTTGAAGGCCCACTATCACTTCCCACAACACCTTTTCTGAGCTCTGTTGGCCATCCTGATGACTCTACACCCAGATTTTTGTTGAAAAATGACAGTTTGCAGATCCAAACATATGACTTGCTCTCTTTACAGCTCCTTTGGCCCAAAACAAGCCTGAACTTCCCCACCCTGTGCTTAACACAAGGAATCGGAGTTTAGAAACAGCACAGGGCCAAGCCCACAAATAAAGACAAACCAAATCACTGAAGTGGTTCAAAATTTAGTGCATTCTGTTGAGCTTAGCCCCAAATGTGTATTTACTTCAAAGCAAAGCATGGGAAAACTACCAAATTCACACTTCCCCACCACTACCACCAGCAGAGGACAACAGCCCGCTCCTGCCCGCTGGAGCATCCAACTCCCAGAATATGCTTAAGTGCAACATTGCATCTTGTGTACGTGTGTATGTGCAGTCTTATTTAGAGAAGAACGTACACACATCTGCAAACATAATTTTGCATTTAATTATTTACACTGATTCCATCTCACTTTGAGTACCAAAAGTTATTTCCAAATGAATTGCATACATAATTACTTCTCTTCACTGCTCCTTACTCGCACTAGGAAGAAGCTGGTCCTTACCACAGGCAACGTTACAACGGGATCACAGTGTCTTGCCAAATTGTACTACTCCTTCACCCAAGTATAAGATGGCATTCATGAAGATCCTGGGAAGCTATTACTGCTTCACCACTATGTAGTGGCAATAATTTAACAGGAAATTCAATGTTAAACATTAAGTGATCATTTTATATCTAAGGTTAAGTATCAGTTTCATAGCTCAGTTTTGCAGATGCTCAAAATTAACGTCATCACCTTCCCCCCAAGGTCTACTAACTAACTGTTTTAATGTGACTATAATAGTAATGGGTTATTTTAATGGCTGTCAGCTACTGATGATATTGATTTTTGAATTAGAAACAGATGTGTGACAACATTTTGCACAAGCCATTGAAATTTATTTATGAGTTTCCTCGGGAGACCCCTTGGGAGTAAGGTACAATGAACCCTCCAGTAAGAGCTTCAGTAATATGGAGAGTGATAAATAAATAGAAGGAATGGGAACAGTTAAACTGAACGCACACTGGGGAATGGCCACTGGTTCTATAAACTGGGAAGTCACATCAAAAATCACAGCAGGCTGCCCAGACAGTAAAAGAAGTAGGACCGTCTTCCCAGCCACGACTCCTCAGTACAGCCAGTTCTTTCCCGATGTAGTGCACCACAGCCCCCAAGTAAGATAAGCTGAAATGCCAAAGGACTTTTTGTCACGATAAGTGTTTTTATGTGGGAGTCTGCTCTAGCCCAGCTGTGACAGAAGAAGCCACACCCTTAACTGAAAAAGCAGTGGCTGGAAAACCTAAGTGCACAAAAAGCCCTTTTCTCAGAAACAGCTATTTTCAAATATAAAGAGACAGTCAGAGGGAACAGCATGTGTTACTGGGGGGCAAAAAAAATATCATCAAATCCAAATCACACCTTACAGTAACTGAAGCAAATAGATCCATTCTTCCAATACGTATGGTACATATGAACACTAGAAATTTCAATAAAGGACCACATCATCATGAGCGCCACCAAGCCAACAGCATATTGTACTTACTACAGGGCACGGGGACGTGTGTGCAAGTACTACAGAAAGGTTGGTTGTGAAATACATTTTTTGTCAGGAAATCAGCTTTATAAAATTTACAGTGCATTTACAGATAAGGAGAAGTGTTTACAAAAAACATTCTGAAATTAGTATTAATATTTTGGTTGCTTTTAATCTTTCAAAATCCCCTTCCTCCCCATCCTCTTCTAACCCAAGAGTTGTGTCACAGGATTCACCTAAAAGGAAGCAGTGCTACAGAATTTATTTTAAACAAAAGAAGAAAGTTTTAGAACAAGAATGTGATAAAATTATGTTAGCATGCAGAAAGAAAAATCTAAATTTTTAAACAGCTTACGTCCCTCAGTACTCAATCTGGAGAGTAAGGTGACGCACATATAGTTAAATAAATTTAAATAGATGAGAGTAACACCCAAGAAGAATCTACAATAACCCTTAAATCTAAAAAAAATAATATATAAAATAATATAAAACATCAACATTGGATTTGGGCTGGGATATCACTGTAGTTAAACACATTTAAAACTTTAATATTAAACTCATTTCAATACCTGGAAGTTGGGACAGATCTAAGTACTTATGCCTCTGGTAGTCCATAGGTTCAGTGTTTCTCACCTGAACCATCATCGTGAATATTATGGGAACCTTCAGAAGATTTCAAATGTCTCACATGTACACTAGCAGGGACCAGCTAACTGCATTTCTTAGAGGAAACCAATTTCCGTAATCACTTAAAGGTTGGTTTTGTTTTGTTATTTTTTGCTCCTCCACACCCAGAGGAAATTGTTTTTACTAAGGCTGCAGTCAGTGGCTGCCACCAAAGGACTGAGCACACCTCTTCACATCAATGTAGCTTTAAGTCTGCTGAGGCCAATTCAGAATAAAATGGCACCCTGAGAAGCAGGGGAGGTTGTGATAAGACGACATGGGAATCTAAAACATCTAAAAAATGTAACACACATTGCCAACTCTAAGACAGCACATGCAAAAAAAGCCCAACAAACCCTAGAGTTATTTTTTTTAAGTTTAAGAGAGTTATCTGATCAAAACCTTACAAAATCAAGGCATTTCAGAGAAGAAAAAAAAACCAGAAACCTGCCCTCTTCTTGGCAGCTTATAGCTTCTGTGTACAAAATTCCATGTGAGCAAAACATCTGTGTGGGACTTTGTCGAACCTGCAAAGTGAATGAGCGACTTCCCCAGTGTCAACGCAATCCTAGGCACTGGCAACAGAGCTCGAGGTTACCCATGTCCCAGACCTGCAGCTTCCGAGACCTATTTTGACAACCATGTCGGAATTTGCTTTGTATCCATTTTTTTCTGACAGTTCTTTGAACAAGTTAACTCCTTTCACAGCAGAACTGTGCCACTAAGTCTAACAGAGGTAAAAACAGAGTTGTCAAGAAGTTACTGGGGAAGGGGCAAGCGGGTAGCAAAACAAATAAAAATACACAAACTTCTTTTCTTTGCTGTTGTGCAATCGGCAGTCTCAGAGGAGTAGAAGTTACCTAAAAGGCTCGTGTAAGTAACAAGTAAGGCAGTGTGGTGGCAAGCTCTGTTTTGGATGCAAACAGGAAAGGACAGAGAAAGACAGTAGTTTTACGGCCCAGAAAAGAGAGTCAGGGGGACCGTGGAAAGCTACAGAGCTGAAATTACTGCATGGGGAAGTCATGAGGTGAGAGGAGGGAGGAAGAGGAAGGGAAAGGGCCAAGCAGCACCAGGCGGTGCAGCACTGTGGGCAGCAAGAAAGCCAAGAGGTAACTGAGTCATTGCAAACAGACTGAGTTTGTGTGAAAATAGAATTGATGGGGAGATGGCAAGGAAGCAGAACATCCACCTACAGAAAATAAGGTTTCATTATCACCCAGTATCTATCTGCAAAAAACCTTTTTATAAATTTGCACTGTTACCACCTCACTCAATATTCTGCTACTTTCTGTATTTTTTCCAATTTTCTTTTACTTGAGAATAAAATTTGCCAAACTTGATCCTTAAAAAATTAATACAACCTTGTAATGGGGAAATTACCTACGATTTGCACTACAGTTTCCACCATTTTCAGCGAGAACATTTTGGCACCAATGACACTGGATTTGCTCTTGCCATTTCAAATGTTTCCTACTGAACTTTTAAAAGGAAAAGCTGGCACTATCTTAGGAAGTCTAAGAACAAAAAGTAAATCACAACTGTACTACTTACCAGACAACGTACTTAACATCACAAACAATTATATTCTTTTTTAGCAAATGTTCCTAGCTCATGCATCTTCAAACTTTCCTCTGCTCTTTGTTTTCAAACAGGAAGAGACTATTTCACGAACAAGAAGTTATTTATCTTGTACTGAATGCAGGCACCATCATCTTTCTTGGTAACAGAGACGCTGCCAGTTATATACTAAACTCTAAAAACACAGAGAAATCCAACAAAAAGTTTATCTGACCAGAATTATTGCATTTTATACCTCTAATATCATGCCTCAGTATCTATACTTTGTCAGCAATTATTTCCTCTCTTCACCTTCTCCAAAACACCAAAACCAGAGCCCAGCACAGTGGGCTGTGACTCATCACAAGGTTACATTACAGAACTGGCAAAAATTCATTTGGGCAAACTTGAGACCTCAAACAGTGAACATTTGTATCAGCGACTGGCACTGGCCACACTGGAAGGTACAGCTGCAGCTTACACTCACCGTTGGTACTGGTTTATGTTAAACCTCTCTAAAGACCTAATTTTCAACAAACAGCTCATCCAAAGCTAATTAAAATAGGAAGAAATCCCAATCTAAAAATAGAACTAGGAATAAGATTAAGAAGGGAATGACTCTGGAAACTTAACTCGTATGTCCTATTGACCAGGTCCTTGGTTTCTTCCCAGTCCTGGTCTTTTAACTTCACATCATCTCTTTAGATCATTTCCTTCTCCAACTTTCCTGCTAAGCTGTTTACAGAATAAACAACAGAACAGCCATTTCTAGCCCCATGAATTTGCTGAAGACTAACACTTTCAAAACAACTTATTGGCAACATAGACAGTGGGATCAAGTGCACCCTCAGCAAGTTTGCTGATGACACCAAGCTGTGTGGTACGGTCGACATGCTGGAGGGAAGGGATGGCATCCAGAGGGACCTTGACAGGCTGGAGAGGTGGGTCCATGCAAACTGCATGAAGTTCAACAAGGCCAAGTGCAAGGTCCTGCACCTGGGTCAGGACAATCCCACGCACAAAATACAGGCTGGGTGAGGAATGGACTGAGGAGAAGGACTTGGGGGTGTTGGCTGATGACAAGCTCAACATGAGCCAGCAGTGGGTGCTTGGAGCCCAGAAAGCCAACGGTATCCTGGGCCACATCAAAAGAAGTGTCACTTCCAGGGAGGGGATTCTCCCCCTCTACTCTGCTCTTGTGAGACCCCACCTGGAGCACTGTGTCCAGTTCTGGAGTCCCCAACACAAGAAGGACATGGAGCTGTTGGAGCGAGTCCAGACGAGAGCCACAAAGATGATCAGAGAGCTGGAGCACCCCTCCTATGAAGACAGACTGAGAGAGTTGGGGTTGTTCAGCCTGGAAAAAAGAAGGCTTCAGGGAGACCTTAAAGCGGCCTTCCAGTCCCTGAAGAGGACCTACAGGAAGGCTAGGGAGGGACTTTTGACAAGGGCATGGAGTGATAGGACGAGAGGAAACGGGTTCAAACTGAAAGAGGATTAGATTTAGATTGGGTATTAGGAAGAAATTCTTCCCTGTGAGGGTGGTGAGACACTGGCACAGGTTGCCCAGAGAAGCTGTGGCTGCCCCCTCCCTGGCAGTGTTCAAGGCCAGGTTGGATGGGGCTTGGAGCAACCTGGTCTAGTGGGAGGTGTCCCTGCCCATGGCAGGGGGGTTGGGACTGGATGATCTTTAAGGTCCCTTCCAACCTAAACCATTCTATGATTCTATGATTAACTCAACATCAAAATTGCCTTGCTTTCACTTCTTTGAGTCAGTAAACTTAATCTACTTCCTCTGTGTGCTTCTCACAGCATTTCTGGAAATGTTCAGTGCATAAATCCGTGAAAGATTAAGGACGGTGGTAGCAGAAATCATAGGATGTCACACTGTTCATGCAACAGAAAGAAACTCTCTACATAAGTATTTTAAACCACAGACACCTTAAGCTTTTCTTCTGCAACCCTAAAACCTTCACAAACGTATCAGAAATTTTGCATGCAAATGAGAAAACAGGAATTTCACCAGTGCCTTCTGCATTTCTCCAGGCACATTGCAAAAGTATGAATCCTGCAAACTATCATACATTTTTTCCACTGCCTCTTACCTGAAAAGCACCAACAGTCACAACTAATAATGGCAGTGGACACCTTTCCTATTCATTACTTCAGTGGTTATTCGCTCCAAAAATAACTCCTTATAGTTCAGTGAAAAACATGAGCTTTCCTGTTATGGTTAGAATCATAGAAGCATAAAATCATTATGGTTGGAAGGGACCTCCAGGGTCATCAAGTCCAACCTTTATCCCATCATATTCCTAACCATTAGACCATGGCCTCATGGTTCAGAGCAGTATCATCATTTTCAGATAAATTAATTTTATAAAGTTGATCCAACATTGAGACTGAAACTGGATTTGCAGCACGTTGCACCTGGATTTAAAGAGCTCCAAAATGAGTCTTTGTACTTACACTGCCAAATAAGAATCTGCCAAATACCACAGAAGTTGATTTATCTGCAGTTTTACTGAAGAAACTTGAATTCCAATCCAAAGAAGCTTCTCAAGTAAAAGCCACAGAGAATTAAGTAATTAACACTGTAATATCACAAAACCCAATTTAACACAGCTAATGCAAAGGAGTACAACTGGTACAAAAATTAAGCCAGAATTACTCAGTGCTAAAGAGGCAAGATTAGAACTGAATCCGGGAGCTGTCATGGATCACTCTGTAGGAACTGCAAAGATTATGCTGTGGCCAGGTGGTCTGTTGTAAGCGTAAAGTACAACAGAGAATATAAAGTAGCAAAATTATCTTCCCTAAATTTGAAAAAAAACCCCAAAATGCTACCAAAATATCATTTCTGGTTCTCATGTACACACTTCAGAAAAACACACAAAATATCAAGAGTTCAAGGAAGAGCTACAAAAATGATCCAGAGAGCAGAGGACTTGTAAGGATTATTAGCTTGACCTATTCAGTTAACCAGAAAGGTTAACTGGTCACAGAGGTGACAGAGACTTTCAGTCCTGCTAACAAAAGTATGGAGAGATTTAACACTTGGGTGTTAATATCACACACATTTGCCCTTGAATAGAGATGGATGTTTCCTAACCCTATACACACAATACTGAGTCAGTAACTTTGCTTTGAAAACCTGTATAAAACACCAGTTTTAATCTCACTTTCAGAGTATCTTCTACTATCTGTCTGCACTGCACCGAGATCTGCTTCTGAAATCTCTGAACCTGCCCTTCCTTCTTAGGCTTTGGGAGAAGTACGTTCCCACACACACAATATGCTCATGTTATTTGCAGCTTCCAAAGCACTTCTAGTATTCTATCACTTTTTTTCTTTTTTTTTTTTTTTTAAATAGCACCTTCTCTTGCTGGTAGGCTGGTGACAGCTGGAGACTGAATGTCAGACAGAAGGCACAAGTACTCTAAGACAGTACCAAAAATCCTCCTTAATCCTTCTCCTGTGCTTAGGTCAAACTGATCACACTTGCAATTAAGACAATTTTCCCTCGGATCATGTAGGGTATCTCTTACTATTTTTTAATGATCTTCTGCAGCATGAAGTGCAAATCTCCCACCCGACTCATTCAGGCGTACCTTACCTGCCAAATTCAGTGACAAAACCTACACACGTTCTTAAATACCTTAGCTTGATGCATTCAGCAGTTTAGTCCACTGAAACAGAATTGCTTATGTGACCTTTAACAGCCTGTAGAATAAAAAAGCTTGCACCAGAGTGGTGGTCTCTCTATGCCTTATTGACGAAACTATAGAATTTTTTGAACAGAAAACATTATTAATAAGTATTTTTTCTGGCCTGCTTTGTTGCAACATTAAATTTTGTCACAGACTCTGCTATGCACACCATTCAGTACTACACTAAAATAAGTCACTCATTTTAATTTTCATCCTTTATTTGTGCAGAAGGTATCTGAGGCCAAGGCAATGTAAAATTCAAGTATTTTCCCACCATTAATATACATGGGTGGTACCAGTACTAGAAAACAAATACACATTTACTTTTGCTATCAGGGTCACGAGTACACACAAATAAACAAGTTTAACCCAAATACTGCTTATTTTTAGGCTTCTGTGAACCCACATGCACTTTCAAGCCTTGTGTCAAACACACCCATAAGCCAGTGCCCTCAGATTTTTGAAAACGGGTCAAATCAGAGCATCGGCTTTTCAAGGGCAGGGCCCCAGCTTTATCCAACAAGCGTTTAGAAAGCTTGAGACAAACCGATCAGCATGTCTGACCCAAACATGAAAACTGGCTTCAAACTGGAGTTACAAAAGCTGCTAGATTTCGAATTTCAACACCAGACTTGTGGAAAACATGAGTGCATACATGAGTTTCTCAAAGAACCAACCAAAACTGACCAAAGTTAAATCAGATGTTTGATTTGCCAATGCATTAAAACAGGTAAAAAAGTCCGTAATTTTAACGTACGTACATTTGAAATCAGGTTTTCCTAGGAAACGACACACTTAAAGTCACGGAAGTCCCCAAATTGCTTAGCAGTATAATCCACAGAGTTCGCTGGAAGGAAATCCATCTGCTTACAGGGGTGGCACTCACCCAAAAAGAGTCTGCTACTGCTTCACAGAATAGCACGTTCAGGGAGATGCACAGTGGTTGCACCAGTGGCTTTAGACAGAAATGAGATCCAGAGCAGGACTTAAGATCGAGGGCAAGGTTTTACCACTGTCCATCATAAACTTGGGATTGCTTCTGACACAGCATGTCGAGAGGAAGAGCTCACAGCACAGGCTCTTCCCCGCAGCAGTGCAGAGGCTGTAGTGTTGCATGAGAACTACAGAGTTCATAAGCAGCTTCACCAGAAGGCAGAAGACTCCAGAGCTCATTTGAATGCAGGACACAGTTGCAAGTTGTCTAAAGGAAAGTCACACACATGCTCTAGGTGCAAAGACAAGAAGAAAGAGAAACTTTCTTCTTACCTCAAGATTTTCTTTTGACATGAAGGTTCAGCAAACTATGCAAAAGGAACACGGCCTCTCCACTATGCAACGTGACCACCACAGCATTGTTGCACTTTTCCTATGAGGTTTTACAAGTAATATTTTCTGATGGCACTACCTATTTACAAAAAGAAGGGGGGCAGCGGATAAAGGAAAGTGGACGTTCTAAAACTGGACACTTTTATTAAAAAGTTTGTTAGGGTTTTCAAAAAGGTTACACCAGATCAGCATCTGGGGAAAAAACAAAGAAAAAAGCAGAAAGACTCCACCCACATACCCAAAGGTAGCACAGACACAAAAAACTGAAAAACTTGTATTTAAAATTTAAATTATGTTTAATGTTCACCACTGTTGAAGCCACTAAAAACCTATGCTTTCAAAAAGCCCTGTGAATAGGAAAAGCTACTACCTATGACAGAACAAATGAAAACTTGTTTTTTAACAGAAACATAGATACTTCCCTGATACTTTAAAAATGCAAGAAATTTCAGTAACTTTAAGTATTCATGTCTAAAATATTAGAATAATGACGAATAAAGAATCAACTGAAATGTAGCGGTGCATAGGCAAAGTGGCCCCATTTTGGCTAGGATCCAGTTATTTTCATGTAGACTGAATAGGGAGGGATGACATTTTTGAAACATGCTGGCAATGAACAGAACAATGTCATTTAACCCTTCGAACTATTCTGCAAAAATAACTTCTTCCAGAACAGTTGGCTGACATTTTGTACCTACTTACTTTATGGGGAAGCAAAAAAATAGAAGGACTTGTTCCCTCAATCACACAGATAGCAAAACCACTTCCCTAGACTTGTTACAGCTAGGATTTCACTTTATGGAAGCAGCAGAGCTATTTTATGGCTTTGTTTTTTTGTTTTTGTTTTTTAAAGTTAATTCAAGTTAAACTCTGAAACCTTCTCTCAACCTAGAATGAAGAATCAGTTGACTTACTCATTTGGGTACTACCCTCTTGAACAGAAGACTTCCTGGGATAAACTCTGAAACCAACCAGATACAAGAAGACAAAGATCAGGTCATTCTAGTTTTAAACAAAATTGCATTGCCAGTGATAGAGCAAATTTAAATCCACTCTATTTCAAGGGCTGAAGTCAACCACAGAAATTACAACAGTCTGTAAAGGACAACTCCACACTTTACTGATCCGAGTGGTTCATCTGTTCAGACTGCAACAGTGAAAGTGACACAATCCCTCCTAATTGCCTATGGACACCAGGGCACTGCTTCTCCATCTCACCTCTAGTATGGAAAATGCCATACCTAGAGAAAAATTCTGCATTTACTATTGCTGTTCATTAATAGGCTGAAACTGGAAGGTTTAGAGAAGGGAGTAGAAAAAGATTCTGTGTTGTTTTTAACCATAAGACATCTAAATGTGGAGACTAGAGTTGTTGGGGTTAAATAAGTAACCAGACAAGTTGGGGTTTTTTAACCAAGCAAGTCTACTGAGGAACTGAAATTTTAAAAATGAAGCACACAAATTACCAGATTCTGCTTCACAGTTTATTCTGATCGTGTAAACAGAGCTTAGGGGTTTAATAAGAGAGTTCTGCAAAAAGGACTGCAAAATCCAAATACTCTAGCTTAACTTCTTCATTCACTATAAATTATTAAACCTTAATAACAGCTCTTACCTAAGCTCTCAGACATTCCGGTTTGGAGACAAGACATTCTCATTGAAGCAAGGGCAAACTAAAAGTGCATAAGCATATCTGTTTCGCTTCACAAAGTATTAGTATGTTCCTTACATATTACAGCAAGGAACAGTGTCACTAATGTTAGATTGTACTAAATGGTATCTATTTTTCTTATGCTAAGAAATCCCATTCATTAACTCTTCTTGTGTTGTTCTGAGCTCCTGCTTTGAGGTACACGGCCTTGAAAAAAATCTAACTTGCCTTTCTATCAACAGTGATAATTAGTTTTCAGAGAATGACATACGCACACACCCCTTTTTTTTAAGAGCTTATACTTCATTATATAATTTTATCTGAATAAGAGATATACTAAAACTGTCTTTTTTTATACAAGATCAATTTTTGTTGATAGATTTGTTAGGCAAAGACATCATAAATCGTAAGTATGCTCTGGCAGAAACTGTTCCTACTCAAAATTATGTAATCAACCCCAATAATAAAATGCAAGAATTATGTGAATTTCCTTATGCTTTTCAGGAAATGTTAAGAAAGTTATAAGCAATGACTGTAACTGCTCCAAAAGACCACAGAATTACAAAAAGAAGGATGAAGAGGCTAAGTAACAAGAGTGTGCCACTCTTGGCAACAGAGCCGCAAGGTGAACTTACTGTTTCTTGAGGAATTCATGATTAATATACCTATAACTTTGGAGATTCTACAGCAAATGCACCACAAGGAAAAACCCTGCATTATTATAAGACTGGTTGGCTGAGGTTTCCGAGATGGGACTAACCTGAATATTCATGACTAGATACATTAATTCAGCCATTATCTTCTGCCAGAGAATCCAAGCAACTCCGAAATTGCTACAGTGATTATAGAGTGTGCAGGCATTATGCTGGAACCACCAAGTTTGATATGTAAGTAGCACAAATGTTGTTGATGGGTGTTACCAGTTTGAGCTAGAAGAGAGTTAAACAAAGTACATAAATGAGGTAGAGGCTAATAAGAAGACTGAAGATTTCAAGTAGGCTTGAATCAGGCAGATGAAGGCAGTAGAGATGCTGAATTTTTCATTAATTTTGCATTCATGTTCAGCTGAGGCTTTTCTAGATGGCACCCCCCAGTTCTTTACAGCACTTCCCAGTTTTGATGGCAGAGGGAGGGAAGGATGGAAACCTGGATAAATTATGAGACCAATTTAGTCTCTTGACACAGTAGAATTGGACAGAATTTTAAAAGCCTTATACGCAGGAAGAAACAAGTATCTTTGGAGAATGCAAGCCTAAGTATTAATTTTGATGTAAACCTTCCATGTGAGACTTTATACTGCACTTGCACATGAAAACAGCTTTGAAATGTGAGCCTCAAATATATATTGTCATCCTATTTCCAAATTAAACAGCTGACAGCCAGACTTATTCAAATTCAGAAAACTCCTTTACACAGTGGTTAATCAGGCATTTGTAAGCCCTTCAGGTACATGAAGAATTTTAGGAAGACAAAGTGGTTTACACCATCTTTCATATACCCTACATTGTTAATATCCTTTATATAGGGCATGAATTTTAAAAGCTGTTCAGAAATTTTCACTGTCTTCACAGTCTTAGAAGTGACAGTAAGAAAGTTCATCCCATTACACAGTTCCCAAATCCAAGAGTGTTCTCACTTTTGTCTATCAGAATGCTCTTGACAACTTTAATCCACAGATTAAAGACATATAGACTATGGATAAAAATCTTACTTGAAGTCATTTTCCTGTATTAGATTGTTGTTTGTTCTGTTAGAAACTAGTATGTCAAGAAATCCCCATGA
The DNA here is from genome assembly GCA_013398125.1 of Aegotheles bennettii. Taxonomy (NCBI): domain Eukaryota; kingdom Metazoa; phylum Chordata; class Aves; order Caprimulgiformes; family Aegothelidae; genus Aegotheles; species Aegotheles bennettii. The sequence continues at coordinate 241,856 of VZRW01002219.1, forward strand.
ACTCTATTTTAGGAGCAACTTATCTCAGTTTCTCCCAGGGGAGTGTGAATGTGCTCCTCATCCCAAAATTATGCAGGCATGCTTCCTACTTCTGGGTAAACCTCAAGGGTCAAGCACACCCACACTGCAACAGATGAAACACCATGAGAAAACCATCTCCTTGATCATGTTGTCTCCCTTGCCAGGCAAGCATTGCACAACTGAATATGGCTGCATAAATTAACATTATGCAAACCCAGGACTTCACCTCCAGCTGAGATTGTAATTGTTTCCACCTGCCAGTGGCAAAAAGATGTTATTTACTTTGCCCTATGGAGTTTCAGAATTACATATGGAGAGAAATGCAGCAGTCCAGTTTCTCCAGTTACTGTAAATCATATGAACACGGTGTTTAGTGGCCATTTTAGTGAAGTTACTTTCAGAATCACAAACAATTGTCTACAGCAGCCCAGACTTCAACACTTCAGGAATCATGGCCACTCTCACACTTTCTACTAGTCCTATTTCTTCATTTCTTAACTAGGACCACTCTAGTCAGTTATATTACTCAACTGAAGATTCAACAGAACACACAAAACCCAGAAGGATGTGCACAAACCAAGGCATAAAGATTCTGTCTGCACTGCAGGAGAACAAGACGACCCAAGTCTGATACTTGCTCAGTTACTAAAATGTCTGTAGAGCCTCCCATACCGTAATCAAAACTGACAGAAGAATTCATGCTCTGATGTTACAAAGTACGCCCGTTCCTAAAGGCTGCCTGCACTGAAGGGGCCATGCTGGCTGCATTTACATGATGGATCTGGTTCCAGCCATCCAGTCTGAGACCCTACGGGACAGACAGCAGCTCCCCCTCCTGTTCTTCCACACATCCAGATTTGAAAAAAACAGTCCCAAGCACAGAAGTCCCCTCTCAAGGTTCAGCTCCAAACATTAGGTAAGGACAGGAGCATGGCTGCCCTGGACATCCAGAGTATCCAAAGGTCCCGCTAGTTTTGCATGGCTATAAGGTTTTACAAAACTAAACTAAAACCATTATTAAAACCAAAATAACAAAACCAAAATCATGCTTCTGGGCATTCTGCACTTACTGAATCCAAGTCCCTATGGGAAATACGAAAGGCTGCTGTTCTACACATCCCCATGCTTTCAGATTAAACTGAACACCATCCATCCATAAAGACAAACGTCTTTCAACAAGGATTATTTTAGTTAACATTTCAAGATTAATAGTAAAAAATTAATGTTTCTACACATCTATCTTACTATTGGTTGTCTAAAAACAACTCTACTATCATTGTCTTCAATACTGATTTTTACTCTGATCCCTATCCAAGCGACTCTTCTACCCATGGACAAAATATCCTCCATCTTTCTACATTACCATTACCAATTGCTAGAAAACTTGTAAAAACACAGTAACCTGCTTATGTTTGCCCAGCAGCAACCAGAGACCTGTTCCCAATGTATTCTAAAAACCACACCTAGTCAGCACTGGGTTTATAATCCCAGAAACAGAAATTTAAATTAAAACAATGAACATCAAGGACCCATAGTTGTGTCAAACCAGTTGGAGTCGGACAGGATGCTGGATAACCCACACAGCACTGTCGAAGCACTTCCATTCCTGATTCAAATTTTAAAATGAACTCTTTCTAGAAACCCCACTGCCACTATTTTATTGTTGAAACACATATGTACAGTTCTTTAAAGTTCATTAAAAGGCTACTGGCATCAGAAATTGCAAAACATAGTGACATGCACGCAGTGTTCAAAGCCAGAATTCTAAACCCAGCTTTTACAGTGATTTCCCAAACCGCGTGCAGTTGGATGCATGCCAGCAGTTTCTGCCCATGTGAAGTCCAACTGATCCCAACAAAGCCTCAGAAGTTGGTAAGCAGCTCTCCAGGGAGATGGGCAAAACAACTGTGCGAAATGAAAACAATAATCACTTGCATTAGAGCTGCATTATGATATTTGTTCTTACAACAGCATTCTTGTATGTAGAAAGACCTACTTTTTAAGCCTTTGTTTCTGTATTTTGTAAGTATATCAGGCTTGCTGAGGAGCACAGTATTATTTTCAAGCTCTTCCTTGATAGTTATTCCCACATTGTGCCTATTAGATTGCTGAACCGACACAACGGTTTGTGTGGTGACGCTGTGAGCTGGATTACAGACTAGGGTGGATAATCTGTAAACAAGCCCCTGAACCTGCAAGCAGATCTGGTCAACAGAAGACCCTGCCCTTAAGGGATTTCAGTAGGATCTAACACATCCCCGTATTAGGCCACAAGCAATTCCCACTTTGTTGGAATTGTTCAGTAACAAAGCACTCAATGAAGCTTATGAAATCCAACAGAAACCATACAAAAACATATTCTATAGGGCCACATAAATTACATTTACTGTCCCATTTTTAACATTAAAACGTTGCCTATCTGTGCACATCCATATACCAATATATTGCAACGTATCTCTCCCAGAAGTCCCCACACAAGATTTGTGCATACAAATGTCCAACTTCATCTACCTTTGAGCCAGAAATTAGTAGCTTCAGGCTAACCCAAACAAAAGCCTAGTAATTCTAATGCTCACATATTAAGTCTGATGCTTATTTTGCCAACTGCCCTGATTTCATAAGGGAGAGATTCTGCAGCAGCTTCTTATGTATACAAGGAGTTTCTCTAACTGCCAGAGTAAAAACCATTTGGGGTTTTACAAGCAAAGGCCAGAACTTTGTCTAAAAGGAAAAAATTGCCAAACACAGTCAGACTAGTGGTTTAACTCTTCAAATCTCCTGATTAACCATGGCCAGTGTGCAGTTTTAGGAACAGTAGAACACAAACACACGCATTTGCAGCAATTTATTGATTCATGCTTTAGACCATGAAAAAAATTACACACATTTCAGCATTCCTCATGTAACTGCTCTAGAATGTGTAATCTTACTTTCACTGTGCTAAACTCTTAACCGTAACAGTATCTCTCAGCCCCATGGACTAATACAGAATGCAACTTTTTAAAAACAATGCTTTTTAAACATATTAGGTGTAAAAAAAATCATAGACTCACAGAATGGGTTGGGTTGGAAGGGACCTTAAAAATCATCTAGTTTCATCCCCCCTGCCATAGACAGGGACATCTCCCACCAGACCACGTTGCTCAAAGCCCCATCCAACCTGGCCTTGAACACTGCCAGGGAGGGGGCAGCCACAGCTTCTCTGCGCAACCTGTGCCAGTGTCTCACCATCCTCACAGGAAAGAATTTCTTCCTAATATCTAACCTAAATCTCCCTTCTTTCAGTTTGAAACCATTATGCCTCATCCTATCACTCCATGCCCTTGTCAAAAGTCCCTCACCAGCTTTCCTGTAGATCCTCTTCAGGGACTGGAAGGCTGCTTTAAGGTCTCCCCAGAGCCTTTTCTTCTCCAGGCTGAACAACCCCAACTCTCTCAGTCTGTCTTCACAGGAGAGGTGGGTGCTCCAGCTCTCTGATCATCTTCATGGCCCTCCTCTGGACTCGCTCCAACAGCTCCATGTCCTTCTTATGTATGGAGTGTATGGATGTATGGAGTACTGTCTCCAGGTGGGGTCTCAAGAGAGCAGAGGGGAAGAATCACCTCCCTTGACCTGCTGGTCACACTTCTTTTGATGTGGCCCAGGATACCCTTGGCTTTCTGAGCTGCAAGCACACACTGCCGTCACTAGGGACGGTGTCAAATGCTTTGTTTGCACAAGCCCAGGCAGATAACATCAGTTGCTCTTCCCTTATCTACCAATGTTGTAGCCTCATCGTAGAGGGCCACCAAATTTGTCAGGCATGATTTGCCCTCAGTGAAGCCATGTTGGTTGTCACCAATCACCTCCTTATTTTCTATGTGCCTCAGGATAGTTTCCAGGAGGATCTGCTCCATGATCTTGCCAGGCATGGAGGCGAGACTGACTGGCCTGTAGTTCCCTGGGTCTTCTTTTTTTCCTTCTTAAAAATGGGGGTTATGTTTCCCCTTTTCCAGTCAGTGGGAACTTCACCAGACTGCCACGACTTCTCAAATATGATGGATGGTGGCTAGCAACTCATGACTCATGGATGTATCTCATGAGGTCCCATGGACTTGTGCACCTTCAGGTTCTTTAGACCGTCTCGAACCTGATCTGCCCCTACCTACTATGGGTGGTTCTTCATTCGCCCAGTCCCTGCCTTTGACTTCTGTGACATGGGCAACGTGGCTTGAGCACTTGCCAGTGAAGACTGGTGCAAAAAAGTCATTGAGTACCTCAGCCTTCTCCATATCCTAGGTAATCAGGGCTCCCGTTTCCTTCCAGAGAGGGCCCACATTTTTCCTAGTCTTCCTTTTATCACCAATAAACCTATAGAAGCTTTTCTTGTTGCCCTTGATGTTCCTGGGCAGATTTAATTCTATCAGGGTTTTAGCTTTCCTAACCTGATCCCTGGCTGCTTGGACAGTTTCTCTGTATTCCTCTCAGGCTACCTGTCCTTGCTTCCATCCTCTGTAGGCTCCTTTTCTGTGTTTGAATTTGTCCAGGAGCTCCTTGTTCATCCATGCAGGTCTCCTGGTGCTTTTCCCCGACTTCCTTCTTGATGGGATGCAGCACTCCCGAGCTTGGAGGAGGTGATCCCTGAACATTAACCAGCTTTCATGGGCTCCTCTTCCCTTCAGGGTTTTCATGGTACTCTACCAAGCAGGTCCCTGAAGAGGCCAAAGTCTGCTCTCCTAAACTCCAGGGTAGCGAGCTTGCTGCATGCCCTCCTTGCTGCCCTAAGGATCTTTAACTCCATCTTATGGTCACTGCAGTCAAGGCTGTCCTTGAGCTTCACATTCCCCACCAGCCCCTCACCTGTGGGTGAGAACAAGGTCCAGCATAGCACCTCTCCCCACTGGCTCCTCTATCACTTGGAGAAGGAAGTTATCATCAACGCATTCCATGAACCTCCTAGATAGCTTATGCCCTGCTGTGTTGTTCCTCCAACAGATACCGAGGTGGCTGAAGTCCCCTGGGAGGATCAGGGCTTGTGAACATGAGGCTACTCCTATCTGTTTACAAAGGGTCTCATCCACTCGGTCTTCCTGGTTGGGTGGCCTGTAGCAGACCCCCACGATATATAATGTTCCATCCCAACACTCCAGCCATAGGAGCCATCCCACCAGGTCTCTGTGGTGCCAATAAGACCATAGCCCTGCAGGCAGGCATGCATCTTTAACTCCTTGTGTTTATTTCCCATGCTGTGTGCATTTGCACAGAGGCATTTAAGTTGGGCCCCCAATGAAGCTGCCTTACTGGCTCCTAGTGAAATTCTCATGTGTTGTAATCCAGATTTTTAAAACTGTTTCTGACCTTACAGTATCAATTTATTTTTTTATTCTACTTCAATGTATTATTCTCACCTGTCTTCTCTAAACCAGCCTCAGCTTTCACTCCTGCCTCATATTTGCCCACTATTTTCATCCCTGTTAGTTTCAGACCTCACTGTAGAATCTGAGAGATCTATCAGCCAACAACAGGAAACACTAAGATTTTTTCCCCCCTTTAAATCTCATGAACCACTGTGAACATCACTAAAAATCAGATGGTTTGATGTTCAATGACACACAATAGCAACATCTCTCACTAACTTAAATTCTTCTTATTTAGGAGTCTGTTATCAACCTTAGCCCTGATCTTTCCCCATGTTATCCTCAAGTTCCTTGCCATCCTCCAGTCTCAAGCAACCTATACAAGACTCTTACCTTGAATTTAATTTGTTTCATTTTCCTAGATCTCTAATAATATAGGAAGAAATTAATGGTAACAAAATCTGGACAGCCCGTTATGTAGTCATTGTATTGTATCTCTTTGTTGCTAATTTGCTCTGTGCAGATGCCACTGCCCGCATCAACTGGTCCTTAACATTCTTCACGGGGAAACTAATGTAATCCAACAAGCCTTGGAAAGGATGTACACTGACTCTTCTTTGGGGGGGCGAGGGGTTAAGATTTTTCTGATTTATCCTCCAAAGTTCAACTGCATGTCAACATGTATCCTCACTTTATAAGACAGTTTAGGTTTCATACTAGCAGTGTGCATGAGGCACAGTGCCAATGTGAAAAATATACCTCTAAGAACACTTACTTAAAAAGAGTATGTCACCAGTTAACACGACACGATGTTTAGAAAAAGGTAACAGACACAACTCATATGAAATAAAAACCCAAAATGCCAGATCTGAATATGTTGAAAATAAAAATTATTCCAACTTGAAGTACATTACTTTCAGAACTAATGACAATATAGGTCACATCTGCAGGGGATGCTGTTCCAGACCACACAATCATAGAATGGTTTGGGTTCAAAGGGACCTTAAAAATCATCTCGTTTCACCCCCCCTGCCATGGGCAGGGACACCTTCCACCAGACCAGGTTGCTCAAAGCCCATCTAACCTGGCCTTGAACACGGCCAGGGGGGGGGGGCATCCAAAACCTCCCTGGGCAACCTGTGCCAGTGTCTCACCATCCTCACAGGAAAGAATTTCTTCCTAATATCCAGTCTAAATCTACCTTCCTTTAGTTTGAACCCATTCTCCCTTGTTCTGTCACTACAATCTAAGATTATTTCAATTTAAGACTGAGCAATACTCAGCTTCAATTTTGACAGATAAATTAATTAAAAATAATATATCTAGAAATGCATATAAAGCCAAAAAGTTTTTTCTTCTCTCCAATGTTTAATAGCATATTTTCAGTTAACAAACAAATTACCTGGTTCACCAGAAGAGGGAAACTAATTAGCTTCCAGTGTCATATTCATAAAGCAAATTAAAATTAAAAAAAGGCTAAACCCCCTAAATGCTTGGCTTTTCAGTAATTATTTTTATTATTTCTATCACTCCAAGGCAATAACATTATTTACTTTAATCTGATGTTTTTTCGGTTACCATACAAATCCTAAAAGGTCTAGTTGAAAAACATACATTAAGAACAAAAAGTCAACATAGACTTACAATTTTCTTATTGCCTATACATTCTTTCAAAATGCTAGTATTCCTGAACATATTCTCATAACAAGAGCTTTAAGATGGCATATGCCAAGTCATCCACTCTTCAGAGACCACTGCCAAACTGTTTGAGACTTAAACTGGATTTTTTTTCTTTTTATTACATGAGACTGTCTCTAGTTCACACATATCTAACAGTAAATAACAAGACAGAATGCCTAAGTAATAAATCAGACTAAACACAATTTAGTCAATATTCATACAATAGTGACCACTTCCACAAGCTCTAAAGTATTGACTATTCTTTATCAGCTTTCTAAATTGTAACTGTGAAGTAACTTTCCCCAAGAATTCCACTTTGGGATATAACTTAGCTAACTTTAACACTTAAGCATGTGCAAAGTGCTATTTAAGTCATTGATGATGTGCCTACAGATTTACCATCCAGATTAATCACTATGTGTGAATATAGCAATTTAAGGGAATAACCATTAGTTTTCAGTCTTTTACATTAGTCCTGAAAACATTAAAATACTGTGAAACTTGTGAATAAAGAAAACACGCCCTATTCAAAGCACACAGATAGGGCCAGACACTGCTTCGGCAATTATTTATACCTGAAAATCAACAGGAAATTCAACTAGCAGCTGAAGGGAAGTCAATAATACACATTAAACACAGTCAGGAAGGAACCTTTCAACCATCATTACATTTCTATCCTGTCCTAACCAAACTACTTTCCATGCTTGAACTTCCTTCCAAAAATGAAGCTTTAGATTAACATTTAGAAAGAATAAATAAGGCAAAGTTAGAAAATAGAAAAATATAAAGCAGATACTCTATTTCTGCCTCTGTTTCTGTTTGTATAACAAACATATGCAGTAACACTCCTGATATAGATGACACAATTGCACAAACGAGTTTTAACAAGCTCCCTCCTGGGTCTGAAATACTTCAGTATGAATTAAAGCCAGATTTAACATGTCATAACAATTGAATAAATTAGAGAAATATTGTAACCTCAGGCAACATTAATTCCCCAATTTGCCAACTAGTGTCTTTTTGTGAGAGAGAGGGCAAAATAGAACCCTTTTTTTTGTCAAGTCTCCTTTAAAACCACCAATCTTCTATTATGCAGATATGAGAGCATCTCTCAGTGTAAACAGCAGCACAACGCTTGCTCAAAAAATTACATTCTGAGCTTATCAGATGTAGAGAGTCCTGGGGAAGGGCAATACACAGCAACATGGTACACAGGGTTTTCACCACAAGAATCCTTCAGGTTGTACCAATATTATTATTTCTTTAAACAGCTCAACAGAGAATTCACAGAGAAAAATGAAGACAATGATATAGCTGTGCACATGTTGTGGGCAGCTTCCTTCAGTTACATCGGGCAGTATGAGAAGAAAACAATACAGGGCTCATTACTCAATCTGGCAAATTATTCTGTGTTGATTTGGGGTTTCTTAATGCAAAACATGATATATATCCACTACATAAGATGCTGTTTTATGTAATATCTACATGGTATTTAAACCAACCTACTTGTCTAACATTTATTATTGCTGGATATAAGCATTTACATACCTCCAATGCAAATAACCCGTTTGTCCAAGAATCAGATCACCTATGTATCTACTGTTCTCCAGACAGTACCTGGTCAAGTTACTGTGTATTTGACTAACAAGACAGGAATCATGGAAAAACAGGTGATATACTGGGTCAAAGAGTTCAAATCCCAAGGTACTGTGGAAAACTACGTATTATATCCCCTCCCCCCCCCTTATGTAAGCTAACCAGCTTCATCTTAAAGACAGTCTTTTTCCCCTACTCCTAAGGGAAGGCTGTTGCAGACTTCTATGCCTTCGTTGCTTAGGAACCATCTTTTCTAATTTCCAGACTAGGTTTATTCTTGGATAGTTTATACCCATTTCTTCTTATACCTCAAGTTTAAGAAGCTTTTTTTACCCACCTGTGTTGTTTCACTCATATTTTTATGAAGAACAACCTCTTTCACACTTTGTTTTCCCAGATAATCCAAGACACTCCGAGTCCCCCCTCCTGACGAGCAAATTCTCCATTCCCTTAGTCATTCCAGAAATCAGTCCCTGTACCTCTTCCAGTTCAAATGCCCTTTTTATTTGATGGTGGGTGATAGGAATTAGACACAATGTTCCTGACAAGCCTTCACCAGTACCAGAAGAAAAAAATCAATACCACTTTAACTACTTTAAAGGAAAATACTAACAGGGTAACAACTGTACTTGACATCCTAATGCTTCTCACAGTTGCTAACTTCTATAGGTCAGTCATCCTGAAGTGTTATAAAATAATCTACATTTTTTTAATGCTATCCTTAATCTTTTGTCATTTCATTGGTCTTACTCTCAACTTCATTCCGTGCAAAACCTTGTGCCAATGATATTTGTCATGATAAGAAAACATGAGATGAGCGTAAGAATTAGAAATGCATCAATGTTTTTAACAAAAATACTAAACCTTGAAACTGACCCTTGACAACTTACACTACCAACATACAAGTACATCATCTTCTGGCCATCCAGTTCTACCCACACCTGACACGTGCTGTCACCACAGTTGCTGTCAACTCAGTTTTCACAGAAACATCACTCTAGTTCTTACATGGAATCATACTACACAGTATATACACTGAGTTAAAGGAAATCAGCCCTACCCGCGTTCCCTCTCTAAAAAGTCAGGTAACTTATAAAAACAGCCATTAGATTTCTCTGACAAAGTCTTCCTCTTTTAAGAGCTGTATCACTTCAAACCCCATTTTACTCTTACCTCCATATAGAATAGCTTTTCTTTCTAAATTTAAACAAATCCCTGCTTATTGTTTACACTAATGATGCAGTAACTACCCTGAACCACCTTCTCCTCTAAACATAGTGACTACTCTTGCTGCACTCCAGCCATCCAATACTTCTCTTCCTTGATACTTCCTAGCAATTCTTGCAACAGAGTCCCTAATTACATGGACCACCTACTTCAAAATTCCAGAGTAAATATTAGGTAGTCCCACTGATCTTCACCCTGTAAAATTGACTATCTTGATGGAAATAATTTTTATAACTTCACTTGGGTAAGACCTATTTGCCAGTGTGTGTGTGTTCAAAACTGTCTTCATCGAAGATTAAGGCAAACTTTTCATGTAGTCTTGCACCTGTATCTAAATTATTCTTAGTCTTACTTCACTGTCCCCATGCTTCCTGACAAGTCTTTTTAAAGTTCTCTGCTTACTCTTGATGTTCCTCTCCAATTTGCTATCAACTTTGTTAGATCTTGCATCTCCACTTTTTTTAATATGAAAAAAAAACAAACCAAAGTTTGGTAAAAGCACAAATGTTTTGTATAGTTGCCAGAATTATCTGCATTTATTGCTGTATCAGAAGTCCAGCCATGCCAGAAGTAGTTGAAAGCACCTCATCAAATAAGTTCTGAACATTGCTGCAAAACTGGAACTGCAAGAACATTTGGATGTTAACTAAGCTATGGCCTTCAAATTTGAATGTTCACTTCTATAATTACAATTATTAACAGATTTTCATGACACTCAAAGTCTTAGTTGGGGCCTTTTCTTTGCTTGTTTTTCCCCCTAAATGATGTACGCCCAATATGTGAATAAAAATATTAATGCCACAAGGACTCCCCAGATCTTGAACAAGAGAAGGCAAGTCAAGGCTGCTTAATTTCAGCTTTACCTCAGATGTCACAGCCAAATGAAAAAAAAAATAGCAACAACAAAATCTGTATTATCAATATTTTGGTTTGAGAACAGAGTGCACAGCTATCACAAAAAACTTCTCCAAGGAAAAAGAAATAGAAGTCTGCAGAAACAAGGTTCAAATTTAGGATTACTATAGCAACAAAGAGAAGGGAGGGGAAAATTACCAGATTATTCTCTCAGATCGTCAAATCCTTGAAAGAATAAATTTAGATTTGAGTTACAGTCAAATGAACTGAATTTATTACATTCATTAATGATTAACAAATCAGATTAACAATTAAGCAAACAAAAACTGTAGTACAAGTAGTAAAGAAGCAAATACAACATTTCAGACTAAATGACTTCACCTTTTTCTTCTCCCATTAAATATTTGGTATCGTAACAGGTCTTCAAACCAATAAATGATAAGAAATAAAGTATTATTTAGGAAGGTGTCTAGTCCTGATTAAGTCTGCAAAGAAAAAGAGGCATTTGAAATCTGCCTCATTCTTAATTAAGTGACTCCAGTAACTACACTACCGAAAACATGCAATAATGTGCCCCCATTTGACTTGGAGGTGTAATGAATTTCTGAAAATATAGTTCAGTTATTATGTTGTTGAAATATGTTAATTTTATATGAACACAGTAAGGACTTAATGCCCTGAAAACCAGGGAAAGCCGAAATAAGCTTAAGCTCTTTAAAGAGGGGACATTATGAAAAGTAAACCCAGGATGTCCTTAATAACTCACATCTATCTTCAATACGCAATCCTTGGCATTCCTTGCATTTTGAGATTGTTTTAATAAATGCTTAATTAGCATAATGGACATTATTCCAATATAAATAAATATACTTATGTTAATAACTAAAAAGAGAAGAAGAAAAATAGTCTCAGTCCTTTTGGGATACCAGCTATTTCAGTATTTTAGTCCATTCACATTAGATAGGATCCCAAACGTATTAAACATACAGCTGAAATGGCAAATGCAGCTACAAAGGTTTACTTTTGACACTGTGAGCTTTGCTTGAGGCATGGAGGGGCGTCTCCCCACTTCAGTGGTAAGTATTGACCCATAAAGACTGTAAGCTTCAGGCAACTTTTCCACCAGCCAGAATGTTCAATTAATAAGGCTGCCCTCATAATCTGCAACACTGCCTAGGTCCAGCTTTTCTGGCTGACATTCAGATTTTAACCATGCTTCCCAGCCTTCTGTTCACCACTTCTGGCTTTTGTTGACCAGCTGCCAAAACGCTCTTTATTTTCTGGTGGCTGGGCAGGCCAGAGGACCATTTGAGACTACCTTCCTCCAATTTGTGCAACAAACTGTTCACTGTGTTCTCTGCTCTTGGATTGTTCCCAAGTTGCTGCAGTGAGGGAAAACTGGAAGATACTGGAAGGAATATCGTTCCACAACTGTGAAGCAAGGGTACAGGCATCTTAACTTTCCTGGTCCTTAAACCAGCATCTCCATTAACAGACTGGAACTGAGTCAAAGAAAACGTTCCAGATCAACAATAAAGACTATGGCAGACCCAGAAGTGGTCACACCACCTGTCAGTTCTTCACCCTATCCTGCAATCACAGACATCCTCTCCTTGCAGGAGAGAGGCAAGAAGCTCAGTATAAGATAATCGACATAACTCAGCAGCATAAAGATTAGCACAGGTTCTAAAGCAGACTGAAGAAAAGCAGGGAAAACATACCTGCAGACATTCAGTTACAAGTAACGGCAATCAACGATAATAGCGGGATGGTCCTGACTGGGTGCAAGGCACCGAAATCTATCACCTTTCCTTGACTCATAAAAGACATAATGACTTTCCCTTAGCTTACACATATATATATATTATCCCACTCTCCATCCCAAACCATGTATGATTTATTTGCTTTGGGAAAACTCTAAAGAATTTACTGATTTTTTACCTAAATCCCTGTATAAGCAAACAGAAAAAAACAATTCATTTCATATGTACAGTTGAGATCTAAGGAAACAGCTAAAATCATTGTTAATTTCTTTTTCCTGCCCTTTATTATACTCCAAGGTAATTTAATACTGCACTACAAATGTCCTACATAACCATATACATTTTTACTGTATACTTCTGGCCACCAACACTTTACAAAAATAATTTACGAAAACACTTTCCTGACATCTTCATCCTTAATCCACTCATAAAAGACATAAAATTGTTCTGAAACGCTCCCATGTTACCAGTTATAAACAAAATCACCAGAATATCTTTGAAAACCCATCATCTAATAAGTTTTAATTTAAGTCCAAGAGGAAGGGGGGGAGGGGAAATACAAAAAACCCCACACCGTGCCATATATACTAGTAGGCTTAAAAGTTACATCCATAGTAGGAAAGAAAATTTACTTTGTAATCAAAATAGAATCTTGTGCTTACACTGAATCTGTTATGCAAATCATATGGAAACTTGAAGTGACAATTAAATAAGAAGCAACACTTTAGTTGTGTAGAATTATACCTGAAAATCCTCAAAAACTTTTCAGTAACTGAGAGCACCTACAGAAAGCAGACAGAATTAATGAAACGTGATCTTAGATGGAATGATATTTCACATACATACTTTACAGATTTTCAGCAATACTTCCGAGTAACAATACCTAAAGAAATTGTTTCATCTGTTCAAAGAAAACTGAACTCACAGTATGCCTTATCCTTCACCTCTACAGTCACAATAGTGTGTAACAGAAACAGTCAGTAGTATACAACAAAATAACAATACCAAAACCAACAGAGAAACAACCAACCAAAAAAAACCAGAGGACAATCCTTATGGGTCAAGGTTTTCTCAGACACTTGCTGGTTTAATCTGGCTTTAGCTGTAATAAAGCTGAAATACTTTATCAGACCTCTCAAGATTCAAGATCCGAGACAAGACAGAGATAAAAAGCATAAGAAGCACCATAACAAAAATTTGAAATTTGTATGTACAAAATAAAAACAAACCCAAAATAAACTAAAATAAGTTTCTATGGCTGCAAGTCAATTACATTTTTTAGTCCAAAGTTCTTTTACATGTTTGCTCATTCCAACCTAAAACCTAGAAGATCTTGGGTATAATAATTTGACTTCCCCCTAATCTTCGGTGCATGAACATACCACATTTAGCTTCTCACTTGATGTGAAAGTATCAAAGATACCACAAAGTGTTACTGATTAACTGCATGTACTGCTCACTGTTTCCATGACCCTTTTTCACAATTCAATTAGGTACACGGAAATCTCAGAACTCCAAAATATTTTGCTCTCTATCTTTTCAGATTTCATGAGTCAAGATCTGAAAGCCACACGTAACACATAGTGTAAAAATCAATAATTTTAAAAGACAAATCCCAATACATTAGCCAATTAAAAATGCAAAGGAGTATTTGATTACTCTGAAGAGCACAGAAAATCCATATCTCAGTTTTGGAGTAGCTCTTACTATACCAGTTTTAAAACTGAATTGAAATGTGCTTTCATATATGCTGATTTTTAATTAATCAGCAGCAAAAATTACTCAAATAAGTGATAGTTAAACTCTTTTGATGGCCAGCTGCTAATGCAACTGATCTGAGGTTGAAAGGTCGATCTTTCACTAAATAACAACTGCATCCAAGACAGCAAGCAGAGATCATTTCTCAAAATACAATCTAGTAAGCAAGGTCAAAAGGAGGAAGTTCAGAAGGTGCTGGAGAAGTTGTCACTCCTGTTTGGCTACGCCTTCAAGAACAATATTTTCATTTTCTTCTTAACGGTCAAAGAGTCAACCCAGCAACACCAGCAAGCACACGTGCTGGTCAGCCAGTTTGACGGATAGTAGTTATCCAAATCCATCTCTACACTAAAACGTAATTTGCCCTGAAATGAAGAACAGTTAGACTTTAAAATTCCCCAAAGCAGCAGTAATACTGAAACTTTATTCAAGACCAGGACTGTTCGTTGGTTAGAATGTTAAACTGGAGCCCTCACGACAAATGACACTGTTTCAGCTCATACCTGATTTGAAAAAGCAGTAGTTCTAAAAATGGTCTAAACATGGTGTTTCCTGGAGTCTCTGCCCTTAGAACTTTTGCAACTACTAACCACCAAAATTTCTGAACTGGCACCACCACAGTAAACAACACCCTCTGACTGGTGAGGAAAGATGCCAATTAATTGCTTCAATTTGACTAAAGATTATCAAGATTATTCTCAATAAACAACAGATGTTCACTGAGATGATAACAAATGTTATCATAAAGTCATTTTGAACATTCCATTAAATTACTACAGAACCCTGTTATTGTTCAAAATAGTAAGAAAAGTAACCATAGAAAAAGGTAATTTTAAAGTAAGGCTTATCATAGATCAAAATATCTGTAGAATCAGTACTTTTTAAGCATTATTAACTCTTGTGAAAAGCAGCTTTCCTCAGTAATTAAAACTAGTTTACACGATTCACACTTTATACCTTTCTTTACCGACAGGTTTGTACAGCTACTGTTCTCAGCCCTACAAAAAAGGAGTACTTTTGAAGAGAAATGCTGAATAAGTGGCAAGACTAGCTAATGTTTTCCTATTCCCCTGAGAAGGCTGACTAAATTATATGAATGAAAAGTGCAAAACTCGGGTAATCTAGGAGCTTCTAGTATTTTTAAAAAATACCTGCTTTTGAATCTGTTGATATAGAAGATCTGTCATTTAACAGAAGAGCTTTAGACGGGTTCCTTAGCAGATGTCAAATGACCTGCACAACAGAATCGGCAGTTCAGACTTGCATTCCTATCTGCTTACAATCACTTGTTAAACATGAAGCACCTATCAATCTAAAAATGTCTAAGAAATACTTAGTTATGGTATGAATTGCTAACACAGTGCTATTTCAGAGATTGCTTTCTGCCATGCAGCATGGTTCGAGAGTAAATTCTAATTTAAAAGCCATCAAAATAAGAAATTTAGCATTATTTTTTACTCCCTGTCCGCATGCTTCAGGTGTCCTCACTGCACAACAGAAGCAACACTTCTCCCATATGTCCTCCTTCATAAAATAGTGGGCAAGTTCTGTTACTACACATTTTTCCCTCAAAGCAGGACTGGCTCATTTGCATAGCAACAGTTTGGGATTTACAAATTACATGCTATTCACCACTGCTACAGTTCTTCAATAATTAAGAAAACTATTTCTACAACTCAGAAATGCAGTGGGTACAAGATTTACTGCCTAGCCTCCACAGAGTTAGAAAGTACTCGTCACGTATTAGTTCCACGCTTGCTAGCAATCAACATGCTAAGCATCCTTCTCCTAATTTGAAACCTCCAGTTGTAATATTTTATTCTATTTATTAACAAAATTGGCTGCTTCACAATTCAGCCTTTTCCTCCTATAGCAAGTCACAGAATGTTGGGCGAGGAGATCTGTTAAAAGTGCTTCATGCTGCGAAGCCACCCTTCACAAACAGAGCCTTGAATGGGGCGGAAGGAGCTTTGTCCTCACTCCTCTGGAAGCCTCTCAGTGCTCAAATGGGTTTGTCCACATAATCTCACCAAATGACCCAATTCTGTACTTGCAAAATAACACTTGATATTGATGGTGAATCTCAAAGAGTGAGAACAGTTGAGTCATTTTCTGCCGGAGACATCCAAAAAGAACTGCCACAGAAAAATACTGATTCAATAAATGACCTTCTTCGCTCTACAGCACTAGTGAACCATACGCTAATGAACTTATTGACACAACAACTAGCAAAAGCACTTGTTTCAGATGAAACACAAACATTCAGATTTCCCACACCATTTTATAACAACCAACCATAACACGAAAACATTGAGGCAACACAAGTTTTTGGCTAAGAAGCATTATCCTCAGCGTGGACCCTCATATAGAAAACAGAACTGCAGTAAAACTACAAGATGCTCAAACATGCAAACGTAGTGCTTCATGTATCATCTCACTGCAGTGACAACGTAAAAACTTGCAATTGCCACTTCCTAAAAACTCTCATAGGAAAATCAAGTTTAAATTCTGTAGTTGAGGCAAGCTACATAGAACATTACGTTCTATGTTCACTCAAGACTATTTTTACACAAACATACCAAATTTTCTTACTGAATATATAGAAATACCAAAGCCACCTGCTCCAGAATCAAGAAGCCACTCCACAGTTCCTTTTTTCCTCACTTATTATACAACAGCTCTAAAAAAAATTATTCCTTATTAAGGTACAGAATTGTCACATCAATCAATTTAATAAAAACAGAAGCCTATTTTAGAAATAGTTTGCATTTATTTTAAAAATAAATTCTTTATTCTACAAAAAAGAACGAATTTGCAGCAGTTAAGAACTGCTGAGTATTCTGTTAGCACATCCAGTCACGTTACAAGAACCCAGGGACATAAATAGCCTGCATGCGTGGAGATACCTGTGGCTTTCAGCTAAGCATACAGAAATTACCTAGCAGTAGTTGCAGTCTGAGAATTCATAAGCTCGAGGTAGATATGGTCTTTAAAACTCTGTATAAAGACACAGGTCATCAACACAGACTACTTCTGGTATGTGATCTATGCCCACTTTCCAAAAAGCAGAGAACAAAACAGAACCAGCAACGGGCTTACACCACTGAACTACAGAAGATTTCATGAAAGATTTAACCCTCGTGCTGTCCCCAGCCCCCTGGCTCAGCACAGCCAGGGATGTTTTTCCAGCCTGACTGGGTTCTCCCCCTCCCTACCTGGGAGCCTGCAGCCAGTGCAGACCAAGACTCGGCTGCAAAGGCAGCGCAGAGCCCGAGCAGTAATTGCGTGCACAGCCAGGTGATGTTTTGGGTTGGAAGCAGGCACTGGGATGCCAAATGCAGAGACCCCTTCCAGGAGGGGAAACAAAACAGCTGCCCGTGTGCCGCTGGTTCCCCGCCAAGCCTCAGCACCGCACCGCCTCCTCCCTCCCGACCTCCCCTGCGGACCGCGGCTGGGACACGCACCGCCCGCACAGCC
>VZRW01002219.1:260337-282587 GCA_013398125.1 Aegotheles bennettii
GGAGGCGCCTGAGGGGGATGGCGGCGGGCGGCGGCGGCCGGGGGCGCGCTTGGCGGGTCCCGCGGCTCCGGGAGGGGCTGGGTCATTCTCGAGCGGCCGGGCAGGGGCTGAGGGGAGCCCCCGAACGCGGGGAAGGGGTTTCTTGTGGAGCTGGATCCCTTCGGAGAGAGCAGCGCGTCCTGTGGGAAGCTTATCTGAGAGCAGGCCGGGAGATAGGGCTGACACGGAGCAATTGCCAGGGAGGCGTTACCGTAAAGCGCTCTCCGACACGCACAGCGGCCGTGTCTGAGCGCTGGGCCCTCGGGGCAGGGCAGGATCGATCCAGAAGTGCAGGTACCCAGCGAGGGCAGTCAGGCTGGAGAGCTGCGTTGTTGAGGGTCAGAGGCATCCCTCACAGCTGGAGGTGCTGGAGATGTTGAAGTCCAGGCTAATGAGAGGGTGTGTGCTATATACTGTGAGGAGGTGTGCAGATACATTGTATAGCCTGATGAGATCTTTATAAATCATCCCTTCACATCTACATCTTTCGAAAGTCTGTATGGCCAGTATAGCCCAGTTTGTTAATCTGTAAAGTTAACTTGCAGCTGTCTTTATATGCTGTACATTTTTACAATCATTTCTGTAGAATTTTAAGACTGCTGCCACACACTTCTTTTTGGAAATGGTCGTATAGAATAGTGCCTGCCTCAGCTAGATTGGAGAGGTGGGGGTCTGGGAACAAGCTTTCAGAAACAATAAACTGTCATCTGTACCCTCCCACCCCCAAGTTAACCATGCAATCAGAAGCCACCTAGCAGCAGTTGATGGGTGCCTTCAGGAGCTAGGAATAAAGCCTTGGAATATGGGAGGAATCCGGCCTATTCCAACCACCTTCCACAAGGAAGCTCACTCCTCGAGTTCACATTTTATGGTGATTAATCTTCATTTGTTCACTGTTCAGAATGGAAAAACCAGGCCACAGAGATAAACTTGTATGGGAATTCAACAGCCCAGAATGGTGGTTTAGTTGTCAAGTGATAACACGATGATGGCACATCTGACACGGCACTGCTGGACATAGATCTGCCTGATCAAAAATGTCCCACAATAGGACATGTGTTAGTAATTACTAATAATTAGCAAATCATGTCTGAACTTTTTATTTTCCAAGAACTTGCTGTAAGCCTAAAACATTAAAGTCACTTCACCTGTCTAGTGCTGAACCCCGTTAAACCTGGTGGATGTGTTTACATGTGAGATGACACACTTCTGTCTGCGTTCAAAGTCTACTCGAGGAGTTCTGCAGGTGCTCCACACCTGCAGGGTCCAGCCACCTGCCTCACACCTTGTCTTCTCTTGGTCTGTAGATTACTTATGTCACAACTCTCCTTCATCTTGGCACCTCACTGACCTCTTTTTCCTTTCCTCACTGTGGCATTCAACACATAAAGCTCTCTTTCTTCTTGTCTGGTGAAGTAAATGGGGGAATGGATCCATGTTAAAACCTACACAGCAAAAAAATACCACTTTGTTTGAAAATGAATGAGTTTGCTCTCCAGCTCAGTGCGTGACCACAAGACCAGCAGTGCAGAGAAGAAGGGGACGCTGAGGACAGCAGCAGTGCCCAGGGGCTGGGGGAGGGTAGGGTCATTTCTTTCAAGAGCAGTGCTGGCTTAAAGTGTTTGTGTAACAACCGGGTGTGGTGTCACAAGCAGCTTAGGCTGATCAGGGGATGTGTTTTATCATCACACCTGTTTGCTCTCAGGGTGAAACACTGCAGAAGAGTGACTGTCCTTTAGCTTCTCTGCTGTCCTACCCTGTGACCTGCCCAAGGTCACCGGCTCCTGCTGTCCCCTTCTAACCCTCCTCCCACCCCTTCCATCATCTCCTGTAATCATGAGAGAAGGTACTGTTTCACCTGGCTAACCTGATGGAAAAATGGGGCGATGAGGGAGGGGGCAGTGCCAGTTTTCTGCTGAATCAGCGAACTCAACCAGCTCGCTCTGCAGCCCGAGGCGCTAAAGCTGATTATGGCAGCGTTAACCTTCCTGCTCAGTTTGCAGCCTGACCAGGTTCCTGCACTGCCTCCGCCCGGCTACAGGAGCAGCAGCGCTGGTGCGAAGGCAAAGGCAGGATTATGTGGGTGGAAACATGAGGGAGGCCACATGCATACTGACACATACCAACACAGCACACTGCGCTGCAGCAATACAGCAATACAGCATCAAAGACAACCTGAAAAAGCACTTCTGCATTATTTAAGACACGAAGAACTCGTCTGTCTGTGATAACTCTCACCCACTGGCTTTACAGCGCTACAGCTACAACAAAAGGTACGATATGAACCACACAGCATTTTTCAGCCTGCAGTATTTGACCCTTCAGGATCTTTGCACTGCTGGTGAGGGCTCTGGGAAAACGACTGAGACAAGCTTGCTGCCAGCAGGCTGGCACTCGCTGCGTGCACACCTGCACGTGTACTGGGGAATGGTGGCTGGCCCTTCAAAACACAGAAAAACACTACCACATGTTTACAGACAGCACCGTGTTCCCAGGAGAGGTGTCAGAACATGGTACAATTCAGGCAGTACTGATGTTCTGCTTGCTGACTCACCCCCACCGAGGTGTTTTCCTTAGCAGGCTCAGGCATCAGCAGCACTGGACTCAACTGGCATCCTGCAGCCTCAAATAAAAGAGTCAATGTGAATGTATTCATTCACAAATTATTTTAGTTTAGCTTCACTAGGTACCAGAAAAATAATACTGTACAATTATTTTTACACAACTGACCTCCTTACCTGGCATTAGCACCCTTCGATAACCAAACCGTTCACAAGAAGCCCGGTACTAAGTTGATGTCACAAATCTGATATCCCTTTACATGAGGTGTGCTCATCCCATGTAAGTAGTTCCAGGTCATTTTTTTACCTATAAACTGGGAATGGTCGTATCAACATAGATCCTTCCCTCTTGGCCTGCCAGAACATGCTTACCCCAACAGTCTGTTGACTGGGCAGGACTTTCGTCCCTGCTGTCACCACTTATTTCCATCTCACGCAGACCTTTTACCTCACTTCTTGGACAAAGTTCTGGTTCCTCTAAATAAAACAACGCCAGTATGTGAATTCTCCGCTAGCTTTCCCATAGGCCCTCAAGAGGCAAGTCTTGGTGTTGAAACTTCCTTGTCAGGTGCCAGTGAAGTGAACGCTGGTCTCTGGTGGGTCACACCAGACTTGGCACAGTGGGAGGGCGTGCATGAACAGACACCAGTTGTCTGCACCACGTACCCCAGGAGCAGCGCTAGAAGCACTGTGTGTCTCAGTGGCATCCAGGACTGTGCTGGTGCTGGTGCAAGCGAGCTTGTGCACACGTAACATTACTTCTGAAAAGCTCAAGGGATTTTTCTTTGAAATTACTGAACTAAACAACTTTTTTTAAGATGATATAATGAGTTATCTTAATTTCAGCTGTGTCTAAGAGCATTAACATCTCCTGGCTTATGTGCAGCATTACCAAAATCGGTCAGCGTAGGTAAGGTTATGGACAAAGTACTATCAGAAACTCTGATTTTTGTCCCAGATGCAATCATATTTTTCGCAGGAGGAAGTTGCTTTTTTGTATTTTACTGATTTATGTGAAGAAGAACTTTCCCATTGATTTGAAAATAGCATGTAGAAACAACCGTTAATGAATACATATCTGAGAAACATTTGATGGAACAACTAACTACATGGAGGGAAAAAAATGTATTCTGGTCTCCTTTCATCTCCCTCCACAATCAAACAAAAACACATCTGAGGTTTATTTGAGCTGAAAAAAAGTAAAAATAAAAAGAACTGAAGCAGCAGGTGGGGAAAGGGCAGAGCAGCTGGAACAGCAACATTCTAAATGTTGCCAGATTTTAGACAATCTATTAAACTGAGAGGCCACTTTGGCTTTAAGTTTGAAAAATATTGACTTTATGCTCAGGAACATAGGGAAATCTTCATACACAATTGAGATTGAATGTAAATCTAGCTTCATGGGTCAAGCTGGTCAATAGCAGTTTCAATTAAACACAACCCAAGGTGCAATAATTGCTTTAGATAAAAGGAACTCAAGAAACCAACTTTCTCTTTAAATGTTACTACACTCTTTGTCGAGTTCCGAGTCTGTTTTTCCAAAGTCCTTTTCCAGGTAAAGCTCATTCTTTTAATTGCAACATTTATGACTTCCTAAGCATCACGTGCCTCCTAAATCTATGTTCTCTACTAATTTCAGTGTCACTAGAGCTGCCGAGATTGTTTTTAGCTGCTCTCTAATGACACCTTCATCCTTAGTAGTAGGAGAAGTACCAATAACACAAGTTAGAACTTTCGAAGAGATAGGACTTAAAATCAAGACGCAGGAGAGTAGAACAAAGGAAGAAAAATGAAAAAATTATACCCAGGCAAATTCAAAGTAATAAGGAGGGCTGAGAATCATAAGAAAAAAATTAAAATATTTAATTAATATATACAGCAGAAAATTAATCTTGGGAGATGCTTTGTAATATTGGAGTATCAAATTCTGAATCCTTTAAATCACATTTAATTTAAAAAAGGCACATGTTCAGCAGTAGTCCCATGGTTAGGGTGTGACTGGCATTTACTTGGAAAAATAAATAAGCATGAATGTTAGCACTGTGTAAATCAAAGCACAACATAGTCACTGAATCCTAAAACAGTCGGCTTGTGAGGCCACCCCTGGTACATCTTGCCTTATCCATCCTGTAATAAAACCCTTTAATAAGCTTACATCAAATAGACCCCGCTTTTTTCTGTGCAACTGTGGTGCACATTTCACATCGCTGGCCTTCAGCACAGGTGCCAAACTCCATCCATGCAAAAATCTTTCATGGTCAAAATTTAAGTGTGCATCAGGCCCCCAGTACAGGAACCAGCTTGGTGTGCCAAGGCTGTGCACAGAGGGTGTTGGTATGAAGGGGTTGTCAAAAGACAGAAAAAGTGGTAACTCAGATAAGGATTAGATGCTTTTCCCTGGTTTTATATATCCAGAGATCTAATCCTGCGAACAGTTATTACTGTAATTTCTGTACAAATCATCTTCAGTAGAGTTACATGTGAATAAAATTATGTTAAAAGTTATTCTTTGATAGCTCCAAGCTCACATGCCCATTAGGGCCATTTCCTGGACCCGAGAGGCTGGATTACCCGCTTCCCTGGTAACTAGATGCTGTAAGGAAGGAGGTGCAGGTAAGGAACAGTAATGACCCTCCTGTAACCAAGATACAGGAATGGACGTCCTGAAGGAATAGATTTTGGGGCTGGCTAAGATACCAGACTTACTACGTACCCTAAGCCCACTGAACTTAACCACTTCAGTTCACCCAGTTTTACAGTGAGCTTAAATGCCATCTGCTCCAAAAGTCTTAGTAGCATTTGGTATTTGGCGTTCTGGTACTTTGAGTACTTCAGTAAAAGAACTATAAACTCTCCTATTTAAGAGGTTGTACTCATGATCATCTCAAGCACTCCCATTGCTAGGAAAAAAAACCTCCTTGACTGCAAGGCTTTGACTGTTCAGTAAGATAGGAACTATTGCAACATCACGCCGTTTGCTTGCTGCTAGGTGAGGCATTCAGAGTTCAGAGCAGCTCTTCAGTGTTTCATTATGTTGATACTTTAGGTTGTGCTCAGATGTCCATGATGTAAATTCCGCCTCAAAGTATATTTAAGTAATTTAAACACAGGAATATAAAATTCAATTAATTTTGTTGTGATCTAGGTTAAAAGACATTCCGATGAATAATTTTGCTAAATAATATTGCTACTCATGTGAGAAACATCAGCCAAAAGATGTTGTAAGATTCAAAGACCTGGCCCATCAAGTTTCCACCTGAAGTTAAGCTTTAATCTCTAGCTTCTATCCGAAGTCACTTTGGATTGATTTTTACCCAAATGCCTCCTACGCACACACTCAGCAGCTGTGTTCCTGTCGCTTGAGACCCTGCACAGAACAGGCTCACCAGCAGATGTCCCCAAATACAAAATAATCAGTTGAGGCCTCAGAAATCTGTGCAGCCCTTTGGAACTTTCCAAAGCAAGGAAACCTCCAGAGGCTGTGAATACTCTCACTGTCTATTTGCATTCCTGTAAAAACTGAGGTTCTGAACTAGGGAATCCTTGACAAGCTACTCCCACAAAGCACGTTCACTATAGAAAAATTGTCTGGATATCAGTTTACTTTTTATGATACACTACCTACTGATTGACAGTGCCTTGTTGAAACTTCTATTTTCAAAATCACTATTTTTTTTTGCCCTAGAAGAGTGATCTCCCTACAAATATCACATGTAACAGTTTTTCTTGGAAGTTTAAATAGAAGAGGCAAGACTTTTTCCAAACTAGTATGAATTATTTTGACTGGGATATCACCAATCTCACAAACTTCTTTTTTTCAGCATACCAGATACTGCATTTGCACTTCTAGCTGTGCCCTTCCTGCCTACAAACACCAGAAAGTTAACTTCATCTAATCCTGCATAAAAAAACAGACTAGAACAGAACGTAGGAGCAAAATGACTTGGAAGAGAGAGTGTAAGTGACTGCAGATTTGTTTGAAAACCTTCTACCTGTTTCTGGAGGGATGAGGGCATTACCTGGCATGTCCTTACCTGTACCTCCTACCTTGAATTCTGGAGATGTTAAAGCTGTAAATCTATGAGACTGTAAGCCTACTGTACTTGTACTAACCTACAGGCATAAACCTATCAGGTTACACTGAAGTTTCTGAGCAGAGGGGCTATTAGGTGCTGGGAAATGGGAAGTTGTGTATTGGGAATAAATATAATGCCCAGGCATGTTTTTCTCTGTTCTCCTGCCAACTTGGAAGCCCTGAAGGAATAGCTGTAGATCATCTAGGTCGCAACATCTTCTGGACTGACTCTCAACTGGACAGAATAGAAGCAGCTAAGCTGGATGGGCGCCAGCGTCGCATCCTTTTTGACATTGGACTGGTGAACCCCAGAGCAATTGTTGCAAAACACATATTTCTCTTCCAACTGACATGAAGTAGCTTTTGCTGGACCACAGCCAGAAAACTGAGGAACCAAGCAAGGTCCTGAAGAACACTTTGAAGACTTGGCTTTCTTGCTCACACATTCCTGTTCCTCTGAGATTCAATTTTCATTATGGTCATACTTGCATTTTGTGTCCATAGGTAAAATGAAGTCCTCAACCCTGCATTATGGAAACTTTGAAGTAAGTGGAAGATGGGCAATTTCCAACCCCAGCCACACTGTCTGATGACCAGAACGCCAAATTTCTGATAGCATTATGTACACAAAAGGTTTGCTTCTTAAGGTGGCTGAAAACGAACACTTCCAACTTCACAGTTAGAAGAACCAAGCAGTATTTAATACAACTACAAACAAAAGCATTAAAACACGTACCCGTGAGGTTAAAAGACAACTGCACAAAAGTAGGTGAACTGGCACTGAAAGTTTATCCACTTCAGAAATATATACATTTATATAAAAAAGGAAATTAACACAAAAATGTACATATTTGCAAAGCTTGTATTACACAGGTAAAGACAGTGTTACATTTTACATGCATTGGATTACATAAGCATTTTTACAGTTGCTTTTTTGCAACCACGTACTCTTTAAAAATTAGATACCTTAACAGGGCCCCAGAGACAGCATATTGTAAGTATGACTGTCAGGATGCAATGAAGTCAATTAGACAGAGAAAAATTTACTCTGTAAACAGTAAATACTGCAAGAAACTAGAGCTTGCTCTGATATACATATACCTATATACCAAAAATATTTTTCAATGCTTTGTTGGCTGAGCCTTCTTTACAGAGCGGGATGTATCAAGGTAACGAACCACAGGGATACCAATTTAAAATAAAAGGAATTAGAAACTTAAAATATCCAATGTTCAACAGAATCTGAAATTTTAAGCACCGCATATTCTTTACACACATAAAACCCATTCCAGAGGGAACGGAGATCAAAAGACTGATATGATCTGTGTCTCTTACAAAAGATAGAGGCAGAGTTTCTTGCCTCGATTACTTGTATGGTCCTGATATTACACCTCTTTATTAAGGAAAATCCCTTAGGGACTAAATCCTGGTTTACTGTTTTCATAAAACAGAAAATTCTTATTCTGTAGTGGTTTTGTCTGCTTTTAAAGTTGTGACTATCTAACTGTAACAAGATTAAAAACGTATAAGTATAAATTTTGAAGAGGTAAAATAAACAAAGTTGATGGATACAGATTCAGACTGATAGAAACTAGACACCTCCTCCTGTTTCAGGAGAGACAGGATTATTTATTTTAAGTATTATTATAAGTCTTGTAAACATTAGAGATGAGACCATTATAACAGTATTTCTGAAACAACAAAATTACTTAGCAAGTCATTAAAATAACTTTATCCTCTTTATTAAATTTAGGAATGTGGTAATTTTGTCATAAATATCAAGCCCTTTGTTTTAGGATACCTGTCCCCAAAATATTAGGGAGCAAATATTACAAGCACCCTGCTAATGCCTATCACTGATAGTCTGATAATGCTGACAGTACTTTAAAAACATTTTATTTGACATGCAATTACAAACCGAGTAGCAATTTTAATAATAGAAAAATTCTTGTTGAACTGTAAAAATAGACAAGGGCAGAATACGGAACACAAAGGGCTCACAACCTGATCCCAAGAGACTGACCGCAAAGATTTATGGAGCGATAGTAGCATCACACTCCTGGTTTCAGGGTTTTTTGTGCATCCTGTTTTAAAGATCCTTTGGTGATGGCAATGTCAGAGAAAACCACCAGTCAGAATTTGGGGTATTCAAAAGACTCCCTTCTCCCCTGCTTAATCTTAAGTAGTCCATTCTCTTTTTTCATATCCATTAAAAATGGTAGTGGCACCTACCCTTCCAGTTCAGAACTAAGTAATGGGACCCCCATGAAAGCCAAGTCAATATTATTCCAAAGCTATCTGGAGTGCACATTGTTCAGCAATACGTGGGCTCCCACAGCTGGATAGTACCCTGATATTGATTACTGCAGAAGTTACATTTAAGTATGAGGTGGTTTAAAAAAAACCCCCACATTTCCTGATCATCTTTACCTATAGCAAACCAAATTATTTGCACAGTCTTCATTATTTACACATCAACTACACAAGTAATACAAGAACCCTCAGCTGAGCACCAGTACTGACTCAAGGAGTAATACCTTCAAGTCAGAGTATTAGTATTCCCTGCCACACGTGAGTTCTGCTATACTTTGAGAAGTTTCCCTTTTCTGTACTGGTTGTATTCAAGCCACTTCTTTGTGTCCATCTTCCACATTCCAAGGAGATTAGTAATAGCAGCAGTTTTATAAAAGGTGTAGGTATCACAGACAGCTTTCACAGCATAATCAGTTCAGATCTTTTTAAAAGAAAAGACCATAAAATCCACTGATTTGGATTGTAAGATTTTCCAAGAGTTAATTAAATGGAGTCTATATAAAATTCATGTGAGAATGAATGGTTGACGCAGTCAGTTTCTGTGTGCAAACAATGGGATGTCCAACAGCGGCAGGAGTCCACATTTAAGTCTAAGTGTCCATTTGTCCTAAGTGTCGGTGGATTATGCCAGTCATGTCACCTTGGTTTGGAGTAACCATAAGGACACCGAAGAATCAGGCTGTCGTGACCAGGTAAGATATGAGTGCTATAGTATTCAACCAAACTTCCCATGTTCAAAAACATGATGTCTGAATCTAGGTAAAACTTGCAATCCTGTTGTAGAACAAAACCATGTAATCATTGACAGTCATTTTTCCAACTCAATGTTTAAAAAACCCCAAAACATCATCATCAGAATGAAGTTCTTTCAAACAAGCTACTGCTTTACAAACTAGTTACTGACACAAATAAGTCCAACTTAAACTCAGGACGTTAACAGTCATTCCTTTAGGATTTCATTGGAGCCAAAATTTAGATGTGAACATTCACAGCTTGTCTTTTGCATGATACAGCAACTAGAAAGCCCAGATCCGAGTACTCAGACTCTCATCTTCGACTGGATATTTGTAAATCAGCTTATTTTTACTTTTAGGAATGGGAAGAAGTTTAGACTAACTGGTTAGTTCTGATATATACCTATACACATGCACAGTTTACACACACATATATATACATGAAATTCATACATGCACATATAATGCAACTACTAACCTTTTCAAAGATTCTGTAGTTTCTCAATTTTTCTGCAGATTCATCCCATACAACCAATACCTCAAAGAAGAAAAATGCAACATATTCAATCTATGCTAATAAGGTCTTCTAAGTCAATGTATTATTAAGGAATAAGTTACAATTTAAAAAATGGTCACTGAAGTTATGACAGTGATTTTCTCAGATTTTCTTGCTTTAAGAGAAGGGCATATCCAAATTGTTAAGTACTTTATCATGTATAAGATACAGTATCGCTAAATCAAAAAGGGTTTTGGGGAGGTAGATTCAGCAATTGCAATTTACCTTTCCAGGCTTAGTAGATGAGTTCCTAATACAGTACAATCCATTTTGTGGTTGTCCCCGTGGGCTACTAGCTTTAAATGTCCTAAAAATAATACAGCAATTACAAATATTAGCATTTTTGTATCAGATAAGTACAATGCCTAGATTCTTAAAATTCTTATTACAAATCCCTATTTCTGTTGTAATACTTCATAGTACATCATAGCTGAAAGAATTCCACTGCTCTAGCATCTGAGACGGCAACACAGCACAGAAGATCTGGCTTTCTGTCCCATCTAGCATCCTGGCAGAACAACTTTCTCCAGATGGAGCATCATCACTTCGCAAGCAGTATGCATTCTCAATTGATACATGAACACTGAACTAACTCCCCTAAAAAATGATTTCCATATTAAAGGAATTTAAATATTTTCATTGTGGTTTTAAACACAAATTCTACTTATCAAAATGATCTTTGGACTACTGTTCAGTGCAGGGTTTTGTTGGACTTCTAAGCAACTATTTTAAAGTCACATTCTACCTTTCAACTTCGAAGGATTCAGAGGTATTAAGAAATACTGAAGCAGGCAGCCCGACCTGTAAAAAAAAAAAAATGAAGAAAATAAATAACTGTGCAAGTCAATGACAACTCAAAATGCTAGCAACTTATTATGCAAATTAACTACAGCCATCAGTATCTGAAATTACTAATGGTGTTTTAATTTTATGCTTCTTCCTCTTTTACATCCAATCTTAAAATCCAAAATTTATCAAGGCATTCCTTAAAGCTAAAATAAAAAAAAAATAAAATAACACAACACTGTTTTCAGATTTTTTTTTCCCTGAAATAATAATGATTTAAAAGGATACATGAGCAAGAAAAATATTCTCCGAGAATGATCATCTGCTTGATCTTACTTTTTCATAGTCATCATCAGAATCATCATCAGGTTGGTTTGGCTTGGAGGGTAGTGCTGGTTTTTCAAATGAGAAGCTTCTGAAACTCTGTCCATCTGGTGGCGATCTCCTGGCAGAAACAGAACAAAAACTGAAGGACATCTCAGAAAAACAGAAGAATATACATAAAACATTAAGTGGATAATAAAACTAGAACTGAAGTTTCAGTTTAGCCCCTAAAATCATAGATTAATTCAGGTTGGAAGGGACCTCTAGAGATCATTTAGTCCAAACTCCTGCACAAAGCAGATCCAACTAGATCAAGTAGCTCAGGAAGCTGTGTCCGGCAAAGTATTGAGTAACTCCAAGGACTGAGGTTCCACAGCAACCCGTTCTGGTGTTTCACCATCTGCAGGCTGAAGTTTTTCCTAACACCCAGCTGTAATTTCCCAGGTTGTGACACCCGCCTGTTGCTTCTTATCCTATCACTGCAGACCTCTGAGGTCTGTCGTCTCCATACCCACCCATTAAGTAGTCCCATTAGCCTTCCTAAAGGTTGAATGAATCCAGTTCTCTCAGCTTCTTCTCACATCATGTGCTACAGCCCAAACATCCTAGTGGCCTTCCTCTGGACTCACTCCAGTATATCAGTGTCCTTATCAGTACTGTCTTTAAAGAGTTTATTGCCTGTTCTTCAGAGCTGCTAAGCGATCCAGTGGAGAAAAATATTTTCATCTGACTCACCACCATGACTAGTTTCACAACCCTTATTAAAGCTGAACTTAATACAAAATGAAACACTTTTCCTATCCCCACAGAAACCTGAAATTGTTTTTGCAGTTCACTGAGGTTCTGACACAAAGGATTCTCACTCACTGCAATCAAGAGCTTTTAAGTCTTTAAGACAGAACTGAAAATAAAGGAACTACAAAATTCTGGTGTAACTTTTTTTGAAGTTTAGTGTATCTATTATTTCTAAGCTATTTCAGAAGCTAAACTCATTGCAAAATTTTCAAGTAGCAAATACAGAAGCAAAAAAGCACAACACTGTGAGGAAGAGAGGGAAGGTGCAGGGAAGAGAAACCGATGATGTGAATCTGATAAATGTGTCTGTCAACGAGTTAATTAATACACATGCAAAAATTTAATAGTGCATTGTATTTTCATACTTACTGTAACTGGGGACACGAAGACTTCTCTGGTTTAGACTTGATGGGAGGGGGCTGGTGGCTTGGCACAGGTGGCTTTGGGAGCACTGGTGGCACAAACAGTCCAGGTTTACCATGTTCTCTTGGTACTTTGGGCTCTACTGGTTTTTCAGTAAACTGTGACAGCTTGGGTTTACTGCTTGGTAGTGGAGGAGGAGTTCGTGGTGAAAGATTTAAGGTTTTTAGCTTCTCACATCCTTCTGGAGTAGCAAGAACTTGAGCTAGAGGCAGAGGCTCTGGAGGCAGTGAGTGAGGTTCTTTGATACACAGAGGCTTTTTGAAAACAGGTACAGGGGGCACAGGGGGCAGCTGTTCACTTAGTCTCCGGCTTGAGGATGGCATCTTTAGATTAGGTTCAGCTCGGCATTGTGTATGGGGTTCTTTCACATTTAAGAGATCCTCTAGCTTGATATCAGGTAAGCTTCTTTTAGGAGGTGGTGGTGGTACTGGCACAGTAGATTTGCCAGCAAAGGAATTTGACCTCGATTCTGAGTAGGTACCTTTTCTGACATGAGGAACTGGTGGAGGCGGGTAGGCTGGGGGCAGCACCATATCTACAGAAAGAAAACATTGAAAAAACAGGGGAAATACAATATGTCAAGAAATGAGTATTTTCAAATTTATTTTCTATGTGATTTAAGATATTTCATTGGCATCTGGCCTGATAGTACCCAAAATGCTGGATAAGCATTTAACTTCCAGCACAATTCTGAATGTTACATGTAGTAAACTCCTGCAATTTTTATGCAGGCATGGCTTATGATGACTTTGCTAAGAGTTTTCCATTTGCTAAGAATAAAGAAAAAGAGACTTCATTAAAAGCATTACCCCTCATCCCAACTGATGACCAGCTTGAGGTCCTTCCAGGGCAGGAGGCACACAAGAAAACACACACTTAAAGGCACGTAACACTTTCTGTAAATTGTTACTGCTGTTACTAGGAGCTCTCAAAACTAGATACACATGCATTACTTCAGTTATTTTACTATCTGCAATGCTTAAGACATGTCCAAGCCAAAATAATAATAATCTGGCATTCTACATGAATATTGCCTTCATTGGTGGCCTTTCATGGGACCTTATGTGAAGGGATTGAAAGAAATCACATACCATCTTTCACTATATCAGAAGTATCTGGCTGCAAGTAAGACTCCTCCTCTTCCTCTTGGTCGTAATCTGCAGATAGAAATCAATGTGTCAGACTTTGACAAGTACTCCTGGAACCAAGAAAGAGTACTGAGTACTTATTGTTTTTCAATAAACAAATATTTTTCAGTGATTTTTTTTTTAAAAGAGGTAGAAACAAAATTTTAAATTTTTATATCAATTAAGAAAGCCACCACATACAACAGTGGGAGATGAACTATACTGCACATTAAATTTTGTACATCTTTCAAGTCAAAATTTACTTTCTGGTGACACTTTCTAGTGTTTTAGCCTGGCTGAGAAAAATCCAAATCAGTTGCAGAGACATGGATGCGCTGGCAAAACCAGTTGGAAAAAAATAATGCCCAAAACCTAACTCTAACACAGAAACATTGATGATTTTGCAATATGAAGCCTAAGCAAGGCTAGTGATCTACAGAACAACCAGATCTTTTGCCTTGCTCTGGCAATAACAGGAAAAAAAAAACAAAATAAAACCAAAAACGCACCACAACAAATGGCTTAAATGGTTTCAATGTTGTTCTTAAGTCCAAATAATCAAGGCATGAAAAACATGCTACTTATAGGCAGTAATTTCTTATCATTGACTGTGACAGGAGCCTCAAGGACAATATGCAGAATTGCCTCAGAGAAAGGCATTTAAAAAAAGGTATCTGAAAAATCAGTTAGCTCTTCTAGTTTTCCTACTTTGAACTCATGCTAGGCCTTTGAACATAATTCGTGCTGCATTCAACATTTCCCTCCCACAAATGCAGAACTATTAAACTACAATCCCACATGAAATGCTTACGAGTCTGTTTTCCTCTGCTTTGCAGCAATTGAACCGGATTTCCTAAAGAGAATCACTCCTGCCTTTCTGTCCCAGTCAGGAAAAACAGTC
Organism: Aegotheles bennettii; assembly: GCA_013398125.1. Classification (NCBI taxonomy): domain Eukaryota; kingdom Metazoa; phylum Chordata; class Aves; order Caprimulgiformes; family Aegothelidae; genus Aegotheles; species Aegotheles bennettii. The sequence goes on from VZRW01002219.1 coordinate 274,972, forward strand.
AGGAATTTCCTGTCAGGAAATGAGCGTGCTTGCTCCATCAGCCCTACTCCTAGCAATCTGACAGGGCAGATGGGATACAGCCTAGCAAAGGAACCAAGTTGAACCTTGAGGCGAGGCTTCTCATGTTGGATTTTACTAACACATTTCTAGACTGGGAAGTCAGCTGCTGAGACATGCTGTGAACACCCATCTGACAGGCTTTCCCTAATGTCCTCACCTCCAATAAAAAATAAACACACTCAGCCCAAGCTGTTTACTGTGAAACGACTGCAGCAATGAACAGGTATCAAACTTTGAATGAAAAAGGCTATGCTAAGAATGAGATTCTCAGAGCCTTACTTTAAAAAGTTACTCAGTTTGAAAGTCATTGAAGAACGTTATCCTACACACTTCACATAGGCCCATCCAATGCCTAATGCAAGATCTTTCTGAACTACAGGGCTGATCAATTCTGTTTCATACTAAACAGTCTACATCACAGGTACAACACCCCAGTGTGGGTGACTGCTTGTGTTGCAGGACAAGTGAATTAAGTTCACAGTCTAGATAGAAGGTAACCAGCTCCGTAATGTTTTACTGCATTGTCTCTGCACATTTTCAGAACACACTTAAGTGCCTAATATTCTATTAGCATAATTATATTCAATTACCATCAATAATACTCAACTACCATAATAAAGACCATTATGTATCTCTACACTATGACCTAAGGACATACTCCAAAATTTTATCTTTTTGCTACATTTACAAACTCTCCAACATGCAGTCCTAATAAAAATTTTAAATAGTATTATTAGGATGTCAGACACCTCTTTGAAAGATCCGAATTTCTTTAGTTACCATTTATTTTTACTAATGGTTTCTGGCACAGAATATCTGCTACTGATTTAAAATTACAACAGCTACAGGCTTTAAAAGAAGAAAAACATTTTTTTTTTAAATTACAGTTGCAAATGGATCAGCTTTAGCTACAGGAACAGTTCCTGCAGACTCCAGAAGAAATACATAAGCAAATAAATAAATCTTATCTATGCGTGTCTGAATTTGTCACCTTCATTATCTGCTGAATGATGAGAATACTTGATATCAATGGGACGTTCTACTGAGCCATAAAAACTGTCTGCATCAGAACCAGAGTCACTGCAAAAGAAAAGACAGTATCTTCTGCATCACTGAGCTACGGACCTCAGGAGAGTAAACATGCAGGAAAGGAATGCTGGAAAATCAGAGGCAATCTATTCCTATTTCCCAATTAACAGCCAGATATGTTGCTGCTCTCTTTTAAAGCTTTTATTTCTTTCACAAGAAGTTGACATTTAAAGTTTCCTTAGTAAAAATATTTATTTTTTTCTTGGTATTCTTTAAACTATATATTAGGAAGGCCTTCCATTCTTGGGCCTTACTGCACCCGTTTTTATTTAACAGTAAATTACTTGTAGGTGCAAAGAGCCACCACTGTCAAGAGATAGTAAAAAAAGGGATAAAAAGCAAATAAAGATTAAAGATAAAATTCAGATACCTGACTTCTGTTATTGTTTCTTTCTTCTCATGGTAGTGGTCAATTTCCCTCCTCAAGGATAGCATCCAATTCTAAATAAGAATAAAAATACAACATTCAACACATCCATCTCTAAACAAAAACGCACAGTACCTGCCCTCTGTAGGAACAGAGTAACTGTGCAAAGAACCTACACTGAAATAATATTTATCTATGACTTTTTATTGAGAGGACTTACCAGTCGAATGTTTGACTATCTAAAGTGCTTTAAGAACATATTAAAATACTAAACTTTTAATTTGTGAATTTCAAGCTTTTATTTCTGAAGCCTGGTACTTGTTCATAATGTATTTATGAGCAAGAGATTTCACTGCACAGTTTTCATACTTTATCAAAGGTTCAACATACAAATATTTGTTCCTTGGCTAAAAATAAAGTGAGAAATATGGAGAAAACCACGCCATCTAGTTTGTCAGTTACAGCCATTCCCTAAATTACAACTTGAACTAACACTAACTTAATAGTTAACACTTCAGACATGATTTTCAGAGCAGCCCAAAGAATTAGGCATACAAATTTCAGTGACAGCTGCACATCCAGTTCATTTAGATTTTAGGGAAGTCCAAGATTCGCTTTCTGCTTCAAGGAAAATGATATTGCAAAAGAAGAAGAAAGTTACCTTTCTTTCATCTTCAGAAGAAGCTGAAAAAAACCATGTCCTGTGCTTCTTGCTAATGTGAACTAACTTGAAAGGAAACACATTGCTTGATGTTGTCTCCTCAGCTGCCCGCATAACCCTGAGAAACAGAACAACCAATACATAAAAACTTCAGTCTATAAAGTTAATTCTCTGATAGAAAGCAGTTTTACCAGCCAGTTCTGCCTTAGAAAAATAACCCCCAAGTCCAGAAAAACACCACAAAAATTCTTAGATGTGCATTTATAGTACTTCTCCACTGAAGAGGCAGAAAGAACAATGCAAGAGCAGTGACAGGAGAAAGAGCACTGGTTAAACCATTAGCCAGACTTACAAATGGATGTTTGACCTGTTCAATTGTTTTAATGAATTGTATTAATTCACAAGCTTCATGGTACCTGTGATCTTGATTTCAAAAAGGCACAAAGGAGAAAGCAAAACACAGATTTACCATGAAAATAAAGGAGAACTAATATTAAAAGTTAACTTAATTTTTCCACTTTTCCTATATAAACACTTCCTTGCACTTTTCATGTTATTTTAAACCAAGCATAACTCAACCTCTTTCACAAACTGCATTAGGGATGTTTGTTTCTTCTTAGTTTTTTCCCCAGAGGAGTCTCAAATGAGGAAATAATTTACACAGGCAAAAAACTGATTGTAAATGCTCACTACAAGGCTTTAGAACAAATAAGGAGATAGAAATGTTGTTTTTAGATTACCTACAGTCTTAGGATTTCAAATATTTACTCAGCATAAGCCATAGAGAAACGTGATTAAGATTTTTACAATTGGGACTTTCTTTCTTGCTCTTAAAATTTTAAAACTCACCAATTTCCTCATGTAATACCTTATTTCCATAAGTCCTTAATATTTAGGGAATGTGATATTTTACTTTTGGTTAGGTACCTAATCAATATAACATTGTTTTGAAAAAAACCCAAAACATTTCTAATCAACACCCTGAAGCTGCCATTAAGAACAATGTAAACTGCAAAATTATTTCAGAATTAGAGGTTTAGAACCCCAAACCTACTTTTAAGCTGGAGGCTGTAGTTTTCTGCACCTGCTCAGTCCAAAACAAAGCCACAAAAGGAACTGTAAGTTATTTCGCTAATGTAAGGCTAATAAGGATGTTAATGTGGGAAATTCCTATGGTACAGCTGGGAGGAATACCAGTGACAGGCATCACTATACATTTTGAGTCACCAGTGAACTCATCTCCTGTCCACTCTTAACGCATCATGGATATTGAATGAAAACTGCAAAATAAGAGTCCAGGGAAGCCTTAGTGTGACTTTTTTTTCCCCCTACACAACCTTATGCAACTACCCAGTCTAACAAATTATTTTGTTTCAAATTATTTTTCAAAAATCCTTATGTCTGTGCACAATACTAACCAAGTCCTGGTCCCAATTCCAGCCAAGCTCTCTACAGGGCTGCTAGAATGCAGATATGTAAAAAGCAGTGAGACAGTCCCTAGCATTTACAAAGTCCATGGTATTTCTCACAGTAACATGATTACAGCAGCTTGTGTCATGCCCAAGTTACAGTATAGGTTTCTTATACAAATTAATCTTGAATTTCTAATTAGCTGCAATGTTGACAATTGCATTCCCATAAAATATGCTACTGTTGTGGTTAGTTAGAAAGCTCTCACATTCTAATAAGGGATATTTCCTTATTCCAAAATTCTGAGAACGTCATACAGTAGAAGAATAACTTACATGTTTATAAATACAATCAAATTGCAGTGGTTAGGACAGATAACATGATATTTCTCTACATTCTCTCTCTCATCAGTCCTTTCTTGGCATCAATTACAACAGCAATTTCCTAAGGTTGGGTTAGACTGCTATGGGCAGGCCCTGTACATATGCTGTACTCAGTCAGAATCTGATAGTACTGGTTAACTTGAAAGCCATGTATTTTTGTTTTCAACTTAAAAAGCAAATATTAAGATTTATAATATGTAGAGAAATGAGTCAGACATTTTCCACATGCATTCTCTCATTTATCACTCCTTTAGTTGATGCAGTTTTGACACTAATTACTGTTACTGAATCAGTAATTCCATAAACATTCCTTTCTGATTCCTTTTTATTTTTGTGACTATCATTGAAATCACTGGAGAACAAAGATCATTTGTCTGAAAAAGTTCACATGTATCTGCATGTGCAAAGTCTGCAGTAAGTCAGTAACAAGAGTAAGCATATTGCAATTTTAACAGCTTTACTGGTTAAATTACAAAAGAAGGCTGTACACTTGCAACACACAGGAAATATCATACAATTTGAAAGGAATAGATCTCTTGCAATCTGAGATCAGTGCGCAACCCAAACAACACACGTAGTTGAGTTTAACTTAGTTAGAAATGAAAACCATAGTCCCCTGCATTAACTAACAGGAGCTTGGGTGTTAAATAAGTTCTTTGGCACTCACCTGTTGTAACCATTCAAAGAAAATGCACCCTGTGGAGATGCAGATGTGCTGCTCTTAAAATAGTAAATACACCCCTCGTGGATAATCACAAATCTCAGTGGCCCTGAAAACATAAAGAAAAAAGTGAGGAAAATATGGAAAATATACATCCAAAGGCAGTACATTAACTAGAACCTCTTAACTTGGGTAGAATTTTTGTTTAAGATTTTCAAAATCTTATAAAACATTATAAAAGAGCACAAACAAGTAAATTGGCAGCTTGTTGATGACCAGCCACATGCTAAAGCTGTCCATTCACAGCTTCAGGACTAAGGGTAGTATTTGCTTCCCTCATTTGAGAGACAGTTGATCTGATTACTCCGAAAGAAGCCTAAGAGACTGCAGGTCTGATCTCCACCTGTGCTCCTTTACTATTGTAAGAATGCAGCCTAAAACAAAATGGGAGAAAGGTAGCCACAGGCTACAGATACATATTTACATCCATCCCAAAACCATGACTATATCTCCCTCTCTGCTTTCACCTCAAGTACATAAAGCTGCCAATAAAATGAAGTTTTATTTTCTTTTTTTAAAGGGGCCAACATTCCTTCCTGTATCACAGGCAGTAATCTTCATCCATAACTATATGCATATAGTTTAGTTATAAACAGGGATAGCAAATGAACAGCATATAAATAAACCCAAAACCTTAATGTGTCTCCATGTAAATAGTTTCTCATTCCAGAAGCAATTACTGGTTTTAAGTACAGCCTAATGTTGGCAGTGAGAAAATCTCAATTTCTCAGCAGCAGTAGGAGATGGGAATATTTTTTCAGTCCAGAATAATCAAACAGGAAAAAGAGCTGAGTACTGATTTCTTTTAGAAAGTAATATTTGAAATTGATACATATCCTGGGAATCTACTTTCTGTCTTTAAAATCTTACTTGTGAAGGACTAGACAAGAGATTTAACCAAGTAAAAAAATCGACCACAACATTTATCATCTAAGATTTACAGTTCCAAAACAATTAAAGGAAATTCTTTCAGTATGGGCCTCTCATACATACTTGTAGTAAAATTGGAATCCAGTACAAAGTAAGTGGAAGAACAGCTTCATTAGTCTGCTAACATTAAATGTGTTAATGGCCCCAAAAGCAAGCATTTCATTTAATTATAACTTATTCAACTTACACTTCAAGATTTGCAGCTGAGTGCCTCCTTTTTTATGAAGATACCCTGATTTGGTCACTCCTCCAGGCATTGTCAAAAGATTCTGTGCTCCAATTGCCTTCATTGGGACTGGCCAGACCTGCTCCTGCGAGGCCATCGTTCTGCAATGCAGAATAATTAAAAACTGTTTAAAACTTAGATTTTACTTTAAGAAATGAGTACGGAGATACAAAGCTTGTTTCCTTAAAGTTTTCCAAACAACTAACACGGCTCAGCAGTCGAGTATGTAGCACAGACGGGTGTTCATAGATTCCAGGAAGTTTGTAACACATAAAAAAACATGGTGCAAAAAGTCCCGATTTATTTTTACACAGCTCTCAAAAGTGATTGACAGTTGTTGAAACAGTGCAAGAGTGCTCAGTAAACGTTATTGAAGTATTTAAATTTTAAAAATGCCGCAGATAACGCTGTGAGACTTAATCAGGCAGGTGACTAGAAAGAAAATCAGTTTCTTCTCCAAAGTTCTATGCCACACATGTATACACAACATAGTTTTCTTTATAATGAGGGAATCAGTCATATTTTAGTAACCACAGTATCCAATACTACTTACTCCTTATATTTACATGTTTTATTCTGAATGAAAGCAGTACTATATAATCTCACCCTGGATGTCATATTTGTGCTGCAGACTGCCATTTAATTTATATATCAATTATTAACACCATGCTCTGGCAACTACCTTTGCAGTTACCACTCTTTCTGCTGTCATCTTAAACAGATTACTAAGAAAATTAGTTTCTTGGCAGTAGTTTTTTCTGTCTGATGTATCACTATGAGACCTTCCTTTCTTCAAGTGTTAACATAACTAGGCTAAAAATTCTACTGTATAATAGAGAAAAGAAACCATGCGTGAACTGAACGGGGAGTCTGAGCTAGACATACAGACATACCTATGTCTGTATCCTCAGGCACAGGGCTAGAGAACTCTGCTGGTAAAAGCCAAACTAATGAAGCTTCATTTAATTAGTTTCTGACAAAGGAATGATTAGAAATTTAAAGTTTGCAGTGGAGAACTGAAATCTAACGGATCCTATTTCCTTCTTCTTTCCCCAGAAGTGACAGTAGCAGAAGCCAATAGTGTAGCTCAGTACAAAATCCAAGAGCCTACAGCACAGCACATCCACGCCAGCACCAGTCTTTACAGCCAAAGATGGCAACTTGAAGCACCCATGCTGAAAAGAATAAGTAAGCGACAGAGTTTTGTTGAGGGATTAATTGCAACAGGAGAGTACACATCCATTGCATGTGTGTTAAGGTACACGAAATGCAAGTCAATTGACCTGTCAGCAGATCAGCTTTGGATTCACACCTAACTGCCCTTTGCTCTTCGGGCATGCGTAGGGAGGGGTGGAAAATGCTAGCAATTTAAACTCAATTAAATTCTCTAGATGGTCTAGAAAACTTAATCACAAACATTAGGTATTAGTTCCCAGTGTTATACATCAGGCACGAGCACAGACGATAGAATCCAAGGCCCTAGAAAGGTTCTCACAGCAGACACTGCAAGGCACCACAGTTTCCCAATTTTCCTCCAGCATCTTCCTGCCCACCAAAAGGTAAATTCCTTTTGTCATACTCAGTTACATCCTTTCTTCTATTTCCTCCCTGTTCTTATTCTACGATTGAGACCTTTCCAAGTTTCCTCCTCCTCCCCTGCAATGACATTTCTAGCAACAGCAACATGGTAACAGGTCCAAGAAGGGGCTACACACAGATATTCCAAGTTTTTAAAAATGAAAAAAAAACCAAACAAACAGTAACAAAAG
>VZRW01002219.1:282592-301028 GCA_013398125.1 Aegotheles bennettii
CCCCCCCCCCCCCCCCCCAAAAGAAAAAAAAAATCCTTCGAATTACTTCTCAACATCTTGCAGAAAAGTCAGAGACCAGCTGGCTGCTGACACAAAACCACACTGCGGTACCACCAAGAGTGATTTCCTTGAAATGATGAATGCAAAGGCAAGTCCTGGGCTAAATTTTTCTTTCAAGAGCAGGCACGTAAATGTTCAAATATTAGAAACTAATTTATGATTAAGTTATTTCAGTCTGTTCCTAGTTGCATTCAGTAAAAAGACTAAGTAAAAATGGAACCTTTTCATTCAGGCAAATATATTCTGATCTCAGTTTTCGTGATCTGACATTAGTCTCAACACCATCCAACAATTTCAAGTTTATCATGGATCTTCAAATCTTGTATCCTTTTACTAGAAAGAACGGAACAAGAAAGGACTTAAGCACCCAGCCTTTGGTGTGAAACTTTCTCAGTGTTACGTACTTAGGTTGAAAACTATCAGAAGAGGCAGAGTTAAATGTTTGAGAGAGGTTATCCAAACCAACCAGTAAGCTGAGAAGCCAATGACAAGTGCTGGGGACAAAGGGGTCCTGCCCGAGGTCAATACAGAAAACAAATATTTGACTAGGTCATGTTGGCCTTCTGTGTGGGAGCACACTAGTTAGGCTTCTCCCTAAAATGTGTCAGGATGGGGCACTTTCTCCTCTGCCTTAAGAGGCCAAATATCAGGTGGACAGGAAAAAATAAAATAAAATAAATAAAGATGGAAGCAGAGGAGCGAGTGGGGGCGGGGAGGGGAAATCCAGTTCTACCGGGTGATGACGATAGGATTGAACTGATGGGGAAGGATGGCAGAGTACTGGGTTCTGCTTCCCCTATTCACAATCGTTTCCTACTTTTGTCTCCTCACTGTAAAACAGTCCTGAGAATAGAGACCAAGCCTCAGCACTTCCCCATTCCAGATTAAGTGAATAAAAGGAGACATGGCTTAGCTCCATGCAACCAAATACACATTATGTGAGTTAAAGAGCCCACCTAATATCCTGGGCTTTTCAAGAGATTTAGAGGCTGATCCGCCTATTTTCTGGGTCACATTGTGGCTTATGGCACTCCCCATCACAGGTGTAGGCTCCTCAGGCACTTTCACTTGCAGACACATTGCAGTCACATAGGGAGGATGCTGGCATTCCGAATTGAAATGTTTGAGTTAAGCTTCTAAACTCCACTTTAGCACTTTGAATCTAGTCCCAAGCAGATTTTCTTCTCTTCTTGACAGTACAAAGTGATTCTGGAATGACACCAGATGCCAAAGACCCCAGTACACATTTTCACCCCAGGTGCACAAGCAGAGTCTCTTCCATGGAGCTGACAATTCAGTTAACAGGAAGGGCCTGCTAAGTGCCACCAAGCCAAGCCATGCTCTCTTTCTGACACCAGTGCTGTTACAAACAGAAGGTGACATTACTCATGTGTTGTTTTGTGCAAGCTCCTAGTAACAGCAACACATTTTATTCATCTTCCCACTCACCAAGGGACTAGATGCATATTTTTAAATTAAGTTAAAATTAAGGCACAAGCCCCATCATAAGTGGCTATTGAATCAACCTTCTCCCCCACTGAAACAGCACTGAGCTGAGCCCTCTGAATCAGAAGACGACAGCAGATGACAGTGAAGGGCCTTGCATCACTGTTTCTCAGATGATCCCCATGATAATTTATGCCTGTGAGGGAGATGATAGTCCTTAGAGTGTGGTAGAAGAAATGGTAGAACAGCAGTTTATAGGATTTGCTTCATCATTCAACAGTACTCTTGGAAAGACAACAGTGCAGTTAAGACTCCCGAGCATGATAAAGAGCTTACACAATTACTATTGTAATTACTTGATATATACAAACTGGTCTGCCAGACTAAAAACCAAACCAATTTGCAGTGTGTTGTTATTGTATCAGCAAAGTCAGTCCAAGCTTATCACATGAGTATACTTTCCTTAAACACTATCACAACGAACAGTTTGTTGTGTTGTTTTTTTAAAAAAAGTATCATGAAAGCTACAACAGCATGAAAAATGTGAAATTACACACTTTATTGTGTAATCTAGATAATGCCAGTCTGATGCAGAAGTTTCTTGTGAATCATAACAGTGCCATTACCAAGATCAAACTCCAAATGGAGAGTATACTTCTGTTACCGTGTAGTATGCAAATGAGGTCATCTGTCAAGTAATTTTAACCTATCCCCTCAATCAGCAGATATAGAATAGGTAGATTGGAGCCTAGGGCATAACTTTACAGGCTAAAAATCCCTCCATGAGTAAAAATAAAATTCTGTCACATCAAAAATCTGGATTACATTGCAGAAGGACACTTACACTTTTTGGTCTTAAGAGCTATTGGCATTCAGCCCAATTAAAGCAAATAAAAGATTCAACTAAGGATTGCATCCTGGAAGAGCCACAAGCCGTCAGTTCTTGCTTAACTTCAGCAGAACATATGGCAGATGTGATCATCTCCACATCTTGCAGTATATAGGTGTAAAAACACATTACCCTCATCTGTGAAACTAAAGTTGTATTAACAATTCTCACTTGTTAGAATAATATTTATGGTCTGTCTTGGAGCCCAGTTTGGTCATGCTGAAAACAAATAAAAACCAGACTCCTAAATTGCAGTACAAAAATTAAACCTGATCTGAATTTGTAACAAGTATCTCCATGACAATTATGTTTGAGCACTTTTTAAACTCCATAACATCTCATAACTTTTAGTCTTTAAATTCTATTTTGAAAGTAAAACCTAGAAAATCAAGATGCTAGTTTCCTTCTGAATATATAACTTCCATATAACATTACATATATAAATTACAGCTTACAGAAACAAATACATTCCTCATAAAATCCAGAGGGAGACTGAAGCTTGAGTCTTTACAAAAGGCTTAGCCAAAAATGAGGCAACATTACATACAGCAAAACTGTAAAATAAAAGCTTCCCCAGTGTGCTTCTCAGCAATTCTGAACAAGAAAACTAGTTCTCTGATTCAACCATCTAAACATTTACCATCTGTTCTTAATACTGCTTTCTGCAAAGATTTCAGATCTCTCTTCCATTTATTAAACACTCTCCAGTTATCCTGAAATACTCCCCCATCTCCGTCCTACTTTCTTGGCTACACATTCCATTTCTTAATACTTCCAAGAGCCCCTTTCACAATAGTGTCTCAAAAGGATTAATAGCAGAGTACAGGCACTGTAAAGTCAAATAAATCTTACAGGACAAAGGGAACAGAGAACTAAACCTGACAGAGTTGTAAGTTTACCCAGTTCAACTAGCTTCAACTTGCTTTTCTTCTCTGGCAAACATTTTCAAACAACAGTCGCCTCATCTCTTCCCCCTTCAATTCTTTATCCTTTAATTTTCTTCATGAGTTAAAAGTATTTTACCTCAAATACAATATTCTACTCTCAGTTTTAGTCTGCTCTCTACCTAAAAGAGAAAAGATGACAAAAATACCAGCCACAAGCATGCACTAACCTGGTGACCGTGCCTGACCGACACATAGTTTTTCTGCTGACAGATTGACCCAGTGATTGTTTCCTTTGGGATGACAAAGCCATCAATAACGTATGACCCCTCTCAGGCATGCCAGGAACATCTCTGCACTTCTCCCTGTTCTGTGTATTGGAAGGTTGAAAGTGACTGAGATAGCTGCTGTACACTCAACACACAAAAGGAAAAGAAACCCTGCCCCAACCGCTCGTGCATCCGCACTGCACCGTGGCCAAAGGGGACGTCTCGGCTATGACTTATTTCCTTTTTTACTTCCTGTTTCCCCCACTGTTAGTGGGCAGCACTATCTTTGTCAGATTTCCCAGCTTCCCAGAGAGGTTATAAATCAAACTCTGCATACCTCAAACCTCTGCCAGAAAGCAGAGGGGATTTTCCAGTGCTTGCTTGCTTCCTGCTCACCTTTCAATCAACTACTTTCCCTTTGGAGAAAAAGCAAGCAGTCGTTTTTTCTTACAGCGGACTTGGGCTCTCTCACCAGCAGAGGCACAGCTCTGCAACCCTGCCTGTGCTTCAGGTACTGGCACTGCACCACAGAACTATGGTAAGTATTTCATCCCTCGTTTCTCTCCTGTACTTAGAGCTTGTCCTTCCCTCTTCAACCCAGGAAATTAAAAATAGCCATTTTGAAAGATTATACAGCATGTACACGCTTTAGAGCAAGTCCTGCCTGTACATTTGACACTACACAAACCACAAAAGACAAAAAAAATTGACTCTTAAATACAATACCAACTGGTGATGAATAAGCGCCATGGTTTTACACTTATTCTCACCTAGAGCTCTCAAAAGGATTCAGGTGCTTCACTGACTTTGTCTGGAATTAAGCAAGACCCCAGGCTAGGAAACCCAAGTAAGACAAATACTACGAGCGAGTTTCAGAATGCTGGACAAAACCTACATACATGAATAGGGCAAGTAAAGCTTACTTCACATATTTTTGGGGAAATGGGCATGAATCTGTGCTCCAAAATAGAAGGGAGAAGTTTCTCTCTAACGTGTTTTCTTTTTGGAAACTACCCAACAGTCAAAGCACAGAAAAAAACATTTCAGATCCTGGCCATGGCTGCATCAGCTAGGAAAGCAATTCCCAGTCTTCACCACAGGGCACCCATTTGCAGTCCCTCCATAGCCAGGCTACATAGGAAGGGGAAGAAAACCATAAATATCACACACCTGTTGTTAGCCAAAAGGATCAGCATAGCAACACAAAATCCCAATGATAGTTAATAAAAATTAATACCCAGTTGTCTCAGTGGCTTAATTAACAGATTTTTCACACAGAAAAGATGTAGAGGACTACATCTCAGCAGTTTGTGAATTAAATTCACTTGCTTTATCTGCTACAATATCAGTTACCAATTTAGACTTTATGCATTGACACACAATGGGTCATTTGGGTGATTTCCAACACTGTCAAGATGATGACAGAGTTAGAACAGAAGCCATTTCACACAGGCACACACATGCTGGTATTCCACAGAGGAACAACAACAAATATTTAGATGTTTCACAGTTTTGAAAGAATGAAAATGTAGCTTAACTTTCCAGACCAAACATTAATCAGAAGGGTTATGTTTCAAAATTGCAAATAAAGAGTCTGAAGAGACACGAAATCCTTATGGATTTGATTAACATGTCTGTCAGGGAAGTGAAAGAGTATTAAATTTATCCTTCTTCACAACGCAACATTCAGTTGTACAAAGAACTCTGGTATACTATTTTCAAACCACAAACCTTCATTTGTCCCACAAAAATCAGTGGGGAGAAGCAGCCTTGCATCAAGCTAGCCTAGGGAGAATCTCACTCAAAAGGAGTTACTTCACTTCTTTAACATTATGAGATTCACTCAGCCTCAATAAGAACCAAAGCACCAGAAAACAACATTTGGATTTCATTCCAGGAGAGCCAGTGTGTGAGGCAGTCAGCCAATCACCTCTGACAGTGTTAACAACAGCTCCTGCTCCCAGACAAAAGCAGTCCTACTTACCTTTAGCTAATGGAAAGCAAGAGCAATAAATTATACATCTAGCACTGTGCTGTCCTTGCCAGTATAAGTTCACTAGTCGAGCTGATGGGTTGAGTTGTCTCTGCAGCAAGAGAGCTTCCTCTTGCAGACCAATGTACAGGAAACCACAAGCATGGACTGTAAATAAAAGCAGCACGAGAGAACGCAGCAACAGGCGAGGCAGAAAAATTTACAAAGCAACAAAAAAAAATGGCATAAAACCATTTTCCTTCAGCTGCAGCAAGTAGTCAGCTCAGTAGCCAAGTTCCACTCCAAGTAACATAAGGGTTGATACTTTATGTATTTCCATTAAAGCTTACGGTGAACAAAGGCATCAAAGAAGGCCATATTCTGCTAAAGTTTTACTGACTTTAGTGATTTTGAATCAGGAGTATATTATTACGAGTTGTATTATTTTATTAACTCTACTAAACTCGTTCAGTCCCAAGTTTCTAGATCACAGTGGAAACACATCCACTATATTGAGAGATGTATACTCCACAACCCCAGATTATAAAAGACCAAGTGTAAATTACTCGCCTGAATCCTTCATCTGCTAGGTAAGGCAGTCCTGTGAAAACGTGAGTAACTATGCATCAGAGTTACTTCTGCTGGGTGACCTGCAGAACAATAATTAAAAAAATAAAATAAAAATAAAATAAAATAAAATAAATCAGAACCTCCAAAAATCCTCATTCAATGCCAGAGGAATTCCCGTTCTTGAAACTTCGACTATCATTCCTTCATTCAGTTTACTTAGGAAGAGCTGAAGAAGCCTTAGTAATATATTTACATATATATTTTGAAAAGTAGCTGAAGTCTTAATATATATTCAATCTAAAACTGAGAAACACTTCAGGTCAAAAACCTTCTGAGTTTCTATTTATATCCCACTGCCCTTAAGGTCTGAACATCTATGGATACACTGTTGGCTTAGAACTTCAAAAAAGCCAGCCAGCACAGGTCTTCAATAAGTAAGCCAGACTTCAGAGAAAGAGTGTATCAATTTTTAAAACAAAGCTCTAACTTTTCTTGGTTGTTTCACCAAACCACTTGGCACAAGTCCTAGATGATCATATATTGGCTTTGATTTTGGGATATGGTTAATGTCATATATTGCTGAAACATTTGTAGACCAAAGTACAGCCACAAAGTATTTGCAGTATATGCATAGCTCGTAAAAAACAAATTAGGCTGTGCAGCTGGAAGAGAAGAACATTCTGCAAACTCTCAACATAAGAACACGATCATTTAACAGATTGTCTTACATCAGCTAGTCTCAAAAAATAACCTAAGACTTCATACTTATGTAAATAAAAATTGAATTAAAATCAGTACAGCTATCCTAGCATAATTTTCTATGTTGGCAATTTTATTACGAGTAGCATTTCAAGTTAAGTTAAGGGATTTTGACTGAACCAAAAGACCCTATAAATCTGTATAGGAGCATTCACCCAGTGAGTTAAATGGGTGTCAAGTCCATGCCAGTCAGACCATACCAGTAACAGCTGATGTAAGTAACACTTAAAATAGAAGGCAAATTCTTAAATATTTTTGCTGCTTATCATGTTTTTCTTCAAAAGAAATTCACAGACACATTACCAAGGCAAGACTTCCATTCTCATTTACTATTCAAACCAGGTGGACATACAGGTAACCTTTTGTTACCTATATACAAAGTATGTTTGTGTTTGGGTTTTTTTTTTAAAAAGGAGACTGTTAATGATGCTACGATTTATGGATATCTTTCACCAGTGCTTGAAGAACAATTTAAACTAGACCATCATTTAAAAATCACGTAACTGAACAGAAGTACAAACATGATTGCCAAAGTCCTATCCCTGCAGACAGTTGTGCTGCAGACAGCTGCAAGGGGAGTTTCCCCAAATACACGCAGACACTTAAAGTGGGAGTTTCCCCAAGTTACTTATTTCCTTGGCAGAAGTTCTCAATTATTTATTTCCTTGGCAGAAGTCCTCAATTCTAAAATACTACAGTTGAAACAATCTTACTGCTGCTCTGGTTTGTGATGAACTGCATAGAATTCTATCACTAATGTACTCACAATTGATAATTTAGGAAGCACTACAAAATAATTTCTGCTTACATGTCAAAACACCTTTACTCATTTAAGCTGGCAGACCACTAAACTTTAGTAGAAGCAACACCTAAATGAAGGCTTTTAGAAGTTCACAAGAGGGAGTCAAATATCCATTACTAATTATAAAGCATATATCTGAGATACATTTAACCAGAAGACATCTTGCCTGTTGTTAGGAAATATTTTTTTCTGTTTTCTTAGGCTTTTACTTAAATCAATTTAAAGAACATCAAGAGTCCAACAGAATAAAGGAAGAAAGGCGAAAATCCCACCCTAGAGGCTTACACTTATGTTCATCATTTTCTACCTTTTCTGACACTAGAGCACTCTAGCAAGACATACAACACGCACCAGTGCATTAGATACTCTGCTTCTACAAGACTAAAAACACTTAGGTCCAAGACTATTATTGCCAGTTAAAGAGAGCATTTGACGTGAGTGTACATGCATGTCAAAGGAAAAATTACTGCATAAAAGCAATTTTAAAAAGTTCCTGCAGCAGAATACTAAAACCAACAAACCCACAAAGTTTATAAAGTCCTTTTGAATGTCTATCAGCAAAAACTGCGATAAGTACATTACTTATCTTACAACTTATCTTACTTATCTTACAAACTCTACCACTGACTCCAATAACAAGCTACTAATTGAATACTAAGGAAATTCAGCAATCCTTGGTTTACAGGAAGCATTTGCTCCTGTCATCCACCAGCCCCTCAAGCTTGTGTGTCCCTCTTCTGGTGGAATGAAGTAACCTTATATTTAAGGAATTGCACCTCTGCAGGCAAATGGCTGCAGCCAGCACCAAAGAGAAAGTTCAACTTCTGTCAGACCCTGGGAAAACAAAACAAGACAAACATTTCCTATTTTTATTTTGCTTGTCAAGAGAATGCATGATACAATTTAAAGACAAAGCGTAACCTCAAAGACTCGCTCTATACTTTGCAACACAGCAGATGGTGCTGGTTTCTAAGTAATGATGCAGTGAAGCATCTCAGAGTTTGCTCTTTTCATACTTGGAAATTCTGACTAGGAACCAGAATCTCAAAATAAGCTAATAACCATGCAAGTGTAATTTAAAGAATTAGAAGGCCCAGCTGGGCTCTATTGCTAACAGACAGTCCCCACCTCCAGCTTTGAAGCTCCTTATGCTCAAAACCTCATGCAAGCAAGTAGGTGTACCAGAAACAAGGTTTCTTGATTCTGATTCCTGCCTCTTCTCTTCCTGACTCTTCTCTTTTAAATCACGATAGGGACTTCTCTAAAGGATGTTGTAAGGCATAAACATTTTGGCACTCCCACCTCCAACCATGCAAGACTCTAAATCAAAGGACTGAAACAGGTAGAAGCATGGATTACAATAACCTGGATTTAAGAACACTATATATTTCATCACTTAGGTAAATACTATTTTATTTTATTTTTTTCCATGCACTGGAAAGAAGAATCTCTGCAGGTTCATGCTTACTTTCTACAAAAGCTGCATTTAATTGTAACCACCGGATCACGTGCAGTTGGGATTTTAGGTCAAGATTTAAAAATCAAAACAAATGTACACTACACGGCTGTGCCAGAAAGACAGCAGTAAACAAACAACTTTAATTTGGAGGACAGGAGAAGGAACAGTAATTTCATATCACATAAAATAACCCTAAAAGCGTATAATCACATGCACTGCATGAAAATGGGCTGCTTCTACAAGACAATTTGGTCAATGTCGTTTTATATTATCACTTCTTTTATGGAAATCACTACTTACTTCGGAAGTATGACCAAAAGAAAAAAAATTATTCCCCCTTAAATCTTGTTTAAATGAACTCCAACAGCAAGGCCTAGCCTGACATTGACCTACACCTCCAAAGCTGTAGAGCTGCATTCAATAGTGAGTTCACACAGGTCTATTTTCAAGTAGAGAAGATATCCATATGCAGTACTTCACGAGACATGACCTACAGCATTCTTATTTTACAACACAGATCACAGCTTGTCTAATCAAATATATTACTGGCATAGTGTCAAGAAAGCTTTCAGAAAGGTTTCACAATAGCTACAAAAAACATACCTCATCTCATAAAAGTAATAACACATGACAGTAAGATAGGTCAAAGGGAAGGCACTAAAATACAAGTTCTAGATTCTTACCTTCCCTGTGATCTTGATGTCACTTAACTCTTCTCAAATCAGCTCCTTTTCTGACTTGTCTTAAAAGTCAAGACGTACAATCTTATAAAAGCCTTTATAAGGGCTAACTCATCCACACTGGGGAAAAGACTTCAGAAAACTAAAGATGGGGAATGGATTTAGGGGCACTGCACACGTAAAACAAAACCATTCCGAGAGTGGCGATCATCAATGTGCAGAGCATGGTGGGTTGATCCTGGTCGCTCTCTCACTTGCCTCCTCAGTTGGACAGGGAAGAGAAAATCTAATGCAAGGCTTGTGTGTCTGGATAAGTACAGGGAGAAATCACTCACCAATTACTGTCATGGGCAAAACAGACTCGACTTGTGGAAATTAGTTTAATTTATTTACAATCAAAATCAGAGTAGGATAATGCAAAAATAAAAACTGTATCTTAAAACACCTTCCCTCCACCTTCTCTTCTTTCCAGGCTTGGCTTCACTCCTGACTTCTCTACCTCTTTCCCCCAGTGGCACAGGGAAATAGGGATTGTGGTCAATTCATCACGTCTCTGCCACTCCTTCCTCCTCAGGGGGACTCCTTGCACTCTTCCCCTGCTCCAGCGTGGGGTCCCTTTCCAACGTCAGTCCTTCCCACAGGTTGCAGTTCTTCACAAACTGCTCCAGCACGGGTCCCTTCCACAGGGTGCAGTCCTTCAGAAGCACACTGCTCCAGCATGGGTTCCTTGCAGGGTCACAAGTCCTGCCAGCAAACCTGCTCCAGCGTGGGTCCCTCTCTCTACAGGGTCACAAGTCCTGGCAGGAGCCTGCTCCAGTGTGGACCTCCTATGGAGTCACAGCCTCCTTCAGGTATCCACTTGCTCTGGCATGGGATCCTCCACAGGCTGCAGTTGGATATCTGCTCCACCGTTAACCTCCACAGGCTGCAGGGCACAGCCTGCCTCGCCATGGTCTTCACCAGAGGCTGCAGGGGAATTTCTGCTCTGCTGCCTGGAGCATCTCCTCCTCCCCCTCCTTCTTCACTGGCCTTGCTGTCTACAGAGTCATTTCTCCCACATATTCTCTCTCCTCTCTTCTGGCTGCAATTGCTGTTGGTGTTTTTTATCCCTTTCTTAAATATGTTATCACAGAGGCTCTATCACCATCATTGGCCAGTGGCAGGTCCATCTTGGAGCCGGCTGGCATTGGCTCTGTCAGACACAGGGGAAGCTTCGCTCAGTTTCTCACAGAAGCCACCCCTGTAGCTCCCCATTTACCAAAACCTGGCCACACAAACTCAATATAGAGGGAAAAAAAATGAGAGAGAAAAAAAGCAGCTGTAATGCATCTGGCTTAGTGCACAGCAACTGACAAACTGGAAATACAAAAATCCATCTCAGATTCCAAAATGTCAGTCTCTAGCACTTCAAGTGATATCAAAGCCCCTGACCTGCAAATGCTTAGGCTAGAAGAATGTTCTATACCTTGGCATAGTTCTTATGCTCTTCTGTAAGTACTCCTCAGATCTAACGCCGTACAGCTGTTCCTATTGTCCTATCAAGTGATTAAAAAAACCTCATAAACTGGAACATTAACTTTAAGATATTTCCATTTCCTTCCCACCAACTCTTCTTTTTTAAATTAAGACTTAAGGACATATTCCAGCCAAAGTACGAGTCCAGCAGAAGCCTGGGATTTTGTACATACACTCTACAGTCCAGTCAGCTTATTTCACCACCTCACTCCCTTTTAATTTTAAGGTGCTTCTTGGCATCACATTAACCTGTCCTATCACAGAGAACTTGCTTCTTTCCAGAACCTTTCTTAAACATTTAATAGCATTGCCTATTCTTTCCATTCTTGTGGTCACCTCAAAGCGAGTCCAAAGAACATTTGGCTGACTCCTTGCCTCATTATCTTTTCACCTCCAAAACTCATTTTTATTTATTACACACACCATAAATAAATATATAAAATTCATATCTATACAGTTCTTAAATTATATATGTTATGAACTCCTGCAACCCTACTAATCTTCTTAGCAAGATGAGCGACAAGGAATCCATTGCCTTTGTGCATCTTTTCTTTCTTAAAAGTTTTTTTTTAAAAGCTCTTTCAAAACAGTGCAGCCAGACTCCTTACAGACACAAACTGATCATGATATAAGGGCACTCTTCTTTACGACCTCCAAAAGCTTATGCTTTGTGCACTGCCTAGAACTAATAGCGATTATCTCCAAGAAGTCCATATAGCATTCTTTCATTTCTCAGTTTTGGTACTCCATAAAATTCAAGTTTACTCTTAGATATGGAGCATATAACATTTCCAGCAGAAGCTTTTACAATATTTACAGATTATCTTCCTGCTATACACACCCTAGATATTCTTAAAGCATTCTAAACACGAGTCACTTGTACACAATGAAGAGCTGAAGCTGGACTTCACTTGCACAAAGGAAGTTCAGAAATTTGGGTCGATGGGATTAGTCCTGTTTCAACCTAAGTAATCAAACCTGACGTCTTTGTATAGTAAATACAACAACAGTTCACCCAGACCCAAGCCAAATGACAGATCATACATATCACAGATGCATTGATTCAGCTGTGTGTGTTACTGGCACCACAAAATAAAAGGTCTACAGAAGCTGAACTTTAAGGAAGAAAGTGCTGTTTCTGCACTTGTGCAGAATTTGCTGCAATTTGTGGCATTTTACATAGCATTTGAAACCATACAGACTGATACACTTAACATCCTCCAGAAAACTGCATTTATTAACTACCTCAGAATCACAGAATCACAGAATCCTAGGGGTTGGAAGGGACCTCGAAAGATCATCTAGTCCCTCTGGTGTGTCAGCCACTCCTCCCAGTTTAGTGTCATCAGCAAACTTGCTGAGGATACATTCTGTACCCTCATCCAGGTCGTTGATGAAGATACTGAACAACACCGGTCCCAGTACCGACCCCTGAGGGACTCCACTAGTTACAGACCTCCAACTGGATTCTGTCCCATTGACTACAACTCTCTGACTTCTTCCCTTTAACCAGTTCTTGATCCACCTCACTACCTGATCCCCAAACCCATACTTTATCAGCTTATCTACGAGGATGCTGTGGGAGACACTGTCAAATGCCTTACTGAAATCGAGATAAACCACATCCACCGCTCTACCATCATCTACCCACCTAGTTGTTTCCTCATAGAANGATGGAAGTGAGGCTGACCGGTCTATAGTTACCCGGGTCCTCCTTCTTGCCCTTCTTATAGGCTGGAGTGACATTTGCTATCCTCCAGTCCTCAGGCACCTCTCCTGTTGCCCATCTCAAAGCGAAGACATGCATTACAAATACATGCTTGTATCTACAGCCATAAAAAGAACTCTCAGCTTTAGAGGCGTGCTAGAAAGTGTTAGTATTAGACTCTGTCCAAAAAGCCTCCTCTTCCTCCAGAAAATATCAGACAATCCTTCATGTGTTCTAGTAATTTAACCCTACCTAGTAAGCCACTATTTTAATGAAATACATTTCACAGGTCATAATGGAGTTAATTTTCAATTTGTCATGTACATCTCCAGCAGATAAAAACCCAATAGTCCCAATGCTTCAAACTAAAATTACCTCATTCAATACTTGAAAAAAAATTGTCTACAGAATTTTATAAAATATTTCTAAATTTAGCATCATCACATGTCAGCAAAGATTTTGATATAATCACAAAACAACATATAGTTGATAAGATAAACAAATGGAGATAAACCATTGATAGATTAAGCAGGATTTGTTTCAAAGAATCCCTTTAAAAACAAGAAAATTACAAGAAACAGTCTGATTATTCAACAAAGGTCTTCTCATACCAGAGAAACAAAAGCATAATTTTGCTTATTAAAGGCACATCCTTGAAAATAGCCTGTTTTATGTAAAACTGCAGGCTCTTTCCACCTCCCATTATTCAGGCTATATTCCATCTATATCCGTTTATATTCATCTACACATTATGTAAGTAGCATAACATGCAGGTATGTATGAATAAAATCTATTCTTTGGAAAGAACCACCTTTAACAAAAAGTAGCATAATACTACACTTTTGATTAAGAACGTTAGGCTTTAATCTATGGCTATTTTGTTTTTCTTGGAAGAACCATAACAAATGGTAGTTAGATTACTCCAGCTACAACATAGTGCCAAATTTTTCTAACTGTACAAACAAGTACATCCATTTTTATTTGCATCTAAGTAAGAACAAGTATTAAGATATCAGAGAAGTAGTTGTTCCTCTTCCCAAGATTTCTTGTGTGGATTCTCTCCACAAGAAACAAAGGTAGCAAAAACATTAACGGATTCAATATTCTTCAACTGACCTGTTTTAAAAAAGAGTAAGTCAAATTGTTGACAAGACACAATAAGACTTGTCTCATCTGGACTTAAAAGATAGACATTTATAGTTGTAATAACAGTCGATACAAACTTTTCTTGTTTTTTTGAAATGGGCGACAGGAAAGTAACAACAAAATCATTGTGCTTCCCTTAAGCTGCTCCAGTGCTGCTTCCTCTCCTGTGCAGTCTACCAGAGAACCAGCAGCTGGCACAGACAAGTGCAAGGACTGCAAACAGTTTTAGTTTAACTGAATGTGTAAAAATGAGTCTTAAGTCAGAGAGGACAGAGAGAATACCAGAAAGTATATGTAATTGATCTTGCTAGAGTTCTTGCTAGGTACTATGTACCTTGAAATCATAAAGCTTGAATTTTTTGCTGATTTGGAATGCTATATAGTTTTTCTTTATCATTTTTCATTCCACTTTGTTGGAGATGCAACTGTTCAGTTAGAAATCACTAGGAATCTATTCTCCAAGACTCACCATCCCTTTTGATATTTTGGTTGTTTTACAGAACACCCTCCTCAGTCCTTTTCATTCTACTACAAGCTTCTTTTTCTAGGTAATATTGCTGAAATATGCAACATAAAACCATCAGACCTTAGGAGATGAGGGTTAAATAGTGATATAGTTTATCTTCTTAGCCTAGAATTATTAGGAACACATCAGGTTTATATTTGCCTTTTATATCCCAGTATCAAGCCAAGTTTATGTTTTGTCTTTACCTGGGACCTGCTCAAAAATCTAAAAACCCAATAATAAGAAACTAAAAAAAGGAAAGGAAGACTGACTGCCACCACCACTACTGCAACTGTGAAGCCCGTGTGGGAGACAGATCTTTCTCACGACATTTCTCTCCACAAGAAGGTAAGAATGACACTTCACAACTTCAAATTCATGTGTGAGATTTCTTGCACATAGTTTCTCAATTAACACAGACCAGCAAATGCATTTAGAGCAAAATCCTACCAGACCACCAGAACATGCACTCTTCATCTTCTTAGGGGTACCAAAATGACAGGAGATGAGTGACGTGTGGCAGCCAGATGACTTAGCATGTTGACCAGAATGGTAAAAGTGGCACAGGCATAGATCCAGATCCACTCACCTAATTAATTTGCTTCTTGCTATCTGTTATAGTTTGAAAGGGGCAAGCAAAAATCTTATTGGCTTTTGCTGCCAAGACCCAGTGAACAAGGGGTGGAGTTTAGGCCCCTGTTGTGAAAAGGGTCTAGGCATCAGGTATCAAGTATCAGGTTCCAGTATTTCCACACCCATTTTCCTGCCAGACTCTATAAAAGCGAGGAGGACGGGGTGGAGGTCCCTCTTGTCCCTTTCTCTCTCCTGCCCTCGTGGAGTCTCCTGCCTCCAGTCTCCTGCTCTGCCTCGCTCCTGCACTTCCCTGCCTGCAAGCCTGCCACGTGGAGACCAGAGAGAAGAGGCCCAGCTTTTAGCTACCAGCTTCGCCACGTGGTCTGCAGCATTTCCAACCGCACCGAGTGCTGAGGATTTGGACTTTTTCTTCATCCCATTGGCTTTGCAGTAAAGGACCTTTCATCAGCCTGTAACGCCGGTCATCTGAGCTCGGGTTGTATATTTTGTATATTTTGTATGTACTTTCCTTTCCCCACCGGTTAGCTCTTTCTCCCTGTGCCATTAAATTTGCTATAATTTTTTTTAATTTCCAACCGGAGTCTGATCTTTCTTACTCCCCTTCTAATTTTCGGGGGGAGTGATAGAAACAAATTCTGTCTGGTTCGTGGCTCGCCCTGGCCGTTTGCTAAACCAGCACACTATCTAAAATGGAAAAGAACACTCCAGGACAGAAATTAATTCCATAAAGATGCTAGATGAAGAGTTTCAAGCAAAAATACTTCCATTTGCCACGTAGCAAAGACACTGCTGCAAGTCCCTTCTGCTTGGTTCTCTCTCAATAAACAAAGACCATCAACTAACTTTCCTTGGAGTAAGATCTCCAGCTCTGGAAGAGACCTAGGTCCTAGTTCAACAGCCCAGCAGTGAGCTTCCTGATACCAAGTAATTATTAATTAGCATGATATTGTTGCAACCTAGTAGATCAGAGGTTAGTACATCTTTAGTAATTAACAGATTTGTCACTAATCCCTTGCCACCTGCCAACCCAATTTTGCTGGGGAGCTGAACCCCACAATGCAAGCACACAGGTGGCATCAACAGTGCCGTGACATCCTTCTTTTCCACTAAGATATCCTTCTGTCCCCAGCAGTCCTCTCATTCCTCTAGGACCAACAAGCCACAGGATTGGTCAGGTCTGCTAAGCAGAAGAGTTGCCAGCCAGCAGGGAGGAGGAGAAACACAACTGTTAGCCACTGTGGCAGTAGGAATGCCATGTTGCTTGTGGAGAAAGCCTGGCAGCAGAGGCACGGCAGGCATAGTGCCAATATGACAGATAGTTTCCAGACTTAATCACTTTGATATCATTTGGTACTGTGTACATTTGGAAATACAGTATTCCATCTTATCATGATTGTTTTCATCATTATTAGAAAGGTTATCTGCACCTCAAAGCAGATGTGAGATTCAGCAAATTCACACATTCCTCTGATAATGCTTCAGTTTGTCTCCTGAGACACTCAGATCAGTGGCTTTCTGAATTACAACCATCTTCACAAGAGCTGTGCTATTTGCCCAGGGCTGGCAGGGGGCAGGGAATGACTCACCGAGGCTTCAAGTTCAGAGGGGAAAAATGAATTTCACTGCGACTTCTTCACATAACAGCTTCCCACAAATACAGTAATTTCCTCTAAGTGGCTAATGAATAGCTAGGCTATCCATCTAACTCTGTTCTCCTAGTTTAAACATGAAAAGTACATTTAAAATATTCCTCTTTCCCTTCCAAATTTCCTTCCCACCCCCACTGCACAGTCACACATCAAGTATTCAGCTAGCATAATCCCAGCAGTCTGCCATGCTTAATTTATTCCCAAATCAGAGTACCTCCCAAGCTTATTGATGGTGGGACTGGAATAAATTTGGGCCAGACTATGCATCATCTTATTATTTGAGTTCTCCTAAATCCAGAATCACAATTCAGTTGTATGTAATCCTATTAGTATTCCTCAAGCTAGTTTTCTACCTCCAGCTCTTTAGGAGGAAGAGAGGTACTAATCATATGGCAAGACTCATTTGCTGCTGCTGCCATGGGTATTTTGTCATTTCAGAAACCCCTTTCTGGTTAGTGTTCTGCTGAGTATATTCACCTATTTACAGACACAATGCAAGTCTCCAATCAGGAACCAAAGGTAAGTACTCTCCTAGATACCAAACCATGGAGACTGCACAAGGTTGATTGTCCTAGGGTCCTACAGGCTGTCTGCCCACTTTGACAGCAGAAAGTGCATTTCTCCATGCAGCAGGGACAAAACTCTGCATACACAAATCCCACTCCACTCACTTAAGCTGCACAGTGCTTTGGAAACACACCTACCTGGCATGATAGTGGAGTCTGATTAACTGACTGAAAAATTACAGTGGAAAGCTTGAATGTTTAAGCCTGACTGATGAAAGGCAATTAACAGCTGCAGATGCTCAGCAGCTGTGCAAGTCAGGTCACTGGTTTGCCCAAACACAGCTCCAAGTGCCTCATTTTGATTAGCAGAGTTTACAGATCTCATCAGTTTTGAATTAACTATTTATAAGCCTTTCATCTTATAGAACATGTAGGCTCATAGTCAAGGTGTTTGCGCTAAATTTCTCTCCACATCATTACCAGGATATAACATAGAAAAAATGCTAAGCCTTCTAAGAATGCAGGGAAGTATGGGAAACAAAGAGGAAGACTAGCTCTACACAAACCTATGTCTCGAAAGTGTATGGTTTTGTTAGTATAGGAAAATACTGACTTCAGTACATAGCCTTGGTCGAAACAGTGAGATTGATAGATTTTTGTGAAAGGTTTTGGAGTGCGTGTAATGAAAGAACAGTGTTCAGTAACAGCCTGTGCCATCTCTGCAATAAAATCACACCACAGTGCTCCAAGATAAGAGATGCTCTCTCTTGAGGAAATAACTGTCTCGCAATTGTGTTACATTAAACTTAATCTCTTCAGAGAGTCTAACGAGTTCCAGCTTGGTCTAGGAGAAACAATTATGTGACATGTTGCAATAGAATTACTATTAAGCAACATCAAGATAATGATTTACTCTTTGTAGTAGGGTTGTCACAAGATTAGAGACTAATAATTTAAGCCTCTGCTGCTTGGTTGCAGGAACTGGCTCTCAAGGTTAACTACATTGTTCAGAAGAGCTCTCTG
>VZRW01002220.1:0-26678 GCA_013398125.1 Aegotheles bennettii
GAATTGAGGAGAACACCACCTGGTTTCCCGATCCCTCGAGTGATCTCTGGCTGAGCAGTGCATTCAAAAATCCAACCTGTTCCTGCACTGTGTCAGTGGGGCAAGAGCTCAGGGGTGGGAGAAAAGGAGGAGAAGAAAAGAAAGAAAGCCTAAAGACAACACACTAAGGAGATCTGGAAAGGTACAGCAGTGAAAACTGTCTGCGTCAGAGTCCCACTCTGCATTTGCTCGGTACCTGCAAGTAAAATAGTGATGGTATTACTGAGGCAGCCCTCTCAACTAACACAGAATGGTGTCCTGATTCAACAAGTCACTGCTGAGCTTATCAGCAACAATCAGATGACCCGTGATCTTATTCTACATCCAGGCAAGGTTATAATTACATACAATGTTGGAATTTGAGAAGATTTTCCAGGATGAAGCTCTGAGGTGTTATCTTACTTAATTTATGCATTTACTCCCTAGCTAATACAGGCAAGAGAATCTATTTTGACATATGTTGACTAGCTGAAGTGAACTGTCACTGCTACCAGTACAGTATGACGGCACTCTGAAAGGCAGCAAATTATGCTCTTTTTAGCAAAGGCATAAACTAGTGCCCCAAAAGCAAAGCAGTTGAGAATCATGACCAACCTGGCACAAAGGTTGCACTAGTTTATAGCCTGTCTTAAGACTAATGTTACTGCCTGCACAGTCAGTCTTATGTAGACACGAAGCAGCTTAAGAGTCATTCAGCGTATGCCTCAACTGCTACTGCTAACACAACGGAGAAGTTTGCATCAGCTTAATGAATGCAATGTTAAAACACATATTTCTGTGGGTGTGAATTACATGCAGAATAAGCTTCTGTTTTTTACCTTTAACTCTAAAAGCAGGGAAAGCAGTGATTCCAAAAGCAAGCTCCTGATTTTGATGAAGCCAAACTACAGACTGAAAATTCAGTTCGAGTCTAGTTTAAAAAACATTTTTAAAAAAATGGCAACAACTGTAGTGATTGTGTATTACACATAATGAGAGAGGAAAGTGAAGGTGGTTAGCAGGATAACTTGCCCCTTTGTCAACCAGCAGAATGTGAATATCTATGTGTAACATCAAAATATCTTTCAAAGAAATCACAACTTACTCTTTTTCCATTGCTTTGAAGAAATCAAAACAACAGCGAAAATGTTCAAAGCAACTGATAAAGATTCATAATACATTTTAAAAGGGGCTCTACTGAGTTCAGATCGAGACATTGAAGTATCAGGAACAAACAAGAAACAGGTTACACTGGGTAGTCTTCGTAAGATAATGAGTTTCCAGACAGCTTCAGTGGTGATCTCCCTCACCTGCTCTACACTCCAGCTCTTTCATGCTGTCTTCAGAACTGAAGGCATCCTAACATTTCATCTGAGCTGCTTCAACTTTGATTAGCTGGGATTCAAATCTCTTTTTACGAAGAAACATATAAAAGTGGCATGAACCCACTAATGCAATATCAAAATCTGTCTCTTGGTTCATTTTTGTTCTTGGACACAAGATAAATATTTTGTGAAAGATCATAAATTGTCAAGATGAATGTTTTGTCACACTTTCATTGCCATTTGTCTGCTAATACATTATTTAGAAGAACAGAATGTCATACAGTACACAAAAAGACATTAGACAATTTATCATCTTTGTTTCAGAGGGTTACCAAGAGGTTTTGAAAGGACTGCTTACAGTATAACCAGGAAATCCAGAGAAAAAGATAAGAGCACAAGAAGGAACTGTTAATTGTGAGTTATGGATAATATTAGCTTACTGTACAGAGGTCACACTGTTGCCACAGATTTATACTCCAGCTCAATCACTTAAATAATGGTGCAGGGGAATGTACGCAGGAGTCAGTCGTTGCATAAAGTCACCTCGGTGAGGCCAGGGGAAGCCAGGCAGACAGCAGTGAAGTCGGAACCAGCTGTGTGCCCCGATGCTTTCCACGCTGCGCTTGAGCTGGTTGGATGGGGAGGGCAGCACAGCCAGCAGAGGTACCGCAGGCACAAACAGCCCTGGCATCTGCCATGTCCCGCACACAGCTCCCACCAGATGGTTTCCCTCCCATTCACACAGTGTGGCTGGGAGGGAAGAAGGACAGTGGCAGCACAGTGGCAGCACACGCTGCTCTCCTGGTGCCACTGCTCCTGGCAAACCCAGAGTAACACAACCACCGCCACCTCTACCACACACCAGCTTCCACCTAAAATAGTGCTTTCCATCCCACTTCCCTTATGACAATTAATACTTGCTC
This sequence comes from Aegotheles bennettii, assembly GCA_013398125.1. NCBI lineage: Eukaryota > Metazoa > Chordata > Aves > Caprimulgiformes > Aegothelidae > Aegotheles > Aegotheles bennettii. The sequence goes on from VZRW01002220.1 coordinate 2,267, forward strand.
TGACCCTTTGTGACTATGTATGTCATCAATGTCAAATCAGTAAAAAAATACTATTGTAATTAAGGGAACTGAATAAATAGGGCTGAAGCCCTTCTTGGGGACATATTGCAAAAGAATGTAAAATTTAAAAAAAAACAGTGTTCTAAAGCTTACAAGCACCTTTTAAGAAGAGATTTAATGTTTATCAGGGAAGTGGATCTGTGGGAGAAAACCAGCTGACCTAGCTGTGACAAGTAAGCTTTCTTCCACAATATGGTCCAAACTGTATTAATGCCCATCCCTTCCAGTCTCAGTGCTTATTAAGCAAAATTAAGTCCATCTCTGTGATAACAAAAGCAGCAAAGAGCTTACCAACTCTGCAGACTACAAAAGAAGAACTTTCTGGATAGCAGTATTTTCTCAGCATGCACCCTAGCCAGCTTCAAAAGGTTCACAACACAGGAGTAGAAACAGGAACTATGATAAAGGGGTTCTGTCAATGGAAGCCCATCACACATAAGCTCCTACTGCTCACTTGCTCGTTTTTTATTTTACCCATATTCACAGTCCCTACTAAACATAAGTTTTTACTGGATTATTGTTTCTATTTTCCACTGTGGTCAAGCTGAAAACAACTGTTCAACACTATGATGAGATCAAGCTCTTTAATGAGTTTGGTGGCTCACTCTTTCACAGTTACATCTATGAAAACACCATCTGAAACACTGCTATTCCATGGCACACAGAAGAACCTTTTTTCTGTCATGATCATTCCCATGACTGGCAACATTCATGAAGGAAAAAAAAAAATGGGATGAAGGGAGAAAAGCAATGGTCCAGTTGCAAGAAATGGATAAAGGAAGTAAAAAAGGTAAATAAAACCAGTTGCACCAATAACACTGAAGAATATTTAGGAGAAAAAATAGTAAGATAACTATGGGCAGGAAGATGGGGGGAGGCAAGAAAAGCATTGTGTTGACAGCATGCAAAATAAAGAGAAGCAAGAAGGTAAAGATAGTCTTTAAATTGCATATAAACAATGTGTACGTAAAGACAGATAAGTATAAACTAGGTATGTATTGTTGATAAAATTACAAGAGGAAAACTGCAAGACTCAGAAAATGACACTTTACAAATTACTGTAAGTAAAAAGTAGCATCTTATTTTCCTTAACAAATGTGGTCAATTATAATTTAAGTACTGCCAGACATCTAGAACTACTCAGGAATAATTGCATGTGGTCGTAAGATTCCAGTTCAGAAAGTAATGGTCAGGTGCAAGAACCCTTTTACAGTTTGCCACTGACAGCGCGAGTGCCGATATGATGAGAAACAAATTCAGCTCATCCATCCTTCTTATTCCAGTGTTTTAGGTGACATTTTCATAGTTTAGGCTTCATTATTCAATTATAGAAGCTTAGTAACCTGCCACGGGTTGACTCTGGCTGCATGTCAGGTGCCCACCAAAGCCACTCTATCACCCCCCTCCTCAACTGGACAGAGGAGAGAAAATGTGATGAGAGGCTCATGGGTCACGATAAGGACAGGGAGACATCATTCACTAGCTACTGTCACAGGCAAAACAAGCTTACTTGACTTGGGGAAATTAATTTAATTTATTATCAGTTACAGTTCTTCATGAACTGCTCCAGCATGGGTCCTTTCCATGGACTGCACATCTTCAGGAAGAGACTGCTCCAGAATGGGTCCCCCACAGGGTCACAAGTCCTGCCAGCAAACCTGCTCCGGTGTGGGCTCCTCTCTCCATGGGGCCACAGGTCCTGTCAGGAGCATGTTCTAGCTTGGGCTGTCCATGGGGTCACAGCCTGCTTTGGGTACTTTCAACTGTTCCAGCAGTGGGGTCCTCCATAGTCTGCAGGTAGATATCTGCTCCACTGTGGACCTCCATGGGCTGCAGGGTGACAGTCTGCCTCACCATGGTCTTCATCGCAGGCTACAGGGGAAGCTCTAATATGGTGCATGGACTACCTCCTCCTGCTCCTTCTTCACTGACCTCGGTGTCTGCAGAGTTGTTTCTCTCACATATTCTCACTCCTTTCTGGCTGCAGTTGCCACTGAGCAGTTTTTCTTCCCCTTCTTAAAAATGTTATCCCAGAAGCGCTACCATTGTTGCTAATGGGCTCAACCTTGGCCAGTGGTGGGTCCATCTTGGAGCCAGCTGGCATTGGTTCTATTGGACATGGAGGCAGCTTCTAGCAGTTTCAGAAAGTAACCACCTCAGTAGCTCCCCTGCTACCAAAACCTTGCCACACAAAGCCAATACACAACCTCATCAGTCATGAGATCTATCAAGAATATGTTTTATCAGTCTCTACATGGAAACTGACAGCAGGGATAAAACAGATTATGACTTCTTGGAAGGTTGGGCCAGATGATCTTTCAAGGTCTCTACCAACCTGTGCTGTTCCATAATTCTCTACTAACTTTGGTCTTGGACATAAATCAGATTGCTCTCTAGTGTAAGGCTGCGCATCTGGCATCGCAGGAACAAAACAGTGTGTGCAGGTGAGTGCTAAGTACTACTATTTCAGTGTGATACCTTAGTGCCACTTATAAAGCATTGTTTTCTGTATTAACTAACGCTCAGGAACTCATAAGAGGAATCCTAGTAATTTCCTCAGTGGAGGACAAAAGACCACCAGAAGGGTTTTGACCAACTTTAATCTCTGTTAGCACGGATTTTTTAAAATGACCAAGGTCATCATCGCTCAGTTTCATATTTGCATTGCAGTTGTTTTACACCCTAGGCTAGATTTCACTGAACAAATCTGTATTTTCCAAAAAGATAATTACCCACAACAACTAATGAACGTTCATTATAGTCAAAGATGGAATAATATCCTTGCTTTGTAATATTCTGCTTTGTTTTCTTTTCAAATAAAATAATTCCCTAATAATTGCAAGGAAAAGGAGAAGGATAAAACTGTTACTACAATTAATGCAGTTATAATTCAATTTAGTCCTAGCCATCGGCATAATTGTTACTATGTTCTATCCTCTTATTCATAAAGCTACCACTGGAAATGATATCACAGTGCATTATACATTCCCTGTAGCAATGCTCTTGGCTTCAGACCTAATGAACTTAATTTATCTTTTTTCATTGAGCTATAAATTTATGAGACACAGGTCACTATTTTCATTTGTAATATAGAATAGTTTTGGTTGGAAAAGACCTTTAAGATTATCAAGTCCAACCATTAACCCAGCACTGCCAAATCCACCACTAAACCATGTCCCTAAGTACCATATCTACACATCTCTTAAATATCTCCAGGGATGGTGACTCCACCACTTCCCTGGGCATCCCGTTCCAGTGCCTGACAACCGTTTCAGTAAAGAATTTTTTCCTAATATCCAATTTAAACTTCCCCTGGCACAACTTGAGGTCATTTCCTCTCAACGATTGCTTGTTAATTCAGAGAAGAGACCAACCCCCACCTCACTACAGCCTCCTTTCAGATAGTTGCAGAGAGCAACAAGGTCTCCCCTGAGCTTCCTTTTCTCCGGACTGAACAACCCCAGCTCCCTCAGTCATTCCCCATAAGACATATTTTCCAGTCCCTTCACCAGCTTTGTTGCCCTTCTCTGGACACACTCCAGCACCTCAATGTCCTTTTTGAAGTGAGGGGCCCAAAACTGAACACAGCACTCGAGGTGCAGCCTCACCAGTGCTGAGTACAGTGGGACAATCACTGCCCTAGTCCTGCTGACCACACTATTGCTGATACAAGCCAGGATGCTGTTCGCTGTGTTGGCCACCTGGGCACACTGCTGGCTCATATTTGACCAACACCCCCAGGTCCTTCTCTGCCAGGCAGCTTTCCAGCCACTCTTCCCCAAGCCTGTAATGTTGCATGGGGTTGTTGTGACCCAAGTGCAGGACCCAACGCTTGGCCTTGTTGAACCTCATACAATTGGCCACGGCCCATCGATCCAGCCTGTCCAGATGCCTCTGCAGAGCCTTCCTGCCCTCAGGCTGATGAACACTCCCACCCAACTTGGTGTCATCTGCAAACTTATCGAGGATGCACTCAATCCACTGGTCCAGATCATTGATAAAGGTATTAAAGAGAATTGGCCCTAATACTGAGGCCTGGGGAACACCACTTGTGACTGGCTGCCAGCTGGATTTAACTCCATTCACCACAACTCTCTTAGCCCAGCCACTCAGCCAGTATTTTACCCAGAGAAGCATACACCCGTCCAAGCCTTGAACAGCCAGTTTCTTCAAGAGAATGCTTCTCTGTCTTGTTTACCAATTCTAAACTTGTGATTTCTCAACTTTTGGTAAATGAACAGAATAGCATAGAATAACAGTTCTCACTTGCTTGGTTGATGCCACCAGATAAAGTTTTTTTGTGATTTTTTTTTTCTAGTTGAGTATAAAGCACACTGAGTGGCTTGAAGAGGATGAAAATGTAAGAAAGATAAATCATATACTCAGCATATGTTTCAGATTTCTTTTTGCTCTTTAAGAAGATCTGTAAGATATATATGGGTACTCCTCTTCTTTGTGGGGTTTATGAAAAGCCTCTGAAGGACATACCATACTGACACACTTGGTTTTGCACTTCCAAATATTCCTGTGAACAAATGCTTTTCAGCATTCCCAAGTCTGATTCAGCACAAGACTCTCAGTTTCCCAGGGATCCACAGTACCCATGCACTAGTATTTTCTCCAGAAGTACAATTTTACTAGAATTTATCTTTGTGAAATTTTAGTCTTTTTACAGAAAATACACTCATCTAGACAAGAGCATTTTACATCTTTCATTTGAACAAAAACCAATGGAAAGCATGAAGCTAATTCACAAATTGTGGCAATCTTGCTAGCAGTGAGATGTTTTACCCTCAGTTCTACATGTAATTTGTTTAATACCATTTAAAAAAGCAATTCTGAATGCTATATTTAATTTTCAAGTGCACTGCACGAATATTGGAGGACCTGAGTAACTCTAGGAACAACCTCTCTCTAAAATGCTGGAACAATAAGTGAACTTGATAACTCATCTAAAGCTCCTTGTAGTGTGTTAAATATCAGCAAAACCCAGCAAAGTTCAAAAGTGGAAAAATTTGTGTTTCCAATCAGTAAGCAAAAAATATCACCACATAATCCTTTATGTCACTGCCACAGGAATGAAAGAGTATAAAGTGACTCTTCTTTCTGTGTGAGATGTTTATTCTTTCAAAGTCTGGAAATACGGCATGGGAGAGAGACATACGTCAGTTAGAGCAAAGTACAATGTTAAAATAGTAATAAATGTTTAAACGCAAACAGGGGTTCTGGAATTTTATCACTGTGCATTTGATTCAGGTTCTAGGGCTCCCCTGTGCCTTTGGACAATTTGCTGGGCAGCTCTTGGTTTAAAGCTTCTAAGATTTGCATTGCTTTAATCTTTGTGATTGGATAATGATGAACTAAGTAGCTCAGAATTACGTGGCAGAAGCTTTTTAGCCTGTCATCCATCACATTTCTTCGCAAAATGCCTACTGCCACTGACCACAGTATCTCTTAGCCCATTTGTTGAACACTAAAGTAAATCCCACAGTCCCTCAACCATAATTTAAAAAAGTACTCAAACAAATTAATGGAAACCTATGTTTCATATCCCACATTATGTTAATAAACTGCACTCCACGGTTGTATCATAATTACCAGTTTGGCCACAGTAAGCTTTAACTAGGGCTCACAATACATTTTCTATAAATACACAATTGTTCTACTCCATGAAACACAACATAGTATGCAAAACATCCACAGAGTAACAGAAAACTAAAGGACATGTCATAGTTGTCATTATTTTTGATTGTCTAAGAAAATTAATCTTGTGTTATGCTGCATGTATATGTTCACACAAGGGTGAAGGTGTGAGAAAAACCTGCATGTCTGAACACCTCCAAAAGCATTTATGAGTTTGCAGCCTCTTGCCCATACTCAGTTTCAGCAAAATGGGTCACAGAGGAAGCAGTGCTGACAATAAAAGTTCCTAAAGGTTTTGTGCAAACACACAGCTGGATAAATCAGTCTCCATTATTAATCCTGCTGGCAATTAACACATCCAACAGGAATGTGAACTTTTATTCTTGATAGATAGCCTACCACTTCAAAATAAAATTAAGACAAATGAAAGCACTGCTCACAGAATTATTAACTATTGTGAAGGAACTGAGGTCCTATGATGGTGGGGGCACAGAGCTACTTACGTAAATGTAATACATGCAAGACCACAGTGGATTATCCCATTTAAAGATAAAAGAATTACATAATCCCCAATGTTATGCCAAAATACTGTATTGAAACAATAACTTCTTATTAAGCAAAACATGGCCCTAATGGTGAGACAATCTATCAGCTTACAGTTGCTGCCTCATGATAACAAGACAGGTATGGAAGAGAAAGGCAATGGCACCAGAAATCTTTGCTAATGAGCATATATTGTGTGCAAGGATAGCGAAACGTAAATTGTAAGTGGTTTAATGTCTCACATCAGCTACTAATACACCTGCTCGCTGATTCACCCTGCAGATTGAGTCACTGACAAGATGTTGTGGGACAGATGGGATCGCAATGGACAGTTCTCTCTCCTTTTTTAAGGAGATGACTTTCTTGCATTGTTACTACTATGCTACTTACACAGTGACTGTCATCTATTCTACACGCACATGCCTAATACTTTAGAAGCCTTGCCAGAACCTGAATATTTGATAAGTATTTTGATCTGGATGTCTACATGTTGGCCTGTGCTAAAGCCAGAGACCTGTGCTATTACAAGGCTAATTACAGCAAGGCTGAAGCAAGTGTAAATAGTTGTTCTGACAGTGTTTCTAGCTGCCTTCATATTAGGCTATCTTTCCACTTTCATTCAAATTACTCTTGTAATTCAGTTTTATCTTAATTCTTTCCCATAACAGGAAGAATGTAGCATTACATCAAATCCATATCCAGATTTGCACATGGAATTATAGCAGTTTGGAAACTAAATGCTAACGTAGGAAAAGGAAATCTTTTTAAATCAGAACTGTCACATTGTATGAAAAAGCACACGTTACTATCCCATATGTTCAGCTGTTATTTTAAATAAAAACAAAATTAAATTTAATTTGGGAATTTATAGCTCTCTAAATAAAAGTCTATTTTTTTCCTTTTACAGTGCTGTGCTAGAAAAATAATACATTTATTTAGCAGTTGTGGCTCTATTCACAGACAGAATGCTCTCTCTCCTTCAAGTGCTTATTACATTCCGTGAATCCCAAAACCTCCAAATGTTCCTCCTACAGAGTACCAATTACGACAGAGACTGGAAAATGAGCAAATACAACCTCATGTCAAATTTAATTTATGTCAAGAATAGATTTTGACAAATCCATTTTAAATGGTCCTATAGCAAATCAAATTATTTTCCAAGTTTGCATAATGTTCTTCCGAAAGGTAGTAACACATGAGAGAAAGCAATGACTTCAAATATACAGAAATTTGTTACTAGATCATGCAAACTATTCTGAGAAACCAAAAACGCATGTAAATCGGTATCTAACACGCTATACGCCTCCACTGTCTCTAACTACTGGAAATAAACCTTTATGTAATCATTCATTAATGAAGTCTCAAAGTACTAACCCATGTGTCCATGAAGTATGAATTTAAGCTAAATGGGATAACTGAGCCAAGAAAAAATGTATGCAACGTTCTCAAGCCTATGAAGTGATCACAGAGTAAACCCAATTAAGAAGTTCCAGTTTACTGTTGACATACTACTCTACTCCATACACTTAACATTGCCAAATTGAAATAAGTGGGTTTAAATTAAAACTTACAGTTTTGAAGTTTTCTTAAACTTCAGCAACAAAAAATATCACACACAGAAAAGCTTGGGATAAAATTCCCCTAAATTATAGATAAGACAATTTGAAAAAAAAATAAAAATAATAGTAACAGACCAGTTCAACTATCAGTTGTTCACACAGCTTCTGATCAGACCACAAAACACACCCATTAATCCTCCTCCTAGCCCAGGTTCTCTTTAGTTAAGAAGGGTACACCACTCCTTTTTTTCAGCAGTACTAGTGTTTGCTATGTTCTTTCTGGACTACAAACTCTAAAGAGAGTATGCAGTATAAAAATGACCAAGATTTGTTTTCAAAGGGAGAAGGTAGGTCAGCTTTGCAGCCATCCAGCACTGCTTAGTTGAGTGTAAGCTGCCCATACTAACATTTCATGAGTGTGATGGGGACTTGGGCAGGAGCTGTAGCAGCATACACCAGGATCCACATCTTCTTTTTGGGTCTACCCACACTCCACATCTTCACAGTCTGGATTCAAGAGTAAAACTTCTCTTCACTAATTCACTGCTTTTTTTAATTCACTGTACATTCAAAGTTTTAAAAACTGATTCAAAACCACCCATGCTAGGGGAAGATCAGGTTCAAGACCATCTAAGGAAGCTGAACATGCACAAATCCATGGGACCTGCTGAGATACACCCTCAGGTTCTGAGGGAACTGGCAGATGAAATTGCTAAGCTACTATTCATTATACTTGAGAAGTTGTGGCAGTCCAGTGAAGTTCCCATTGTCTGGAAGAGAGGAAACACAACCCCCATTTTTAAAAGGGAAAGAAAGGAGACATGGGGAACTACATGCCAGTCCGTCTCACCTCTGTGCCTGGTAAGATCATGGAGCAGATCCTCCTGGAAACTATGCTAAGGCACACAAAAACAAGGAGGTGATTGGTGACAACCAACACGCCTTTACCAGAGGCAAACCATGCCTGACAAATTTCGTGGCCTTCTACAAAGGGGTTTCATAGCTGGTGGATAAGAGAAGAGTAACTGATGTCATCTACCTGGACCTGTGCAAAATATTTGATACTGTCCCGCACAACATCCTTGTCTCTAATTTAGAGAGGCACGAACTGGATGGATGGATCACTCAGTGGATAAGGAATTGAATGGATGGTCGCACTCAAAGAATTGTTGTTAACAGCTCAATGTACAAGTGGAGATCAGCGATGGGTGGCATTCCTCAGGTGTCAGTACTGGGACTAGTGCTCTTTAATATCTTTGTTTGTGACATGGACGGTGAGATTGGGTGCACCCTCAGCAAGTTTGCTGATGACACCAAGCTGTGTGGTGCGGTTGACATGCTGGGAAGGGATGCCAACCAGAGGGGCCTTGACAGGCTTGACAGGGTGAGCCCATGCAAATCGCATGAAGTTCAACAAGGCCAAGTGCAAGGTCCTGCACATGGGCTGGGGCAATCCCGTGCACAAATACAGGCTCAGTGAAGAATTGATGGAGAGCAGCCCCAAGGAGAAGGACTTGGGGGTGTTGGTTGATGAGAAGCTCAACATGAGCTGGCAGTGTGCACTTGTAGCTCAAAAAGCCAAAGGTACCCTGGGCTGTATCAAAAGAAGCATGACCAGCCGGTCGAGGGAGGTGATTCTCCCTCTCTACTCTACTCCCGTGAAACCCCACCTGGAGTTCTGGAGTCCTCAACATAAGAAGGACTTGGAGCTGTTGGAATGAGTCCAGAGGAGGCCCATGAAGATGATCAGGGGGCTGGAGCAGCTCTCCTACGAGGACAGGCTGAGAGAGTTGAGGTTGTTCAGCCTGGAGAAGAGAAAGCATTGGGGAAACCTCATAGCAGCCTTCCAGTATCTGAAAGGGGCGTACAGGAAAATTGGAGACGACTTTTTATGAGGGCATAGAGTGACAGAATAAGGGGGAATAGGTTCTAACTAAAGGAAGGTAGATTTAGACTGGATATTAGGAAGTTCTTTGCTGTGAGGGTGGTGAGACACTGGCACAGGTTGCTCAGAGAAGTTGTGGCTGCCCTCTCCCTGGAAGTGTTCCAGGCCAGGTTGGATGGGGCTTGGAGCAACCTGGTCTGGTGGGAGATGTCCCTGCCCATGGCAGGGGGTGTGGAACTAGGTGATCTTTAAGGTCCCTTCCAACCCAAACCATTCTATGATTCTATGAATCTGTGCCTGTAGTTTCACTTGATCTAGCTGTTTGTTCTTAAATCCTTTTCCTGTATTTTTAAACTAAACTCTTGACACTTCGAATTTTCTGTTGCTGAACAAATGGAAATTCATTTAAGGTCAAGGAATCTAACACCAACCACTGCTATGACTGCCATCAAATGCTGAAGATTCATCTATAAACAAAACAGGGATGTTTTATCAAGGTGAAAGAAAATTTCCAGGTAGCCCGCTCCTGTCTGGTACATACTGCCTAAAGGCAGATGTCTAAAAACATTCACATCAAGCATCTGCAATTTCACTGAATAAATGTATATTAAATAGTTTTAAATGAAATAGTCCAGCATAGTTATTGAAACAAGAAATACTATCTTCATGCTCTGTGCCAGGATAATTTAATGCACAACAGTATACATTAAGTAGATTCTAATATTGTATTAGCTGGACAAAAAAGAAAAAAAGGCAAAATTTCAGTTACTCAAAAATTAGGCATTAAGATCCCACTGAATTATATAAAACTATTCAAAATGAATCACCAAAAGAACTTCTCATTTAGGCTTGAAATTGGTTCCAGATGGAAACCATCTGCAAGCATCCTAGTAGAAGTTAAGATGACAACTGAATGTTATAGAAGCAGATTTTCAAGTAGAGCATTTTTACTTTCATATGAGAAAGAAACATATGTATTACGAAAATTTCAAGGGACAGAACAGGCAATTCAGATAGTGCTGCACTGGTGGTAAGAACAAAAATCTCAGTAAGCTGCTAAACACAGCGCCTAATGCTCGGCTTTACTAAGCAGAGTCCTTAAAAACAAAGACCAAGCTTCAGCTTGTTGTAAGGGAGGAGTAACCAGTAGAGGCATGTAAAGAGAAAATTTAACAGGCCAGGAAGATGATTTCCACTTGCAGTTCTGAATAGATTTCAGGAAGGTACACAGCGTGAGAAAGATTATCTGAAAGAGTCAATTCCTGTACACGCAAAGGCCACTTTGTGCTTTACGCAGGTCTAAGAGAAGCCACAAGAACATCCAGTCACATAACGTGGCCACTGTCATGATCAAAGATGGGTTTATTATAGATTTCCAAATTCAGGGCTATCAAGACTGACAAGCAGTTAGCATATAATATTTAACACAGATATACACACATGTATCCTTTACAAACACATGTATAAACACACGTATATTAGAAATATACACTGTCAAGTGATGAAGCTGTAAAGGATACAACAGAAATACTGATGGGGGAAATCTAAATGTGGAGCTTTAACTAGGGACCATCCTCAAAATTTTAAAATGAGCTGCTCTCAAACTACCTTTCAGGGAAAAGTTGGCTGAAAGGCAAAATTAAACCTTATGACTATTTAAGAGAAATATATTCTCTCTATATATGTTTCAGTAACCAGAAATAAAAACAAATATCATAAATGAAGCTTTACAGATAAGCTGACAAAACTCTTTGTAACTCAAGTCACTTGTACTTCTATCATGAAGGCACCTTGTACCTCAAAGAGATACCATCTACGCTCACTGCTGTACACATGAACAACAAAGAAACATTCTCGACTTACTATTTCTTCTTTGAATTACATGCCTTAGTATCACTGTATCATGCCATTATCGGATTATTATGCCGAAGATCTCATGGGTTTCCAGCAAGTAAATCTCAGAACAATGAATCCCATAAATAACCACAACTAATCACATGCTCTCCTGTAAGGTGCCATCCAAGAAGATGTCCAGAGAGAACATAATTCATAGCCTTCCTGGTGCTGACCGCAAATGCAGGAGCTAAAGGCTTGATGGGCCACAACCTGCAAGGAGGGAGACAGGAAGGGACATTGTGTCAGTCATGGTTGTTAGAAGAAACAGAGCTGAAGCTTTCTGGGGCACAACAGTTACCCCAAAGGTGTTTTTTGCCACAAGTAACTATCTGCAGTGTGTTCACTGACCTGTAACAGAAATATTAAGTCAAATGTTTGTAAATAAAAAGGGTGCCACCACAGAAATCTCAGATACGCATCTTCTATCTCCTTTCAATGGGAGCACTGCATCAAGGCCCCAGATACCAGGTACCCACTCAGACAGAAGGGACCATCCTATAAGACACTTCACACTTCAGAAGCTGCTTTGAGTATTTCAGTTAATGTAAAGGCTTCCCAGACTGATGAAAAATGAGCTTGCAGTAGAAGAACATCCTCTCCGTGCTCGAGGAAGACAGAGCTGATTCAATCACACATCATGCCTGTCATGTTCTTAAAAAAATGCTGCACTCTTGTTCCAAGCAAGTGCATGGAAGCTGCTAGGGAAATCAGCAGTACGACTGCCACGAAGATCATCCCAAGAACCACTTCTCTATACAGAGAACAGCACACAGTGTCTCCTTTCCAGCAGCTATAAATCTTAGGATTGTTCTGATTATGAGCAGCTATAAGTTCACTTTAGATATCTGCTGCATGTAACACAGCAAGTTTTCCATATTAAAAAATAAAAAAAATACATTCTATGACCCATAACAACGACCTTTGTTTTGGCTACACATGCAGGCTTCCTTCCTGAACCCTAGACTTTGGCACAAAGACTAATTCTGGCTCTTCTCGGTTTTATTCTTGACTGTGTTAGACAATACTGCATGAATAATGCAGGATACACTAGCAGATGAAAAATTAGAATCATCATTTACTTCCTGTGCGATGTACTCTAGATGACCCTGCTCTGGCAGGGGGGGTGGGCTAGATGATCTTTCGAGGTCCCTTCCAACCCCTTAGATTCTGTGATTCTGTGATTCTGTGATAATATGAATTTTCACAGTCTAGAAAGTACAACCATGAGAAAAATAAAAAATAAAAAAGATACTGGAGTTGAGAGGAAGACCACTTTTTGGTCAACCTCCCATTCACCCAGTACACACAAACAAGACATCACTGGAAGCAATGTTATATAGCATTACTGTGAATATTTCAAATACTAGATCCAGAGCTTAAACTCACCCTGAAGGTATGGATCTATCAGGAGAGGAAAAACAGTGGGACAAAGGAGAACTGTTCCTTCTCAAATACCATTAATCAATATATGATGTCTAGGCCTCTCTGCATATCTGAGAACAAGAACCTGGCTATGTCAGTTCCCCAGGCCAGCCTACGGCTGCACACTGCACTGATCTGTGACTTTGCCTACAGTAATTATTTTTATAAATTACTTCTTTATTGATTTTTACTTCCCTTTACTTCAGCGTTTTAACCACCACTCTGGAGATTTGACTTGAAGACTGTAGAGGGACCCTCATCCTAAATCAGAGGCCGCATACATAAATAGGTGTTATTGGTATATACAGTTATTACCAATCTAAAGCATCTCGCATGTGCACTCACTGTGCTGGATTTGTTTGCACAGTCAAAAACTCAAAGGTCACCAATGCCCCTAATCTGCATCCTGAATGTGCCCCAGTACTGTGAAAACGATTAGCTTGTATAAGAGACCATAATTCTGATGTCTATCATTACTCTGTGGTACTTAAAAACGTGTTTTCAGGTTGTTTCTCATAATTATAAATACAAGAGTGTGTTTCAGATGGATGGTGTTGGAAAAAATCGTTCAAATAAAAGATGGTATTTATGTAATTATACCCTCTTTTTAAGCTAACAAAAACCTTAGACGAACAGCCAGACAGGTTTTTTGGGCAAAAACATAGGTTTTGAACACACAGCAGGACAGTTTATACACTCATAAACATAGGTTACTACCTATTTTTAAAAATAAAGGGCTAGCTTTCCCTGCAGCAGCATCTCCAGCTATTTACATACCATAAACATGCAGAAAGTGACATTCAGCTATAATCATGAAACTTCAAAGTACTGCATGTTTTTTGTGAGCTTTTGTGGAAAGGTTTTTTCAGCACTTTAAATGTCTGCAGAGAGATCCTATGTGCAGGAAGTTTTAAAATACTTCTCGCCATCCAAAATTACAATTCTGCTCCATAAAATGAGGTATGTCAGTTTACCTTGTGCATCACTTTCTAACTGGAGTAATACTGACTCTTGATCCATGAAAGCAGCCTCATCTACTTTCCCTGAAGCAGAATTAGTATTTAGAAAGCTCACAATCTTAATTTTTCATTTTTACAGTTGCCTTTAGAGGTGGTTCCAGCTATTTGTTCCAGCTCTACTTGCTGGAAAGGAAGGTGCCCAATTTTCCTAAGGAAATTAGAACTGTGAAATGAGATCCATAACTCTGCTTATACTCCACAGACTTCTGAGCACTGTAGAGCCTATTATAAGAACAGGCATGTGTATGAAACCCTATTTATCACAGCATTCATCTTGAGTCAGAGATACATATAGATACACGTATGGCAGAGCAATAAGGAAGAGAAATCCTGATGATGCCACTTTTGCATTTCTCTTAACATAAGACAACCTGAGGATCCCACCAATTTCCATTTTGCTTTTTGTGCACTAAGAGACCAATCTCAAACAGCCTGAAGAACCAGAGTATCTCAACTACATCCCTGAATGGACCCACAGAAGTGAATGGTGCATCTAAAGATGCAACTGAATTCCTGCACATGAGGTTCTGCTTTCAATATGGGGAACTTAACAGGACTTTTGGAGAATGAGACAGTTACAGTCTTTCCCAGACATTTCTCATATGGACAGGGAACATGCTTCTGGCAGAACTATTCTGGTTCATATTTCGCAGACATAATTCTGAATATTAGTGAACAACTGCAGCTTTGGAAAGCACCACTTTCCCCTCTAAAACATGGACATCAGTTCTCTTAACAAACATCTTGCCTCTCTCCTTCTTGCAGTTCTCCCTCTACTTTGTCTAGAAATGCAGCTATTCACCTTTTCCTCTTTTCAAGGGTCATACATATCCTCTCTCTATCACAGCATAAAGAATGCAAAAGCAAACCCACTGCATTTTTTCTGCCTTCTTTATACAGTCTGTTTATATGTTTATAAACCCAGCTACTGGCAATCTCAGGCTCACAGTTCTGTGACCATGAAAGAACTGTATAGAAGGCATACTGCTGTATACACATAGAGGTCAGTACTATCACGCAGTAGCTAGCAAGGAAAGCATCTTGTCATTTTATGCTCCTGAGAGTAAAGGGTGACCAAAAAAAAAATCCAGAATGAAAAACAACAGAGCTCCTTATCGGTGTCCTTAAACACCTACTATAATTCTTTTTAATAAACAGCTGCATGTGGCATCTTAGCTGCACCTTATAATACTTAGAGAGCTAGTAGCTCTATCTGCTGAATGGTCATTACTATCACCATTCATAACACATTATAAGCCACTAAAAGCTTCTGCTCTAATTGGTAAACATTTCATTGACATAAAGAAAGCTTTATTTAAATTAATTCCTTTAAGAAAGAAGTAGGGAAAAGATGCTTATAGGCTTCTTTACGGTTCCAGTGTTGAGACTCAGAGAATACGTCCTGACTCTACCATAGTATGCATAGACTCTAGCATAGTTAGGGTGAGGAATTCCTNGGAGAATACGTCCTGGTTCTACCATAGTATGCATAGTTAGGGTGAGGAATTCCTATTGAAGGTACCTTCTCTACATGCACAGTTATAATGTCTAAGGTAACAGCTGCACCGCATCTTCTTCTCCCAAGAAAGCATATATAGATATGTGTACCTGCATAAGCAGGTTCCTGACTGCGATTTTCTGTGACATCAAGTTACTGTAGCTTGTCCCCTTCAGTACTAGAGGTCTTGCCCTAAGTCTGGGGGTATTTCTCAATAGGAACTTCAGATCAGGTCTTAATCTTTCCCTACTGCTACCCAGCAGAAAACATATTAGATTATTCTCTAATACACTTTTTTAGGATAGGCAGGCATCACTTTTCTTCGTAATGTTTAAGAATATAAACATCTCCTGAAACTGAACACAGACTAAAACCTCCAAAAGGCATTCCTGTTTGAATCTACTGTAGGAAACACTCTTGTAAGAAAAGTTTGATAAAAACCAATGCAATGTGGTGAAGCAGGTGTCATATGCGGACTACCTCTTGAAGAAGTGTGAGACTGGATCGACTGGCAAAAAACTCTTCTCCTAAAACACAGCGTCATGTAAGCCTAAACCCCATTGGGTGTCAGGAGTTTAGCAGGAAGCTGTACCAGCCTACAATTCCTTAAATCCATTCTCCTAGGTGCAAGGGCTTCTCAGAAGCTTGGTCCAGATCACTCTGATTGTATTCAATGCCTACACAAAACCAGGCTGTCTTGAATCTACTGGTTTCACAGGGTTGAAATAAAGAAAAAGTGCCACAGGACTCTTTCTCCACTCCTCCAACACTGACATCCCATACTTTCTTCCAAATATCTCGGCCACAAAGCCTGGAGGCTGAGGGAGCAGAGATTCAGGACCCTCTCAGAACTGGATGTCCTCCCCCTGTGTTGGCCATTCAGCCACACTCCTCTTTTAACACTATTTTAACAAAGGATTTATTCAAGGATCAGTTCCTTTGATATTTAAACAATTTCCTGAGTTTTATTATCATCCCCAATCTCGCTTCACCCATCTAGCAGGAATTGGAGGGATATCTCTCTCTCAGAATAACAGACATCTTCCTTAACCAGATATACCAATCTGCATGTTAGCATCTTTCCTGCTTTGCAGAAATTCCCATCTTACTTTTGATAAAAACCAGTAGTTGTACAGCAATTATTTTAAGATTATAACCTTGGGCACATTATCAGCTCTTTTAGAGACAATATTCAATGCAGCAACAACATAACAGGGTAACTGATTGGGACCAAGCAGGCTTTCTACTCCTCCCCAAGCATGACATAAGGTCTACAGTGTAATAGTCTCTACCCTAAATCTATTTTTTCTATATATTCAAACTATATCCTGAATCCCTCATTTCCTTACAGCAAACAGTAAAGTTTTATCAAACCAAATTACCTTTCTTAGGCAAAAATGAGCTAGTTCAGGGTCAAAACCTGAAAATATACTTTAATATGATCTAAGCAAACTTGTTCAATCCAAAAATGGATTCATATACAATGTATGAACTTAACAGAAAAGGTCCAGTTAATTTCAATAGATACTGGATGATGTTCTTGTAATTTACCAAAAGGGAATGGGTCCCCAAATATTTTCTTTCCCTGCTTCCCAAAATGCTTTTCCACAAAAAAAAAAAAAAAAAAGACTTTGCAGCTAATATATTATAGCAATGAGTTAACTATAAACTCAAAAATCAAGTCTGATTTTGAAGAGAAAAAGTCATGGACTCAGTCCTGTAAATACTTAGCATATAAAGGATAATATATTAATCTTAATAAAAAAATGTACACAGACATACAGAAGCAGAGCACAAAAAACCCACAGTATCTTGGACTTGAGAAAACAACCAATTGGATGCAAAATGTGCTACATGAGGAAAATAAATAAACCTTGATATTAACTTTGAGATCTTAATTTCAGGAAAAAGTATTGTAACATCATTATGAAGAGGTTAAAAAAGAGGCGATAAGAGGTGCATGAAAGGGCATATTGTAGGATAAATTACATAGCAATAAATGAAAATATCATATCACAGTTAACAACTGGATTTCTCCATTAATGAAAGCATGCAAGAATCATACAGTCCATCTAGCAAAAATAAGAAGGTGTGGGTTTTCTTTTAAACTAACAAGAAAACTTTGTAAACATATATAGGTATATAAATGGCATTGAGAACATACATAATAACACAACAAAAAGAATGTAAGACTTATCAGTAAGATCACATCAGATTACTAGGAGGCTATTTAACGTAGTGAAAAGGAAAGTTGCTGTATACAACAGATTAATAAAGTGAAATTTAGGCAATTTTAATTAAGACATAGCCCTGACAACCTCACAACTGCCTAAGACAGTAACTTGTGAAAAGAAGCATATGATGAACCATTACTACAGATGCTTAAGAATTAACTAACTGTAAGACTAGTGACATGGTGTAGAAATAAATTCAATATTTGTGCATTCAGTTATTCAGGAAGGTCCTTCCTAATATCAGTGTGTTAAAGAAAAATGAGAGGTGATAAACATCAGATTCTGTCATGTTTTCTATATACTTTGCTTGGAAACATCTAGCACAGTTACAGCAGGCTTCCTCCAGTAAAATTCCTTCATGAATGTCACTGTATTTGACCAAGAAGTTGCTTCAGCTGAAAAAGCAATACAGCAGCTATTTTTGCACTTACATTAATAGAGTTGCTTAGTTTGCCAACAGGGAGCCCTGTCACTTAACTGCACTCCTGGTAGTGGCCAATCATGCCCCATTCATAGCATGTTTAATGGCTCCGGCTCCTCGCAGCTGTAAACCCAGTTTGCTTTTACATCCATTCCTCTGTGTTATTAAAGCCTATCGCTGATTTTGAAAAGACGACTTTTTATTACATATTACATTTTCTGTTTATAAAGTTGTTTCATAAAAAAGCAAAACACATAACCCACAGAATGGGAACAAAAGCACTCCACATGTTAAAACCCATAGAGACACAGGTCTGACACTGATTTTTACTCAAAATCTATCTCCGGTGAAGAGCACTATGCATGCATTAGCGTGTGTTTTGACACATGACAACAACTGTTCTGCATGGACTAAACCCTTATATTGCCACATAAATGTTTGCCAGTTAATAACCGATTGACACAGTTGTGCAAAGAACTGTTTGTGAATTCTGCTGCATTCAGGAACATACAGCTGTGATACCAACCAGTAAATGGATACAGGCAGACAGCTGTGTGTGATGAAACCTCGAACTGCAAGACAACTGTAGTGCTGATGATTTTCCCTTCCTTTCTCATTTGAAAAAAAATCTGATTAATGTGGATCAGTTTTCAAAGGCTGTTTATAATATATATCAAATTAGAGAGAGAGAGAAGAGAGTTCTCTTACAAGCATAATTCTAATTGCTTTACTTCTTTAGGGGTCAAAAGCACGCCAAAGAAAATCAATGTCCATTTGTTTCGCAGCAGCTGAAACATACAGTTCATTATTCACAACTGTTAAAATAGTCAATCAAAACATTTTGCCATGTGGAGCAACTAGAAAAAACTATCTCACTCATTGAATGAATATATATTTAGAAATGGCTAAGCATTTAATAAAAATAATTCCATAAACAATTCTGTAATGAAGAATTAATGGCTTGTAGTAAGGAAAATATTAACAACTATATTATGTATGAGTATCGAACTTTTGAAAAGATTTCCAAGAACTCAGTATTATACCTGTTGAAATCAGTGAATTTTTACACTAAATTCAATAAAAATAGCAAAACAGTCTTTCCACCAAGAAAGAACCAAAAGACAGGATTATTATCACTCATCATATTCTGTCATCTGTACAGGATCATTTCAAATTCCCTTTAGTTTTTGACAGAAAGGTGAAGAAAATTAACATCATCAACTGCACTCCCTTTAAATACATTCAATACAACAGGTGGGGGGGAAAAGGCATATTTTGTTTTACTCAAACAGCCCTTGCTCACAGTTAAATTAAGTCTACTTACATAATTTCACCAAAAGCAATACAAAATTTACTTAAAGAGTAATTTCTAACATCTTCAACAAGAAACCCAGTACACTGTCCACTATTTGAAAAGATACATTGTTTGAGATTGAATGAAAAATACAATAAACCCAAACTTTAGAATAATCTGATGAATAAACTGTTCTTCCTCTGAGAACATTATCTCAGAAGCTCCAAGCAGCAAACACTTCAGAAGTGCCTGATGTCATCAGCTTTAAATACACACCTTTGAACCAAAATCTCACCCGACCAGGGAAGGAACACCTAAATCTAACAGCAAGTAACAAATACTTCATAGGAAATAAATAAAAACCTCAACACTCTTGAGACCTATATGATAACTATCTGCAGAATAATCAATTGAGCCAACAATCAATTGCACTCACAGCACCTCTGAAGCCATGACTTTTTTCACAGACTCGATATCAGTGCCAGTATTAAAGCAGTAAAACATCAGTGCCTTTACCTCAACCACATCTCACACAGGAATTTCAGCAGCTGTTGAAAAGCACTCTGAGAGCACCAGTGTGGGATTTTCACCCTGCTCCAGGGCTTGTTGCAGTCTGGGAACATCCACTTCCACCCTCAGGATAAGACTGTCGTCAGCTCCTGGCATGGGGGACCTCCCACTTTTCACAGTAGAAAGCAGAGCATATGCCTCCACAAACCATCTATGCCTTATAATTAAAGTCATTCTGAATGTCTGAGTGACACAGCAAACCTCATCCATCACTATCATTATCAATGTTTTGGCCTCATGTGCAAAACGCCAACCCTACCTTTTAGAACAATTACACACATGTAACTCAAATCTACTGCTACTCTTGCATTAGTTTCACAGTGAAGAACTTTTAGGGTTTTGTCCAATACTACCCAAAGCAAACTGAAGAACAAGTCATGAAATTAATCTCATCCTAAACACTCTTCTTGATTAGTTTCCCTCTACTCATTACTTTAATAAACTGAAGAGAGCAAATCCTCAGGAAACAACCAAGTCCTTGGCTCCTACACCACCAGACTCATCACACAACCGAGCGTCCCACCTCTTTTGGCCACCTCCAGCTAATTACTGAAGATCAGGCTGAGTCCCAAAATGACAGTGACATCTGACAGTGACAGCCACATCTAAAGTGTGCAGTGGAGAAAAGCTTTGTTTCCATATCATGTAGCTCCTCTTCTTCATAAGAAGCAGACACATCACTTACTAAATCAGTGTCTCAAGGTGGATAGTAATTTCTCCCTTGGATAATTAAATATGTATGTGAATTTCACTGGCTGTGTCTCCACCGCATTCCTCAGTGTTGATTACAGCTGTATATTTGAGGCATGATCTGGTTTTGTTTTGTTTTGGTTTTTTTTTTTTTTAATGTATGCTTTCTCTCCTTCCTCTGATCTGCAAAAGGAATGCATAAAATTTATGTTGGCCACAATGACAATAAGGCTTTCTGACTGCCAATTACGGTAGGTAAAACTCAGGGCAAATACAGGAGGTCAGCTGTGTACTCATGCTGAGCCAATGTCAAAGCGTACTGCCAGAGGTCCATGTTGATGCAGCAGACTCACATTGGGATTCAACCCACCCACATTCAGTCCTCTCCCTAGAAACCTGAACTGAAAGCACATCCATGAGAAGGGCCAAGAAAGACTACACATTAAATCCATTAGACATTTCTTATCTTTCACTACAACTCCTTACCTTTTCAACAATGCATGCAAGCAGACCTGGTGATGACCACTGGTAAGAAGTGCTGACAGTATCACAGTTTTCCTAGTAGCTCAGGCAGAAGGACCAGTGCTAAATTACGAGCATGAAAAAATGGTACTTATCTGAGCACTTCAGAGAGAAGAACTGAGAGCAGACTACAGCTCTTGTTTGTTTGTCTTAATATTCAATATAAGATGAATAAACAGAAATGACACACTCGGCTGGGTTGGGCTGACTAGAAAAACCATGCTTAACTGTTGATATGTTTTATTTTGCTTGCAGGTATTTCTGTCAGTTCATGCAAGTTATGCCTGACAAGTCAAACAGCATGTCTGATCAAACGTGAAAAAAAATCAGGAAAGAAACATAATCTCTGAGCTTGCCCTGAAATTTCTGAATCAACATCTTCTCTATTAAAGAGATTTGAATACTATTAAAAGTAAAATACATGCTATAAAGTTGAATATACTGTACTTCAGAAACCTCAGATTCAAAAGATACAAGCAAACTGAAATACAGAACATTAAAGAGGATACTAGAACTGCCTTACAATGAACCATATGACAGCCACTCCTGAATTTTGAAAATTAAGAACTACACACACAAGTAACTGAAGTATAAATATGCAGAAAGGCTTTCTGACAAGGATCAAGTAAAAGATAAAGAAAAATATATGAAGGTAAAGGGTTTTGATTAATATCTTGGAAGTAATTTTTAATTATAACCTTAAAGACTTCAGGTTTTGAATCCCCTTCCTTACCAAGTTTCTAACAGAAAAAGAAATGTTTCTTTTTTTCTGTCAGACCCTCTGAAAACTCAGTCTTCAGCCATGTAACAGAGTGAAAACCTGGCTGCAAGTCTAGAGCAGCATGTTCTTTAATTCAGTCATGGGGACGGACCTTCATTAGGTTATCTCACAGCTATGGGACAAGATACGGCAAAAGCCAAATGATGCATCATTAAATTATGTTTTCCTCTCCAGGCAAAGACCGTGTATAGCATTAGATTAGTTTGAAGGACTAAAAAGAAAAGGAAGAAAAGGGCTCTGTAACATGCATCAGAAATTACAAAGCTGATACAGTTTTTAAACACCATTTATTTATATAATGAGGTATAAGCAGTTACTTATGTTAATTGTGGAAACCTCGAATGTAATAAATAGCCCAAATGAATTCCAGATCAGTGCATGTTTCAGTGTTTTATGGTCTCCCCTGCACATGCCTAGAGAAAGCCTGCCACTCTGCAACAGAGGAAGGAATTACTGCAATAAAACCACAGGCAGACACTGCTAAAAAGTATACTTTTTAAGATATGACACAGAAGCAGCTGAGTGTTTTAAGTAATGGATAGGTCTGCATCCCACTGTCTAGCAACAGTTTTTCTAATTGTGTTTCACAGTATCTTCAGAAAACCAGAAATAAGAACCACAGGAAGGCTCTCATAAACTGCACTGAAACAAATGGCACTCCCCTCTGCTGGCTCACCCACAGTGAGCTCCATCCACCATTAGTGGGAAAGGCTTACTTTAGCTTTCTTCTATAAACTTGAGTTGGTTATATGTTTACCGTACTGACAACTCAACATCTCTTAATCTTATTGTGTCAATATTGCATCTATGTAAAAATCTGTATTTCGGTGCATAAAAAGATTTCTTCCTGGTGACAAATCGAAGTGCATTAACCTGGGAAGCTCTGAGATTGCCACACACACCCACACAGCCCCTTCACTAGAGATCTCACTGATTAGAAAATGAAACATCCAAAACTCAACAAATATTTCATGCACAGTGACATTTCTGCAGGAGCACATGCTTCCAACATGGCAAGTTATACTTTCATCGCTATTAGCAAGTTATTTCCCAGAGTTATTTCCTACACACATACCATGCCCAGTGCCCCTGCTGCAACTATCGTGTTCACTGGAACTGACTGAGCTCATAGTGAAAATCAGAGCTTAGCCATAAGTCCATGTAAATGCTTTTATTCTGGGCTACTTTTGTATTAGAACAGAATGTACATCAAGGTCACTCTAAAATATTGTTGTTTGCAGGCTCATAGAGAAGACACCAAGGAAATCAATAAGAGCAAACTTAATTAAAGACTGTCTGAAGTTCTCTCTCCCAAACCTGCCCAGAATCCACATCTCTATCCCCTGCATTTCAGAGACAGGTGTTTCATAGATACGAGAAGGCAGGCTGCCTAGCTTATACGCTATCAGTGCTGAGAGGTGAACAAGAGAATTCAATTCTTTGCAGTGTGACAGGTCTGCTTCCAGCTCTCTGAGTTTTTAGCAAGAGATTACATCCCTGCAGGCCTCCTCCTTTGAAGTGAAGTTCCTCCGAGAGCAGAATTAGTCCCTTGCCTGCAACCCATGCTCTATATACCAAAATAAATTACAGTCAACTTTTTGTTTCATGGCAATGTCAAGTAGAGCAGTAAATATCCACAAGCTAAGAGCTAACAAACAAGGCTGGGCAAACCATATCCTCACAGCAAGAGCATCTCAAAGAAAATCACCAGGTAGGGCACAAGAAAGTTAAAGGCATAAAAATCTAAACTCTGGTTCACTACCGTGATCAATAAGTGGGTCTGAAAGGTTAATACACACCTTGCCTGCCTCCTACAACACCCACCGATGGAAGGCAATTAAGAGACACCTACGGTTTAGTTACAGCTCAGCACCAAAGAGAAGGCATTTTATATTATCGCCTATAAGGACGCATCATCTCTTACAGCTGCAGAAGTGGGAAGCACTGGGACACTGGGCTTCCTTCCCGGCTTCCATTCCGCAGCTCCGCTTCGCACCGCACCGCGGGGCGCCGGCGGCGGGCTCCGGCAGTTGGAGCCGGGCTCCCCGGCAATCCCAGCCACGAACCCCCCGCACCTCTACGCCCGAAAGCTGCTGCTGGCGCCGCCGAGCCTCCTGCCCCCAGACCAGGAGTGGCCGAGAACCGCTGCAGAAAAAAAGTGACTCGCGGCGGAGGTAGCGCAGCGGCGAAGGAGCTCTCACTTGCCTGTACACACCGCCGGGCGACCTCCTCTCCGCCGGCTGAAGGCAGTGCCGCTCGTCCTCCTCGGACCGCTCCGCGCTAGTTCCAAAATATTTCCACGGGCGCCGGCACATCGCCGGGCTCAGCCGGAGCGCGCAGGGAGCCCGGCCGCCGCGCCCCGCCGCCCGGTGCCT
>VZRW01002220.1:27330-50253 GCA_013398125.1 Aegotheles bennettii
CCTCCCGCTCAGCGAGTCTCCGTTTCTGTCAACTTGCCCGCCTGCGCTTTCTCCTGGCTGCGGCAGGGGGTCTAGACTGACCGCTCGCCAGAGAGAAATACATCGACCCTCATGTTTGGGAGAAATTTGGTGCCGGTTTTATCCCTTTGCCGGTACGGGCGCGACCTGCCCCCTTTCCCTTCCCGTCTCCCAGCCCCTAACCCCGGGCCACGGCTCTGCGGCCCCTACCCCGCACCGAAGGACAGCGACCCCCGCTCTCCCGGGCGGCCTCGGGCAAGGAGGGGGCCCAAAAGGCGCGAAGTGTGCGGGGGTGCTCCGCACTTCAGCCGCTGCGGGGCCCCCTTCCTCCTCCTCCGCCCGCGCATCACACGGCGCCCCGCCGGAGACGGCTCCGCAGGCATCGCCCTCCCCGTCGGGCAGCGCTGAAACGATGCGCTATAGCGTGGCGGATCCGAGAGATACACACACGCATACGTATCTATATATATATAACGTATGTGTGTGTATATATATATATAACGTATGTATATGTATGTACACACACCCTCTAGGCACAGGCCGGTGAGGGGCGGCCGCCGCGGGGGGAGCCGCCAGGCACCGACCCGCCTCCGCGAAGGCTGCGGGGAAGGAGAATTAACGCAGGAGGAAAACGGGGGGAGAGGGAGCCCGGGAGGAGCTGCTCACTGAGCCGCCCCTCAGCAACTCGGTCCCCGGCGCTGACGGCGCGGAGCGGCGAGCCCCTCGCGCTCCCCCGGGGGCCGGGCTGNGCAGGGAGATCCCGCAGAGGTCGCGCCGAGGCAGCGGAGCCGCTGCTCCAGCTCGGGTTGGGGCAGAGCCGGCCCGTCCGGGTGCTATTGCTAGACTGGGGGTGCGGGAGTAGTCGTGGCTTCATCCGCATCCTCTGGGGCTTGTTACAGCTCTTAGTTTTCCTGTGGTTAAGTTGAGGATAGCAGGGAGGGGGTTCAAAATTAAAAGGCCGGTAAAAGGAGTTTGAGCTTTGCTTTTCTGTAGCGCCTCAGCCAGCCCTTTTCCTCTCAGATCTTCTATGAACTCTTCTTTAGGCTTCTAAAAGTAATTTTCATATACCTCTTACAGTCAGAGGGTCTTCTTCCACGAAGCTGGTGCAAACAAAAATGTTTCTGTTCCTTATGAATTCCTTTTATAAATATTAACTTCAGTAATGTGCAGTGAGCCATAAAGGAGGAAAAGGATTTTAAAAGACTGCGTCATGCAAGCTAAATGCAAAGATAATAGAGTTGCTCTGAAGAGTGTAGTTAAGTGTTGAGTTGATAAATGCATGAGAATATGCAGTGATAGGTTTCATGCCTAATTGAACAAATTTGTACTTCAGTTCTCATCTAGAGATACAGATCCTTATTTTTCCCTGTTTCTTTATACTGATTAATAATATAGTTCTTGATAGCTACAGCTAACCAAGTTATCAGCCCTATTGTGGTTCTACTGAAATACTGAATGATTTAAACTGATGGTTCTCCTGACAAGATTGAAAATATAAATGATTACAATTATACATATATTAGGACTAGGATGATTAAAATACATGTCTGAGAATTCAAATAAGTGAAATTTAATGAACCAAACCAAAAACCAATTCAAAGTCGAACACAGAAGTAAAGCAGAACTGTAACTGTTCTTGCTCCTGCCCTGCTGAGACACTCAACCCTTGAGAGCACAGTTTTTAAACAAAGTGGAAACAAATAGCCTTTTATGATCTTTTAACTACCCTGGCTAGAGCCAATTCCACACTCAAGTTCCAACAGGGACAACCTTCTCTGTTTTTAGTACTGAAGCCACCTTCACATACCACTCTCAAGCCTGGGTATAGATTAGTTGGTACATGCCATGTTCCCTCTAGATGTAGGAAGATCTGTCTTCTTTTGTGAACACCTCTGTTTTTTTTCAGTGTGACTGAAGTGTAGAATAGTTTAAGCAAGTAAGAAAGTTTCATTTGCACAAGAGGAAATCGTCGTAATTTTCACTGCAGGATCTTTCAAACTATTCCTGCGTTTATTAGAATACTTAGGTGTTAGTTAAAACTTTCATTAGCAGTAAGAACATGGTGATGATGAACTCTACCAAACCAGGTGAAAACAGTATGCAGTATTTTTAATCGTTATAAAACTGATGCCACATGATTGTATGAAGTGTGACTACCAGTTTTACACATGATTATAAGGTTAATTTTTTGTCATATTTTTGCACAAACACAGATTTCTTCATAGAATCATAGAATCATAGAACATGCCGAGTTGGAAGGGACCCTCCAGGTTCAGCAAGTCCAACTCGTGTACCTTTGCAGGGAACCCCAAGAGTCACACCATGTGCCTGAAAGTGTCGTCCAAACACTTCTTGAACTCAGGCAGGCTTGGTGCTGTGACCACTGCCATGGGGAGCCTGTTCCAGTGCTCAATCACCCTCGGGTAAAAAACCTTTTCCTGATATCTAACCTAAACCTCCCCTGATTCAGCTTCTTGCTGTTGCCCTGAGTCCTATCATTGGTCACAGAAGTGAAGAGATTGGTGCAGATTCTATATATGTAAGAGATCCTTACATATAGAGAAATCAAATTTCAAAAATCATATTTAAAGTCAGAGTGGGCGAGTTTTTTTGTGTAGTATGGACAATGCTAATTAAGAAATTTCACATAATAAGCTGGTGGTAGATTGGCTTCTGTTGTAGGTTCTGCAGCTTCAGTAGACTGGCATGATGCAAGTCACCAACAAGGATGGAGTGACAGGGGAGGAACAGCATTAAAAATAGGACAAATACACACTAAGCATGAAGATAAAACAGCATTTTCTAAAAAAGATGGGGATGAATGGAAGAGTATCTCCCAGTCCTTCTTGAAACTGTATTGACTATCTATCTGCAAGAGGTCATTTGTCTTCTTTTCCCTTAGCAAAATTATTATAGCACGCACTCTCTTTTTTCTAGTTACAGTATAGTTCACTGTGATTGTGGACAGTTATTCTGACATTTGGCAGTCAAACGCTGGTGCGTACGTCTGTCACACAAAAGCCTCGCTGTGAAAGTGCTGGGAAGTGAAGAGCTGAGAACTAAGGCTTTGAAAAAGTGCATGGGGAAGGAAACTACCTGTTATAGTGGACAATTAAGATGAATATATAAGCAAAATGTTACAGATGCTTTGAGGACCAGAGGGGAGAGCCTTTTTATCCAATATCACTGCAACAGTGGGTTTTCCATTCATGTAGTAGGTCCTAGCACCTCTGGGAACACATCATGTGTTCCTACTGTTACGTATTCTTTCCTTGACAGAATCTTGCTCAATTTTAAGTCATCAGCAATATTAAACACACTTCAGTCTGCAAATGAAGGCAAGGTATACTCCTATTTTCAATATGAAAATTTGTACCTGAAACCAAGCATGGCTGATGTTCATTTACAAGTACTATTTTTTCAATGACAAAGTGCCTTTCATAGATGTCTAGATGTGTTTTTAATTCTTAGATAGTATCATGTCTTATTTATTCACATAAAAAATGTTCAATAAAGTTTCCCTTTCTGTGGCAGGGGGGTTGGAACTAGATGAATCTTTAAGGTCGCTTCCAACTCAAACCATTCTATGATTATCTTTCTGTAAGAAAATCTTTTTAAGCAGAATATCAAAGAAACTGAAGTGAAATGTATAGCACTGGTGGGTTTTTCATTGACTGTATGAGAATATAATTAATCTATTTTCAATATCCACTTTTGAAAAAGATAGCAATCAGAATAGCAAATGTAACTCCCTCGAGGACAGGTACCACACGGTTTATAATAAGTAGGTCACAAGGTCATCTGTGAGCACCAAACTCTTGATACTCCCGATATTGAGCTACAAACACAGAGCACATTCCCAGTTTCTGATGACTGTATTTTTTCATTTCTATTCCATTATTGGTTTTTATTTCCATTCCAAAATCCACACAAGTCCAGAAAAGTCTATGACATATTCCCTCTTGTTTCTTCACAACTAGTCTAAATGAAACTTCAAGAAATTACTTGATTTCTGGTACACATATAAAATAATATGTGATTTGTCACCACGGCTTGTAATTGGAAAATCTGACTGGGAAAATGATGGAGACCAAAATAGCCTTTTACAGTCTGTGGGTGGCCAAAAAACTGCAGCTATATTCCATAATATTCCTTTCTTCTGTGATTTGTTTCTCAAGAACTCTTGTCAATCCATTTAAAACTCACACTCACGTAGATCCAAAGAGAGACATGGGGGTTTGTTCAGACTGGAACTGACTATGCTTATAAATTAAACTCCCTCTTTTCACATGTAAACAGCGTATTAGCAATTCTATAAATTCTGTGTGAATTTTACTTTGAAATTCTGAGCTTTTCGAATCATCTCAAAGCTTGGAGAATTTAAACTCATGTGCATTGAAGCCAAACAGCAGAGAACCTCAAAGAAGCCATACTGTGAAGTGCATAGTCTTGAAACTAATTCGTTAATCCCAAATTTTACACACAGCCTGCACATCAGTACTGTTATTATTTATGTCTGTCTGTAATTGGCTTGCATCTCATTAATGGGTATTTTTAACTTATAAGAGGATAAAGTTATAGCAAATGATTTTAACTAGTTTCAGAGAAATTATCTGGTATCTGCTTTAGTAATTAATTTATTAAAATCAATTATCACAAATTATAAAGGGCAAGTAACAAATCATAGCCTGTAAATAGCAGGATCTAAGAAAATTATCAATTACTTTTCCCTGTATTACCCTCAAAAAACCCCTTATCTCTGCATTATCACAATTATCCTGTTTCTACACCAAAAGAAGATAAAATTGCCCTCTCTGCATTTAAAAATTAATTTTACACATTGCAGAGCTCAAAACTGTTCTCCCTTTGTAAGCCAAATAACTGATAAAAGACAAGTATCGTTTAAAAATAACTAACACTGTAACATTTATAAGTCTCTATAAGAAAACTAAAAATATAAAAGATTACTAAGGATGTGAAAGAATTTATTTCTGTTAGCTTCACAGTTTTTGAAGTAGTGAAAAGATGAGACAGTGGAATTCAAATATGGGATGTAATCTGAAAATAATTTAATTGATTCAAGCATTTTGAAATATATGTGGATATACCCATAGTTTATAAAATGGTTGCTATGTTCCTGGCATTAAAGATCATTAGCATATACTTGTGACATTTTTTGTGGGTGGACTAAAAGTCACAGTTTTGCCCAAAATTTGAAACCACTCTGCAAAGAGATATTAAGGCTTAGGTACAAAATTACTACTGTTACAGATAATCGCTGACAGATGAGTATTAGGGCATGGTCTGCCCAATATCTTCAACCTGACCCAAGTGTCTGCCTGTGGGAGGATGAAGTCAGCAATGGCTATTTAATCAGCAAATGCTTTCAGATGGCTTAATAGTTTTTTCACACTCAGCTCCCAGTCAGGGAGAGGGGATAAAAAGGAGCTGCTTCTATGGCTGCCAAAGAAGTGGGGAGGTGGTTCTGCCTATGGATGAATGAGGCAAGCCTTTGTGCCTGGAGCCATCACAGTATCTCTCAAAACGTTCAGTAGGAAGGGCAGCTGCTTTAGCTCAGATTTCCCTCCTCTGTTCCGCATCAGCAACCTGGTGCTCTGTGAATGAATTCAGTGTTTGCTGTAAATGCAAAGAATGACTGCTTCTCTGTAGAGAAGAGGGTTGTAGGTGTCTCTTGGTGTGAGGAACGTGATAGGTATATGTAGGCTGAACACTGTGCTGATGCTCAGTGCACATAAAAAAAGAAACTGGCCTAGTTTGACTATCCTGTAAAATCTAAATAGTTTTCTCCTATGATGCATGTGATTTTCATGCATGACCTAACCCTAGAGAAAACCATCTGGACTGTGGGAGCTGCACCATTTGCTGATGTGTCTTGAAAAATCTGACCTCAGCTCAAAACTGTGTGACCCACTACATTTCTGCATTAGTGAGTCAAATATACTCCAGACCCTTAGCTACTGAATAATCAGTATTGCTCTCCCATCATGTGGACAGGCTTGAAGTTTTGGGGGTTTCCTCCCTCTTCTAGTCATGGATTAACATCTCCCAGCTTGAAATAGTTCCCAACGCCACTGTGTGCTTCTCCCATCACACTTTGGTGAATCTGAACAGGAAGATGGTTCTTTCTCAGACCACTCTGAATAGTCTAGTTCCCTAGACCTCTGTGGTTTTGGTCTTTGTTCAGTCCCCACTTGATGTTCCATGGCCGTTTCTTTTCAGCATAGCCTGCTACCTGCCTTTCGGCCATCTTGCTTAGCTGTATATCAGAAAAGGCATTTTTTGCCACCTGGGTGTTTTATGTTTTTCCATGGTTGGCCAGGGACCAAAATGGAGATGAAAGTCAATAGCAGAAATGCAATTAAAAGCACACTTTTTGGGGTTGCTTGGGGTTTTTTTACAGGCTATTTTTAATCACAACAAACATGGTCTTTATCTGCTAAGCTAGCCTTCTGGTGAGGTCCCACAAAACCTAATGCTCTCTGCTATTTCTCTATTTCAGACTGATACAAATGACACAACTAGCACAGCTTCATACGGTTCCCTTATCTATACCTTAGAAGGAGCACAACTTGGGGCTTCTCTGCCCTATGTCCCGCTCCAGAGCAGCTTTTCTGAGCAGGTTGCTGTTGAGGGCTCTGTAGGACACACAACTTCCTGGGTGATGTCAGGGTGCTGCGAGGCTCCATGACTCTCTGGGGATTGGGCTGGTATAGTGGCAAAGTCCGGTGCAAGGTCAAATTGGGAAGACAACCCACAGATCAGAGTCCAATTGAACAAGGTCCATGGCCAAGCAGAGTCAGGGATATGAAAGAAGTGCAGGCAGACAAACCTACATCTGCCTGTGTCCTACACCAAGGTCTGATGGCCCCAGGAGGAGATGAAATGTGGTCCTGGTCCCATGGGCAGGGGTGTGGGTCCAGGGAAGGCTGGGTGGGGACATTAAGGACTAGAAGTGCCCTCAGGGCCCTCACAGTTGATACGAATAGGAAATACACTTCGCCTGTAAGTGAGGTGAAGCAGGGCCTGCCACTTTTCTGAAGTACGCCTACTCCAGGACTTTCCTCCTGTAAAGGTTTTCTGTGTTGTGTATGCATGTACCAGATTATCAGTCATTACAAAAAGATGAAGATACTGAGCTGAAGCTGCAGCTCTGATACAGCTTTTCCAAAGACCTGTTGATTCCAGAGCAAAGCAAGCCATCACGCAATTCCAGCACTGTTTTGCTCACAGATATTAAAAAAAACCTCACAGCATCTCATTCAGAAAACACATAATGGGTATTTTTTTTTACCAAAAGAAACATTCACACAAAATGTTTCTTGTTTTTACACAAGGAAAAACATTTTGACATGGTACCTTTGAAGTGATCCTTCTGAGATGAAATCAGCAACAATGAAAGCTAGGAATGAATCTGGACTATCCACCTCTACTTTCACAGTAATAACCTGTCTTCCAAGTATTATGTCTCTATAAACATTACATATTACTGAAATAAATATTTCACAGAGTAAAATGAAGGATTCAATAAACCTAGTGGGTTTTTTTCAAGTTCTAGGTGAGATCTGTTAAAACTGACATCTTAGTCCCGTATCAGTGTTCTGGTCTTGCTGCCTGCCTTAACCTCCTCCTTCCTTGAGGAACTCCACTGACTCAGGCTTCTGTGAGAAAGCTTTATTAACACTTACAAGCAGGGAAGAAACAAAAGGAATGTCTTATATACAAATTTAAGCAATCATTTTAGCAATTCCTTAATAATTAATTCTGTGGGGGAAAAATAGCAGTGAAAAAAGTGTTGGAGTTATAGCTTTAAAATCTTGATACTGAATTTAATATTCCATTTTGTCTAGAAAAAACGTGTATCCTATTTTCTGTTATAGATGACTCAGAAGTTGAGTTCAGATGATCGCTTCCCTCTGAATTTTAATTGGCCCACTTTTATCCTGTTTTGTGCCCATTAGCTGTTCATTATCTCATAAAGACACTTTTCTTTCTTTTGTTACAAATATTTGTGTAAAAATAATTTATTTATTCTCTTTTATACATGCTTAATTATTTTAGTAGACTGTTCTATCATAATGAAATGTTGACTGAGGAACAAAATAAGTACTCTTTAAATAAACCAAATTAAATTATGTATTGCTTTCAGAAGAGTAAATTGACTCTTAAGTATATTCTGATTCTATTTCTCCCTTAGTAATACCTCTCAGAAATGATCTGATATTATCTGCAGATGTGATGAAAATAACCATAATTTAATATGCACTCAGATATTAATTGCAGCTTGTTCATGATGAAAACAAACCACTGGTCAGTATGCAATAATTGGACACTGTAGTTTTTATAGGTTAATTAGCTTTCAATGTGAGCCTTGGATTAAAAAGAAAACATTGAGAGAGGAAGTAGACATACATTTCAAAGAGATTGTATTTTTCACTGCAGATGTTACCGGGAGATAAAGTATAAATGGGTCACAGATCTATCACAAACTTATGAAATCCTTAGCAAAAACCATCATGGATGGGGTTCCATGGCTATGAAATGAATATTAATTCTTGGGTTTTTTCCCAAGTGACACTAATCAGTGAGTTAGATTTTATTATGAATGCTTTACAGAAATATTAACTGTATGCGTTGATTAATTTTTAAAAGAAAACATTGATTTAACATTTGGGGTTGAGTTAGCATTTGTTTTCCATTGTTGATTAATAGCTCTTAAAAGAAACAAACATAAAACCTTGGAATTTACATATATCTTGATAAAATGCAGCAGAGTTTTAAACATATGCAATACATGCATTTTAGAAATTAAATTGTGAGATTTATCAGTTCTATCAGACCAGACATGGGGAAAAAATTCATTTTCATTTGGTAGGAAATGCTGTGTTGAAAAAATATCACAAAATAATTTTCCAGAGAAATAAAAAATTCAGAAAAGCTTCTTTCATGTAAGTCAAAACCTTTATAATGTTTCCTTCTTTTATTGAGTATAGTGAAGGAAGAAGTAATTCCAAACCAGAAAAAAATATGTATTTTCTCTTCTGATAACATCAGTTTATTTTGATGCTTACCTCAAAACACAATTCTGTGAAGCTGACTTGGTGCCACTGTGGCTCCTCACCAAAATGCTTTTGATAAATTGGCTTTTCTGCCATGGAAGCATTCTGCCAAAAAAAAAAAAAAAAAAAAATAAAAAAGAAAATCAGACTAATCGGACTAATTCTATTTATAACAGAAATTCTATGTATCAATCTGTGTACCACTCATGAAAGCTATTTTGACTGATTGGCATCTGAATCCAAGCTAATATTGATAGGTGCTGATATATATTGAAGCTTCTCTGTGCCCTTGTATCAAATTGAAGGCTGGAACAATCACTTGCAGCCGCTCCCATACAGAAGTTGATATACAGCTGCCAGTAGATAAATCATTTACTTTCAACACCTGTGCTAGCTGCTTCCGAGAGCTTTTACATTAGCATGCTGGCTCCCTCTCTGCAGAGAGAAAAGACTATTAACCTGATGCCATTTCATGGACAAAAAGGCACAATCTGACAAACTGAAATACTGAGGAAAAAAAGAATGTCAAAGCTGAAATATGGCAATTCTGGTTATAAAGCTTCTTGCTGGTGAAAAGAGAGGGGTTCAAGGAGCCGCCATATATGTAATGTATTCATCACACAAAAGGTACTGTCTGATTTTACGGTTCTCTTGTCAAAATTATGGGTTTTGCTTGTGGCTTCCTCTGGTTACAACATGGTTTAATGCTCCCAGATCACAGAGAAGAATCACTTAGGAGATACTCCACAGCATCTTGTGATTAAGTATTCTATTAAAACTACAACCTAGATGTGAAGATCATGCAGAGACACTCTGAAGACTGACATTTGGAGCTGAAAAGTATCTTAGAAAACCTCTTACATCTGTCTGGCAAAGTCAGATTTATTCCCGTCAACTATCCTGAACTTGATATTCTAGTTTGGCCAATAATCCAAGATCTTTCATGAAATTAAGATCCCCCAAGCCTCGTTAATATCACTGCCTCTTAGATAATGGGGCTTAAAGTCTCAAGACACCCTGAGGTCTTTCAACCCTGAGCTATTCCCATGTTACAGGCTTCGCTAAGCTGCCTACTGCTCAAATAGTAAGAGCTCAGATGCTGTCTTCAGTCAGATGATACCATAGTCAGTGAATCTCTTCTGTCCACTGTTGCTCATTCAGAGCATGAAAACGTGGACATTTATTTATGTTTTCTACCCAGATATGTCTGAGACTCCAAGAAAGAAAGAGAAATAGTAAAACAGAATTTTTCACAGAACTGGGAATAATAATGGTAATACTTTTTAATGGCAGATGGTGAGGGTCATGAGGAGCTGTGTGCATGCGTGCACATACACAGTACAAGTACCTGAAAATCAGTTATCAGGGCTTTAATGTTCTGAATACAGCAAAATATTGTAGGTGTGAAAGAATTCTGAAGTACTGAGTGCTAAACTTTTAGTGTTGTTTAGTGTTGTTCTCGCTAAGTATCTTTAATTCACAAGGAAATAATATATAAACCCATTAATTAAAGGAATGTAGACAACATAAAGAATATTAGAGTTCTGAGAATGTATTCTGTGTTTTACCAATCACAGCATTAGTGCCAATTTATATAATATATGTATTGCAAACCTATGCACAAATATGTTTCAAAAAATTGAAATGTCATGTAGAATAAATCAAGTTGGAAATGTCGAGAATATGTGGAATGGTGTTTAAAAATGTAATCTTAAAAAAGTGAGAAGAAAAGATATTAGACTTATTTACTCTTATGGGTACATTCTTTACCAAGGATGGCAATCCTGGTCGCAAGCTCTGGTGGGCAGTCTCCAGCATCTGTTAGGTATAAACTTTATTGCATAATCTCAGGATTGAGACTTCTCTAATTTAAGAATTCACAAAATAAATAAAAAAGCAGACAAAAATACTCATTCTTTTTGAATTTCCAATTACAAGTTTCTAAAGTGTTTCTAAGAACATATTTATATTTATAAAACAGCTTCTGGAAGCAATACCTGCTCATCATGCATGACACTGATATAGGTCCATGTATGTCTCAGATGAGAATTAATTCCTTCAGATTACAAACTGGACGTTCATTTTGGATATCACTCAACATCACTACTGTGTAATTCGTAAATCAATCCCACCAAGTCCATCAAAGAAAAAACATTGAAACCCCCCTCAAAAATCACTATTGCTGCTGTTCCTCTAAGTCAGTGCTATGAAAATCTCTTTATCAATTAGAAATTGTATAGAAAAGTCATTTATTAGCGTTCCCTATAGTAAAAGCACTACTAAAAACCCCCACTACTTAGTGGTTTTAGTGTAACAGGACTTAAGGCTGACTAAAGAAAAGAAACTGTTCCATCACTGTGTGGTTTAGAATGTAGACATTTCTGAATTAATACTTTTTCACATGCCAAAAATTAAGAGAAAAGCCCATTATTTGTTTCTATGATTTTGATTCAAAGATCACTAGAGTAATTGGAAATTATTTCCTGCTTATATGTATATATGCCTGGTGTTCTGACTGAGGAAGGTATTAATATAATGATCTGTTTAGTCTGAGGATGAAAAACCTGGTCCCATGCTATAAGAAAGTGGGGATTATCATGAAACCCTCAGCTCTCATAGTATTTCTCTGATTACCAAACAGCAAACTTCTTCCTGTTTCAAAAATATCACATTTTATAGTCAAAGTGAATGTTTCAAAAGACTTTCAATTAGCAAAAGTGTCCACTTGTTCTGAAGTGGAATGAAAACAAATCCCTAAATCTCAGCAGTTGCTGTGGAACAGAACTGTTGCCAGCTCTGCTATTACCCACAGAGGGCTTTGGATCAGACCCATTATCCCTTTAACCTCTTTATACCTCTCCCATGAGCAGAGACAAAAATGAAAAGGGAAAACCCTGTACATCAGTGACCTAGATCAGACTGCGGAGCTGGTAGTTAGAACAATAAAATATCACTGCTCAAGTTGTCCTCCTACCATAAGCTTTGCTATACTCTGTCAGTATGTAACTGGAAAAGAGAACACAAAACGAAAAGTAGGGGAACAAAAATAATATTGAATATCTAGACTGTGACTTTTCCAAGAAACGTTGGACCAGATGATAATTGAGGTGCCTTCTAACCTGGCATTATATGATTCTATGATCTATTTTCTTCTAGAAAAGAGTATTGCATAAATATTTCTAGTGGCAAACTGTGAAGAGCTGGAAGTACCACTGCTATCTCCCAGCTCCGATATTGTTTCCTAAAAATCTACTGAAAACGATACAAAGCAAAGCAAAAGTCTGGATAGCTCTGCATTGGAACGACTTGTGAAAGGCAGGAGTACCCCTCATCTTTCAGAATGGGACAGCGCTGGTTATCTTCAAGGCAGGTTGGTAGCCACTTTAACTGTTCCTGTGATTTACTGTCCCAGCTCATTGACTAATGTGTAGAAATTACTGACAGATTTTGTAACACTTTTCATTTTTAAGGATCTGAAAACCATTTCTATGTCTTAGCTATACACACATACATACATGAGTCACCCATGATGGTGAATGCATCTGTTATAGAACCTGTTAATTTTTGGTACATGGTGTAATACTGCAACAATTCCTTAAACTTAGAAGATGAGGTACTCCATGATAACACACTAGAAAGTATAGTAAGTACTAATTTCTTGTTAATTATGATCATTGTGTGTTTATTAATTTGATACTTGTCAAGCACAGAAAAAGGAATGTAAACGGCTATAGCAGGAAAATGGAAAATTGCTACTAACATTGTGATAATAACAGTCACAACTGCCTTGTTACTCAATTTCAAAACCTGCAAGACAGTGATAGTGCCAGTGCTCATCCTTAGATAAAGAATTTGTATGTGCAGAACACTCTAGAACTATATTTTCATGTTCTGCTTAATATTCACTATAAATGTTCTCACATCTTGATATATTTGCTTCAAAATATTAACAAAACTAAAGTTTTCCCACTGTTTTGCCTAAAAGAATAACTAATTCAGATGTTATCAGTGATATCTGATGCCAAACAAAGAAAATAGCCAGTATGTTACAAGCCTTTTCAGAAAGAATCTGAATACAATTGAAGCCTCTCTGTAGATAAGGATTTTGTGTATTGGAAAGTACAAAGAGATAATGAAACAAATAATTCAGTATCTGTAGACACAATAGAAGTAATAAATAAATAATATCACCAGGAGAGAAGTGTGTGTTGTTGTTTTTTGTTATGCATTTTGCCCACAGCTTTAAACAATATGTGTGCTATCAGAAAACATTCTTTTTTCTAATGAGAAGTATTTATCTCTGTCATTATAAAAGCTGGCCAAGATGCACACACACATACATACATACACAGATAGCCATACACACAGATGCAGCTCTACACATAACATTCATACACATAGATACAAAAAAGAAAAAAAATCTATGTATTGCATATTAACCCTACACGTGTATAAAACCTTTTTGGCCCTTGAAAAAAATATTCCACATACCATTATTCTTAGAAGATGTCTGAATTATCCTGTAATTACACTGACAGAAAATGAGATGAATAAAACCCTTTGACTCTTGCTTTTACTGCCTTCTGTTTTAACCTTGTAAAATGGATGTTGCATTTACAAGGTTTTACTGCTTCTATTTCTTTAAAGAAAGAAAAATGTCTCTGCGGTATCACTGTCAAAATGCTGTAGCTAGTGCACTTATGCTATGTCTAAATAGCACAGCAGATGAGCACCCTGGCATTCCTGGGTTTCCAGTCCTCTGACACCCTCATCACAGATGTGTGATGCTGCTCCCTTTGGTCTGTTCACCCACTTTCTTACACATGGAGATGAAGACGCAGGGGAGGGAGAGAAGGAGAATAAGGTGATGGTGCACTTCTGGGTCTGGCTCTGATATTCTCTGGGGTCCTGCAATACAAATATAGACTTGGAGACTCTTATAATGCTCACTTAAGTCAGTGGGAATTTTTCAAGGTAACACCTGTCTCAACTTCTCCTTATGACAGTAGAGGTTATAGAAAGAAAAGCACTAACGATGTCTAACTGAGAAAAAGTATACTTATGCTAGACCACAAGTACTCAGATTGCCTTAGGCTCTGAGAATCATCATATTGGTTTAAAACCAAGATCTGTATTTGTTATGTCATATATATTAAATTTTGAATTATTTCTGCAGGTCTTTTGATTTTGACCATTTACAACAAGCTAAAGCTTGGACTTGGA
The DNA here is from genome assembly GCA_013398125.1 of Aegotheles bennettii. NCBI lineage: Eukaryota > Metazoa > Chordata > Aves > Caprimulgiformes > Aegothelidae > Aegotheles > Aegotheles bennettii. Next base: position 41,649 of record VZRW01002220.1, read on the forward strand.
AAAAACACTCAGGCAGAAGCTTGAAATATATGTCATACTCAAACAATACATTTCAGTTTCACCAGATTACAAATTTCAAATGGAATTTTGTTCCATTTTAAAGTTTTCTTTACTATCAGAACATTATTTTTTATACAGCCAACAGAATGAGTGATAGACTCTTTACTGAATGAAAATTAGTAATTTGTCTAATTCAAATCCCAGTGATGCTCAGAAGAGTCTGTAGTATTGCTTAATGTCTTAAAAAATGAAAAAAAATTCTTTTCAGAGCTTCCAGAGCCCAGTAATTTGGTCAGAATTTTTACAGTAGCTTCTGTCTAGATAGGTGCTTAAAATTTGAAAGTTCCAATACCTCTCAACTGATGCTACATCTTTTCTAGATTTAGGCCACGTTTTTGTAAACAGTATTGACTATATTTAATGTCTTGTTTCACCTGATTTGATAACTGACATACAGGAGTCTCAGACACTACTGCCTAATTCCATCTTTACTAAGGAATCAAATAGTCAAATAGAAGTAAATATTAAACCCAGAAGAGATCTTCTTCTCAGTTTATTAGTTATGCAAAATCTGCAACTGTTGTGACCATTCATGTTCAATTATTAAAAAAGAAATTAAAAATTAATGATCTTCTGTTTCAGGACAGGTCTCTGAACAATTCCAAATGGAACAATATTAAAAAGAGAACACAATCAGATTGATTAAAACTTCTCCAGTGACATATAGAAGCTTGACTGAGCAATGTTTATGACTTTATTAATGCAACATATGCACTATTTTAACTTCAAATGCACAATTTTAATTTAGGGAAAGCCTTTTGTAGTAAGTAAGTAATCCCTAAGTACTTACCCATAAGGTTGCCTAAATTACATGAGGATAGTCTTTGTCTCTGTGAACAGAAATACTCTTTATATTAGTACAACCAATTAAAACTGAGGTTATTGCATGACAGCTGTGGAAATTGTTAATAATTATAATCCAGCAAATGACTGCTGTATCTTGATTCTGAACCCTGTACAGTCATACTCAGCTTGAAAGTATTTCAGATTAAAGGTAAAGAGAGAAAAAGGAAGATTTGATTTGAAGACATTGCCTCAGAGAAAATGGTGGTGCAAGTAAGAAGATGAATAGTACGTTCTTTCCTTGGGGACTTGTCAATAGTCATATTACAGCCCAAACTAGAACTGTCAGATAAAATAATCATTACAAATTCGATGTAAGACAGGGAGCTAAGGTTTTCTTATTCAGGATGCTGAATAACCAATATATGCCCAAACAGAAGTAGATGGCATTAGTCATAAGTGGCTATAAGCTTCTTTGCACAAGAGTGGGAAAAATCACAATATACCAGCTACCCAGTGGAGTGAGGTGGATGGGAATGTATAATTGTCTTTGGTAAGAAAATATATGCCTTCCCGTACAATCTTCCTCCTTTTGGTTTTTATGGTGACCTACCAAGAACTCAAAGGAACAATTCTACAATTCTCTCTCAATAGACATAATTTTAAATACATGTGACTTCATTTCTGAACTATATTTTTTTACATCATTAGGGTAAGAACAAACCTCAAGATTTGTAGCATTTGGAACTACAATGAGTGTTTTGCTTCTAGTGAAAATGGCAAACTGCCATTAGATTGAGTCTTGTTTAATGTACCAAATGGTTCACTTTCAAAGCAGAATATAATTTTCTCACAGTTACTCACTGGAATTTCTAGCATGAAGTAAACCCAAAAATACATATACATAGTTGTATTAAATATGCATAAATGTCTACAATATGAAAAAAACATTCCTCACAGCAATCCATCTTGCCAACATCTTTTTAAATTTTTGCACATATACATAGCTAGGTGATCATAGTAGTGGTTGATAGTAAGATCAGTAAGAACTTAAACACTTAAGGAGGAGAAAAAAAAATCCCATTAAAATTGTAGGTGATGACATTACTTCTCAAAAGTGGTTAGAAGGTTAGGTGAGCAATAATTACTTGACAGTAAAAGACAAATTACTTTCACCCTCAGTTGCATTTCATATACCTAACTTTGAAAGCAAAATACCTCAGCAGTAGACTGTTAACAATTTTCTTAATTACTTCAGGAAGAGTAACTCACTGTTTTCTATGCAAGATTTGGGTCTCTGTTTTCACACAGTAAATGGCATTACTATTCATTAGACCAGAGAAGATGACTTCCAATTTCTTTTCCCTGGGTTCATATTAAGAAGGGAACACAAATAAACATAATATTATACTATTAAACATATACATTAATTATACAGTAATTTTTAAACAAAGTCCTTGAATGCCCTCTTTGGAAGGATAGGCAAATATAATTAAAACTAAGCAGAAAAGATTTTTCCTGTGTTTCCAAAATCTAAGACATGAGTAAAAGATTAATTTTTCACATTGCCTGCGGATGTGAAAAACCTTGGTGCAAGGCAAAGTTGTTGGTGTCCCACATTGCAAAGAGTAGCCCTCATTGAGAGGTGGCTGGCTATATTGAGGGGCTTTCTCAGAACTGAAGTAACATCTCAAATCTGAAAAAACTTTGGACCATGATTGGGATGTGATCTGAGATGGTCCGATAAAATGACACTTTGTAAAAATAAAATGTTTTTCAAATTCAAAACAAGGTCTTCTTTATTTTTCCCTTGACAGCTACGGAAATAGAAGGTTGTGGATGCACAGTTAGTTTCACACCAGTATATGAAACCAGTTAATTGAGATGTAAGAAATAACAGACTCAGTCCCATTATGGTTATGCTGAAAAACAAAATTCCAGCTTGTATCTATGGATGTTACTAATCTGCAGAAGAGAATTTTATTCAGTTTGTCATCTAAAGCCATAAAGGGATTTCCATATGTATTTATTGCACTATAAGTATCTTGTTTGCTTTCCAGAAACTGACAATTAGGACTACAAAAAGCATAACAGAGTGTCGGGCTACACCTGTCTGACTCTAGCAATCCAGCTACTCGGGAGATAATGGGTGTTCAGCGTGAAGCTGGTGGCTGCCAGGGTGGAATGCAGTTTGAAGGATGCAGGTGCTCTCATCTCACTTCTGCCCACAGTCCCTGCTCTACTGGAAAGTCCATGCATTCAACTGGGTTGCACATGGAATGTCAGTGTTTTCCAGAATGAAGACATCATAAAGTATGAAATACCACATAGCATTTCATAGACAACCCCTATATGTGCAAAAGTAAATAACTGTGATAATTTATATATCTCTGTGTGGTGACATTATAGTTATTGTCCATGTATCAAAGGAAGGCATTAGAACATGAACACTGTCATAGTGATACTATGAATATCTCTCTTCAATGGATTTTTTTCTTCTTGTAACATTCTCAGTTATATTTTATGTGCTAGCTGTTGGAAAATTCAATTTCATTGTGATCATCTCTGTAATATTCCATGTTACTGCCTGCTAACAATGCAAATAGCTCACATTTATCATGGCATTCCAATCAAATTAACAAAAATCATGAAGTTGTGGAAATCGGTGCTTTTTCCAGAAACATTTCAGAATGCTTGTCACATATCTAGTTTGCATTCCTACACATGAGGACTTTGAAATTCTGTTGACAAGTATGGATCTGATCTGTTGCTGTGTATAGATGCTCAGATAATAGTGTTTAGATATGAAGGTAATAGGTGTCCCAAAAATAATGCTAAACAAACAGATTGGTTAGAAAATTTGACTTCTACAAGCAAGCAAACAGAAAAGAGGTTGAGTCATTGGTTTTAATTTTATCACAAAGTTGTGGTACCCAGGAAAGTCAAGAAGAGCTTTTGTGTGTAGAAAAGAGGGGGAAAAGAGCAGAATTACAGCACTCTTCAAAGAACAGAAATACGAATATACTTCTGTACCTAACACATGTATCAAGAATGAGAACCAATCTGGCTGAGATGATACTGTAAGGTAATGTGCTGTTGAAAATACCAAAGAATGAAAAGCAGGAATAATCACAAGTCAGCCACTTAGCAGTAGTCCAGACAAGCAAAAAGCAACCAAGAGCACTGGGAATATGCTATATACTTCAGGTTATGCCTATGTTTCTGATTTTTTTTATTTGCACATCACCTATTTTTCTTTTCCTGATCTTTTTTTCTCCTTGGGATATTTCATATGAGACCACTTGGTCTTTGTAGAACTGTAGGCCCTTTGTAGGACTTCCCTTTTTGCTTGAAATCTTATGGTAGTGATGAAAATGAAGGAAAATACTGAAATGTAAAAATAGATATACATGTATTTATTCCATTTTATAGAAAGTCAGTAACTGCAAGGTAATAGAAGAGCATGTTCTGAACCAATGGGAGTCAGCTGGACTTCAGTGAGCCTAGGTTGGGCTCTGGGGGCTAACACTGACATTTTAAAATGCAACTTTTTCTTTTTCCTGTATTTCATGTTACAAATTTTGTAAGTCGTCTCATCTTAGATTTTGACATGCCAGTATTCTGCAAGACACCTTCCTACCTGACAAAAACAGCAAGAACAGGCAGAAATGCTGTTTTGGCCTATCTGTAGAGTTAGCAGCATGGCAAGAGATGCCAGAATTTTGCATGAAGGTATTTCTATGTTCTTTTTTTCATCTGCAGCCTGAATAGAAGCTTTATATTTTGTATTAAACTTTGTATTAAATATTAGTCTTTAAAATAAAGCATATCATTACATTGGTACAATGTCAGAGCCTAAGAACTCTGGAGGGAGTAATAACTGAAATGTGGTCTTCTTTCAAGCTTCCTTTTATTGCTTCAGAATAGATTACTGCAATAGTTCCCGCTTTGTATTTTTAAGCAGTGGCTTATACCAGTGAACAGTGAGAAAAGGCACATTCTGTATCATCTCCACTGTTGCCAGCAGCCTAAGGTATATGTGTACGACAAGTTATTTAGCTCTCCAGCTCTTTTTTTGGATCCTAGTCCCAAAATTATTCCCAATACACAAGCAGTAGCTCACTCCTAGGCTCTCTTTCAACATGAAGCAACAGTTCCTACCAAAACAAAGTCTGGCCATGGCTTTGTTCAGGAGGTACCTTTGAGTTGGCAATTTGGAAAACAGTGACTCAAGTCCAGCTGCCATGGCCCTGCACTGTCCTCCCACACAATGGCAGCGGGCTGTGCTTCTCCACAGTCCTGTGTGCTCCCATGCCACTCCTCACCTTTGCAGCACCCGCCATGTGGACATGCTTGGGGCTCACAGCATAAAACCCACGCTGTTTTGGAAGGTAACACAGGCCTGTCATTGTTTGGCACATATCAGATTATAAAAAAAATAAATACACAAATAAAGAGAACTGTGTTTTAGGATGACAGTGGAAGTCTTTGAGGCCCACAGAGGACCCATAGTCAACCTTTTCATATTTTAAGTGCAGCTCCCAGTACACACAACCTAACTAAGGATCTGCTCCTCGAGAGGGTATGCAGATATGCACACTCTTTAGGATTTGGCTTCAAAAGATAGACAACAATATAAGATAGTATGTTAAATGATAATTCTAATGATGATGATAATAAAGTAAATTAAAAAAAATAAATAATATTTTGGGTTTTCTTCCCTTTACAACTAGACAAGGTGTACATAAGAGTCTGAAGAACCCCAAGTGAATTTAAGCCTTTGTCTTCCAAGAGAGTTTTAGTCTTTTGGCAGTCTGTTCTCATCCACAGATTTTGCTATGGCTGGAACAATGTATCTTTGGAATCCAGGTCATTCAATCACTTCCCTCAAAAAGTATGATTTTATTTAAGTATCTCACTGAGGCAGCTAAATATTTGCTTGTTCCTGTTCAGCCAACTCTGTATTAAAGCAAATAACAGTATTATGATGCTTTAGTAGCACAAATTAGAGCCACAAAGATGATTAAGGGAATGGAACATCTCCCTTATGAGGAGAGGCTGAGGGAGCTGGGTCTCTTTAGCTTGGAGAAAAGGAGACTGAGGGGTGACCTCATCCATGTTTACAAATATGTAAAGGGTGAGGGTCAGGATGATGGAGCCAGGCTTTTGTCAGTAATGACTGATGATAGGACAAGGGGCAATGGTTGTAAACTGGAGCATAGGAGGTTCCATGTAAATATCAGGAAAAACTTTTTCACTGTGAGAGTGACAGAGCACTGGAACAGGCTGCCCAGAGAGGTTGTGGAGTCTCCTTCACTGGAGATATTCAAAACCCGCCTGGATGCGTTCCTGTGTGATGTACTGTAGGTGACCCTGCTCTGGCAGGGGGGGTGGACTAGATGATCTTTCGAGGTCCCTTCCAACCGCTTAGATTCTGTGATTCTGTGATTCTGTGAAATTGTTCACTATTCTTTGATCCCCCAAGGTGACCGTACACATAGTATTCACAACGTCATGATTTTAGGCCCAAATTATATACTATTACATAACAGATGGTGTAGTGTCCATAGTGAGTGTGGCTATAGTCTACTAAAGTCTACAGCAACCTCTTGTAGTCCACTATTCATGGAATAGTAGAGTAGCCCAGGTTGGAAGTGACCTTGAAAAATCATCTGATCCAGCCCATCATGGGAAGGGGAGCCTAGACCAGATTATCAAACACTCTGTCTATTCTCCTCACTATTCATTATTCACCTCAATGTCCAGAAATGCAGAATAAATTCTAACAAGTATATTCTAAGCAATAGTTTCAAGTCTCAGTTGTATCCCATATTTTGAAACATAGGTTTCAGTTTTATTGTTGTTGTTTCGTTTATCTGTTAGTCTGAGTTTATGGAGCTGTCTTTGCATGGTTTGACCTGATTATCAGAGATGAGGAATAGCTGCATTTCAGAGCTGTGAGTTCTTGGCTGGCCTAAATATTTAACCACTTGCATTTAATTTATGCACCTAGAACCAGAGGTAACTTTGAAAACTCAAACCTTATCCTCAGAATTATATTTTTTATCAAATATGTGAGAGTCAAGCTCAGTAGAGTACATCAACAACCCCTTTTAAAATATAAATTATTAAAAGCTTTGGGTCAATCAGGGTAATTCACCCTTTTAACTGCAGCATAGTCAAATTTTCAAAATACGTTGAATAAATTTCGGTTGGACTGAAGCAATGTCTGAGGCTTTGACAAAAATTCACAACTACAAGACAAAATGCAAAAGTCTTCCAAATTTGTGACTGTGTCTATTAATAAATCCATAGATAAAAATAACAAATGGTATTTCCAGGAATGATGCAAAAAGGGATCATGTCTTATCTCCAAAGGTAAAGCAGAATATTCAGAAACCCAGAGAAGAAATTAACTATAACTATCAGCTCCATTGGATTCATTAAATGGTCAAGAACAGGAAATTTCCACATAATCCCTGCCAGATTTTGTCTATGGGACTGGATTAGTTCTATTACAGGAAAAAGTCTATGAAAGTCAATTGTTGAAACTGAATATGGTTGTTAATCCTTCTGTCCTCAACTTCCCTTTGTCTTACACATGTAATCCTTTGAGGAATGAAGTATTCGGGGACTAGAAGCTGGAGTGCCCTGAGATGTATGTATGTCTGGATGTCATAAGCATATTTTGCTAGTGAAAAAAATAAATGCACATATATAATTTGACTTTCATGGGGAATAGAGTGAGCTGTGACATTCTGCAATATAAAAAAGCAGCCATTTGCAGACTACAGTGAGACATCAAGGAGGAAATCAAAGTATCTTCCTAGATCTTCCTTGTTTTCAGGCTATGCTAGAATAGAGATAGAAAAGTCTTTTGCTTAATTAAAATTTGAGAGTTATATAAGTATATATACTTGCTGTCTGCTTAAATGATGAACAAGATGACAATAAAAAAATCATAATGCTCTGAACAAAGCTCCTGTGATGGTAATTACATCTAGTACATTACCTCATCACCAGCACTGCATTTGTGTAAGAGAATTTTATTTCAATTTGAGGACAATATGGGTGCATACAAAACAACAAATAAAGAGCTACACTTCTGCTACTCTGTCAAAAAGGTTTAGTGAAAAAGTCTCCTCAGAGGAGAATAATTTTAAACATTTAAGCTTTCAATTATTCTCAGATTTTCATCCAACCATTAAAATTCATTAGAGTACTGAGTGTTGCATGTTCTACATCACCTCACAAACTTACCAGTTGTAAATGTTTATCTTTATTAATATTTCTAAGATGCATTTGGTGTTTCTGCTATAAAAAACATTAAACAGTCAGCACTAATTCATCAGAAGCATTGAGAATCTAAATTTCATAAGTTTGGATCCAATAATAAGGAAGTAAATATCAAGTAATAGTAATTCAAACAGGTGTTTAAGTGGGTATCTTTTTCTGGTCATTGTAACAGTCTTTTCCTTAATTTCCTTCAGACCAGCTAAGAAAGAATTGTTAGACAAGTGCATAAATTTAAGCACTGCCTTAAAGTAAGGTGTTCTTTTGAACCAGGGCTCAAAACTTAAGTTTGCATGTTCTAATTCTCAGTGTCTAACCCTGAGCCATGGCTTACATAAAAACTGTTCACTATGGAATAATGTCTTCATGCCTTTAAGGACAGCCACAGCAGCTACCCAGTTTTCCAGGCATTACTACTATTATTTGTCATGGTGCCTTTCACAGAATGTCCTGGTTTAACAAACGGCCA